>JARHVA010006025.1:57500-287500 GCA_037957365.1 Torreya grandis
GTATTGAATCAGGCAGGGCATACTCATGTAGGTAAGGCATAGTCAAGTAGGTAACCCAAGTAGGTATGGAAATAATGATAGGTAGGCAAGGAATACTCACATAGGTTTAAATTAGTTATGTAATACTCAAATAAAATAGGGTAATTATGGCATAATCAAGATGAAACTATGGTTTGGGTATTTAATTTGGTAGGGTATACTCAATAAGGTAAACTAGGTAGGTCATACTCAATGGTATATATATAAATTACATGAGTAACATTATTCATAAGTTTGTTTCTCACTCTATCTATTGAGAAACAAGATTCTGTTTCTAAAAACATAAGCTAAGTAGGTATGGCATAGCTAAGTAGGTAGGGAAAGAATATATAGAAGTTATAGATTGAGAAATATGATTTCATTGATATTAAATTAATAGTATACTATAGAAAGGGAATGTAGGTATTTTGAACTCAGAATTTGACATAAAGGGGAGGTTAGTCTTATGTTAGACTCATAAAATAAATGAAATGAACAAACTAAGATCCTAAAACCTCTAGCCTAGACATTAAGGAGAGATTAGGTAACAAAAACTAAAATAAAACATAATAAAATCATAAAAGAAACACTTTCACCTTCCTTACAATCTCAAAATGGATTTGTTGAATGGATTGGTCAGCTTGTGCATCAAGAAGCCTTTGATAAAGGGGGTTTCTTGTCTCCTTATCTCCTTTGAACTTTGGTTTTGATATTTTTTGGCTTAATATTTTGGCATGATAACATTATTTGCATGAGTATTAATGATAAAATCCTACATAATAACTCTATAATATCAAAGATTTTGTTCATGAAGAGTTATGGCCCTATGTTTATAGCTTAGGAATTAACTCTCATCTAAGGTGATTCAAGGTTAATTTTAGGCTTTGAATGGGTTAAAACTTACCCTTGGTGAGTTAAAACTAACTCTAGTTAGTTTAATAGTTGTCAAGTAATTATTATTTTTAATAATTAGGCATAGATCTTAAATTAGATATTTTTGGATATTTTTAGAGAGATTTAAAACTCATATAGGCAATGATGAAAGGCTTTAATATTTTAAATTTTAGAATTTCCATTTTTAGATATTGAATAATTGAAAATGGATAATTAAACTAGGCATTTAATCTTGTTTAGTTTGTTAATTGATTTGTATTAGCCTTTTATCTCTTTCAATATTTGATCAAGTGTGCAAATTTCCCACTTAATAGGTCCATAAGATAATTTAATAGTTGTGATTCTACAAGGTGATTACGGATGAGTCCATGAGAGGTTATTGTTACATACAATAGAATACCCTAATTAGGGATGTATCAACATGATTCTAAGTTTTGATGAATGATGCAAAGATAAATTTGGGACATTCAGTGATTTCTAGGCTTAATTTGTAAAGGTTGGTAGGAATCAGTATAAAATCCAGTTAGGAAGCTAGTTGTGGCTAGTTTTAAGTGTCTATAGTTTTCCCATATTTAGGAAGGTGTTAAAATATATAGGAATAATAGTATCTTATCAAATAATTAGAAAGTCTTATAAGAATGAAAGAAGATAATGATTGAATAAGAAGCTCTAAACAATGTTTGGGAAGCCTATAATGATGCCCCCTTGAGGGTGTGGCTAACACATATGATTAATCGATAGTCCCTCAAAAATAAGAAATAAAGAAGAATTAAATTAACCCATGGGTGAGATTAATATATTTTATATAATGCTTGCATTCTTTGATTTAAAATTACTAATTTTCCAAAAGTAAATTATAGTCAATGTCATAGGCACATTTCCCATTAAGGTGGATGAGTCAAAATAATGATTTTCCCACATGTAATTATAATCATTAAGATAACTTAGATTGAATAAAGATTTTTTGGCTATAACCCATTAGGTAATATTGGAAAACATAACTCAAGGATATAATCTATTTCAAAAATTAAAGATGAACAAGCAAAACATAGATGTGATGGTCTAATGACTGAAGAGGCCATAAATAACCATGCATACAAGGATGCACAAATTGATGAAAGTGTTGAATGGAAGAATAAAAGTGGCCAAATTGACCCAATACACGTCATGTATCCAATCACTACTTACATAGTCCAAATGTGCCTCAAGTCAATGTACCTCACCTAGAAGTGGGAGAAAATGGAATGACGAATTAAATAGAATAATTGATCAATGTAAATGAGTTATTTTTACCTACCAATGTGGAGATGTTCCTCTTTATTAGCATTAATATAACTAGAATGATTAATGTGGTTGATTTGAGTGAGGTGCATTGGAGTATTTACCAAGGTTACAAAGGAGAATTTTTTGTGGCATCATTTCCTATAATATTTCCCAAGCTAAGTTTTGATGTATCATGTGATGGTAAGAATAATGACATAACACACCATGAGATCTTAGTCAAAATATGCATAAGGAATAACTCTCGATCTAATAAACAATTGAAAAAATACACAAATGATAAAGACCATGATGACAATGTTGACATATAAGCATGGATAGACTCAATAATAATGCAAAAGGAATAACCCAATGAACACATATATACTGAATTAAGGGACAATAATGAAATCAAATAAACAAATAAATAAACAACAAACAAACAAACAAAAACACATAAACTACTTGAAATAAAAATCAATAGAAAGCATCATGTCATCAACTAAGTTAATATCTACATGTGAAGGCTCAATATAATGATAAACAAGTGGCACCCCTAAGCAAGGATACATGTAAATGGAAGGTCACACCCCTAATGGTAGTGGAATAAAATAGAAATAATAATGGATTTTCCTTATTAGAGTGGATTGAGGATGACTGACTAGGTTTAAACAAGATAAATGTTTTTGGATTTTGAGGCTTTATATCCCTTGAGGAGATGGGAAGCCAATTTTAAAATGTTTTTGGAATTTTATAATCATCTCAAACTAATTAGGAATTATGATTTACAAAATGGTATTACTCATAAAATGATTAGAGTGTGGCTTGGGTTGTTTTCAAAATGGTGAGTGTATGGAAAAGAGTGACTGAACTTACCTCAATGTGATTTGAGTGTTACCTACATAGTTCCATTAGGACCTCAAGTTACACTAGTTCCACCCACACAAAAGGTAGTGAGATCTGACTAGGTCATAACAAGTTATAAAATGTAGTAAAATGGCAAGGTAAATGATAATAGTAAGGGTAAGGTGATGTAAAACTGCATTGTAAAAGTTATTATTCCTAATTTTCCTATAGGTGGTTATAATTAGGAAATAATAGCATAGGTCAATAATACTGATTTTCCCATAGGTGGTTATAATTAATAACACAAGGTGAAATATTAATTTGCCTAAAGGTAGTTATAATCAGTAATACTAGTCAAGCATAAACAAAATATGTAATTGTGAGTTCCACTATCATACTACTTCATATACTACCATTTAAACACAAAATTTTAAAACTTCTAAAACTTGATCAAAATCCACTCGCATAAGGTGTCAAAAGAACCAACAAAACCAAGGTCAAAAGGGGTATGAGGGGTAAGTCAAAACAAGCTTTGGTCTTATAGTGATGGGTATGGTGGGATGGCATATAGTATAACATAGGGAATATGGTAGGAGGGAAATTAGATATAATGATAATATGGTTACCCCCAAGTGATGAGGTAAGGTAAACAGCAAGGTATGAAACAATGGAAAGAGGAATGGAAAACAAAAATGATAAGGTAAATGGAAAATATATGGTTTTATTATTCCTACTAATTTTGAAATGCATGTCTTAATTAGCATATAGTATAACTAGAATAATCAATCATGTATATTTCTAGCCCACACATCTTTTGAATAACTACTCTATCAGTAACATGGTATAGATTTGGACTCTAATAATGTTGTTGTGATCTTCATTGGTCGTTGATTTTTTCCTTCAAATGTCAAGATAAGATGTATTTTTAGCTTATACAAAGGAATGTATGGCCAAGGATGGAAAATAAAAATAAATATTGGCTAATAGGTCTGGTTTGTCAATGTAAAGGTAGATGTTAATGAAATGTATAATGGCTTGGAAATAAATGAAGACTGAGGTTTTCAGACACACATGATGTTGTTGATTCTAGATTTGACATAATTTTTGTTGTGGTAGGTTTGAATACTTTTGAATATGCTCTCCATAGGACCACCATATTTTTATATTATTTAGACCTAAGAATAGCTACCATATAATTGTGTTGTAGATTGGAAGCTATATTGATGTTATTTTTGATAATGTCTTCATCAAGTAGTGAAGAATTGTTGTGCTAAAAAATTAGCACCTCAAAGAGGTTTTCATGAATAAATTTGTCTTAACTATCCCAAAGTGCTTAAAACAAGGTTTCATTAAGGAACATTTAGTTTTGACTTTGATTATCTTGTAGTTCCTCAAATAAGGTTTCACTAGAAGATGATGAGTTTGGACTTTCATATCCCCCTAGCATCTCCTGAAAGGTTTCACTAGGATAGTGTTCTTATTTTGTAACTGATATGTCACCATGGATGTAGTTCAACAAGGTGTGATTTTTTTGGTCCCAATCAACACATGTGAGAGGTGAAAATTTAAGATATGTCTAAGTTGGCTGGTGTTAATGGCATGTGGAATGGTAATGGAATGGAGAGGGGTAACACAATCCTTATATAATATACTAGGATAAATTATATCGATGTTGAGGTAATCATCTTAAAAAATAGTATAAAGATCACAAAAATATTCAAATTGATTTTTAGGGCATGTATAACCAATGTTGTAACAAATATGAACATATTTTAATTTTGAAGTTAATTCTAACTCAATGGATTATGAATCTAATTTTGAGAATGGCATTGATTCTACTTGTGATTCTAAATTTGATGTTAGTTCAAGAATACAACCTAACTTCAATGTTGATTCTTTATCTAGTGTGGATATTTCTACAATGATGTCTTGTTTAATGTTTGGTATTAGACTATTAATTTCCTATGATGACATAATGGCCCTTCATAAATAGGCTTAGCTAAGGACTCCTTAGAGACTAACTTGTCAAAGTGAGACTCCTCAATGAGGGAGAAAGGGTCAAGAGACAAATCCATAGAGAATATCTTGTCAAAGGGAGTCTATTTAAAAATAGGGCAATGTTCAAGATAATGATTTAACCAAAGGTAATTATAATCATTAATAAGTGAATCAATAATGACTAGCTTACTAGAGTGTGACTCCTCAAAAATAGGGATAATTTCAAAAGATGATTCAGCATGGGTTGACTTGTCATAAATAGGTATTTCAATGAAAACATCATGGATTGGTAGGTTATCTTAGCCTTGGTTTCTAATTAGTTGTAAAATATCAATTTTTAACACATCTTAGTCTTTGAATGGTTGGGTTTGTTGAAGAGGTATTGATTGGATCTCTTATGGCTCAAAGACTAGCATAAATTTTCTAAAGTGGGGAATTTTGGCCATGGATGAGGAATTATCAATGTTTGGTTCGTGATCTCTTTGTAAAAAGGCTCATCTAATATAGGCTTAACAAAGACCATTTTCCTATCTAAAATGGTAACTATAACCTGTCGAGTTGTGATTGCACAACTTTATTGGGATAATGAGCTAACATACTTGTAAGGGCCTATAATAGTAATTGTAGGGAATTATGAAGCTTGGTTACCATCCTAATTTAAAGGATGAGGTCTTAGAATGGTAATGGTAGGTAATTGGGAAGCTTGGTTTCTATCACTAGATAAAATATGAGGTCCTATAATGGTAATGTTAGGGCATTTCAAAGCATGGTTGTTATCATGAGCCAAAGGATGAGGTACTAATATAGTAATTATAGGGCATTTTGAAGTGTGGTTTTTATTTCAAGATAAAAGATGAGGTCCTACTATAGTAATCCTTGGGCACTGTGCAGCTTCGTGGCTCATGAAAACCTAAGGAGGGTTAATGGTATATGAAGGGGATTGATTACCATTAGCATTGAAAGGGCAGACTTGGTACATTATTTATCCCAATAAATGTAACATGACATACTTCACTTGAGTATCTTGGATTTTTTTTCTATATTAAATATTATGAGGATATGAATTTATCTCATAAATATCATCATCATCATCATAAGTGTCTTGAATAAAGTCATTTTTGTTACCACATTATCATAACCTAAATTGTACATGACTCCACTACAAGTGTAATGATACCTATCCAAAGTAATGAGGAATGTTTCTAAAAAAGGCCTATATTTCTACAAACTCTAAAAATAATTTCCAAAGGACAAAAGGTCCAAACATGGTCTAACTTGGTCTAAGAGATGGAGTTATATCTCTATTGAGACAAACATCCCCCCCTTTTTATACTTTTTATAAAAGAGGACCCTTGTGAATGTTTTAAAACATTTGTGTTCTAGTTTGAATGTGAAAGGGTTATTCTCCCTTGAAATTTAAAGGTAATTTAATTTCAAGAAAAACATGAGCTTCACTATATCTATTTGTGATTATGTTTCATGGAATAATGTTGCTAATGATTATCTTTGAGGTGATTATTTTTAGGTTTCATGGAGAAATATAGGGTTCTTAAGAAATAAACCATAGGGATTTAAAATCAAATGTTTGCAAGAAAAGTTTAGCAGAAATGTTTATTTCCTTTTGATGAAAAAACCCTAATTTTAACTTTATATTAAGCTTCGATTATGTTTTTAAACATGACCAAATGTTAATATAAAATCAAGATTAGACATTTTTTATTTTAAAACCTTAGAGCCCTTTTGGATTAACTAAGTCTTACTATGGTTTAAATGTATTTTCTTTTTGGAAGCAAAAATAACTTTTAAAGGTCTAAACCTTAGGCTAAACCTTTATACATATTGGGCCTTAAATTAAAGCTTGTGCACTTTTATAGATCTAACACTTCTCACTTTAATTGGATATTTTGATCTAATAGTGTGAACCAAAGCTAACACCAAAAAGGAGACTAATCACTATCAAGTACTCAGATTATGATCCAATATTCCTCACTACCTCTGAAGCCTTAATCTGGTGGCTCACATCGACCCTTAATCCTCAAGAATTCCCAAAATCCCAATGTGTGGAACTCAATCATTGAACCAAATTAATTCTATTATCTTAAATTTGACAGATTTGCTCCCATTATTTGATGTCTACAAGGACGTATTTGATGTTACTGAACTAATCAAATTTTACCTCAAAATCCTAATGCATGGAACTTAGTGATTGGACCAAATAAATTCTATTTTATTAAATTTGACATGTTTGCTCCCATCATTTTATGTCTACAAGGGCATATTTGACATTATCAAACCCATCAAATTTACCCTCAAAATCCCAATGCATGGCACTCAGTCATTGGATCTAATAAATTCCATTGTCTTAAATTTGACAAGTTCACTCCCATCATTTAACATCTATGAGGACATATTTGACATTACTTAACCCATCAAATTTAACATTGACAAATTTTCAAAGCCTAATCAAAGGGGGAATTTCTAAAGACCCTTTCAAGGAATTCCTAGCATTTTTATGTAGGAAAACTTAGCATATAAGGTCCTAACCTAAGTTATTATGTTTTTCTTAACATAAAATGACTTAAGGAACATCATTTTAAGTCTAATTTTATATAGTCATAGAACTGATTAAAAGGTGCACATCTTGAAGGATTCAATGATGATCTCTTGCTCATTGGATTTGATCCAATGGTACATCAAGTCTAAACACTTTTCAAAGGCCCTACAAGCTTGACAAGTGGCATAAGCAATGACCTTAAGGATCAAAGGACCAATGAAATGTAAGGACTTGGATTCATATTTTTAGAGTGAAATAAAGAAGGATTTTGAAGGCTAGTGGTTAATCTCCAACTAGAATTTATGAAATTTTCCATGAAAGGCATGGGGCTACACCACATAGGCTCCACATAAGCATCAAAGATAAAAATAAAAGATATCCTAAGATTGAAAATGAAGATATCATGAGAATAAGGTCCCACTATATCTAAGGTACATATAAGGTTAAGAGCTTGATATTTTCACCATTAAAACTTAAAAATCCTAAGCCCTCTATAAATAATACTTGAATTAGCTCAATTGATCACAAAGAAATCAAGATATTGAAGAAAGTTCCCTAGTGAAACCTTTAGTGACCTTGTAATTATAATTTAGTGTCATCAATGGTGGTAGGTATACAATAAATGAAAATGGAAGTAGAGCTTTATCTAATGTTAGATAGTGAAGGAAAGATATTCAAGGACATAGAGTTAGACCTAATAGCCTTGAATGTGCATGAAATTAGGAATTGGTCTAAGTTATTATTCCTTGTGGATTAATTTCAATCAATTTTCTAGGAGGAAAAGAGGAATGTCACTATGCACCAGAGATATAATGACCTAGTCTCAATTCAAGGAGTAGGCCTCCACCATGTTGTAGCCAAACTAGATATAATACATTGTATCAAACTCCTTACTCCCATTTTAATTTATTTTAGAATAGATGGGGAATGTATCATTCAAGATGGGAACACTAATAAGGTTTTATGAATTTCCCCTATAGATTTTGAAACTTATTACAAGCTCTCCTTGCCTCATATTGATCTCCCATCCTTGAGAGAGTGGACAAACACCCAAATTTTGGATTTAGTCCTCACAACTTAGTTAATCCAAGGCTCTCATCTTTTTGAGTTTACTAAAGGTGGGATTATTATGGTCTAATTTATGGAGGGCATTAAGATAACTATGACCTTATTGAACATAGCCTTTGGTTCCCCTTACACTACTTGTTTGAGCAAGGTTTGGCTATCTTATTTCATTGCATGCTAGAATGAAACTTAACCCCTACCATTAGAGACCTAATAAGATTTTTATTGACCAGATAATTAACAGCCATCAAGAGGACCTAAAAGCAAATCTTTATGATTTCCTACCTTTTGGATTCACTTTCGGACTCTGTAGATTTCCTTGGCATATGAAATTGGTCTCCTAATAGTAGGACCACTATATCTCACCACTACTATAAATTTCATAGATTAAAATATAAGAAACACATGTAATTTGTCTATGATGGTGTTTTCCCAACTATATATGAAGAAATCACCAGTGTCCCTATGCCAAGACACCACCGTCTAATCAAAATATAAGTGGAAACCATGGGGATATATGGTTCTATTCGTATTACAATGTAATAAGGATTGAAGGAATCATGATTCAACCATATAGATTTCCCATTCATGTCCATAATAATATTTTAGAGAAATATATTGATTATCAGATCATCCAAGGAATGGATGGGATATGCAAGAAAAATAAGAAGGCTCAAGTCCACCCATTTCCACAATTCATTGGCAGGATTGTGATCAAAGATTAGAAGCAACTGAAAATTATGGTTACCCATAATAATTATTCTGATTTCCAACTAGATGACCTTGAGATGTAGGACCCCAATGATAGTGTGTCCAACCACATCTATTATAAAAATGTCTAAAATATTTATTACAAATATCAACCAAGTCTGGGTGATGGTATTTACACAAAGGCAAAGAAATTTGAAAAATTCATGTCTAGGGTTAAAGGCTACAATATCCAATTAAAGCATATGTTGGTCAGAGATAATAAAACCTCAAGATAAATATGGAAAATGCATCCCTTACATTATCACTTATTTAAAATACCATCATAAACTACTCATCAAGAATCACTTATTGGAAGATAAGTGTCTGAGCCCAATCAAGTAGAATTGACAAAGTAATCCCAAGTTAGGTAACCTAAGGATATAAAAGGAAAGGGTAATGTTGTAATTTAGGATCAAAGGATAGATCATAGACTTGGAAAAGGTCCTCAACCCCAAGAATCCCTATAGAGGCCTTCTTTCCCAAAGGAGGTCATTAGAATGATTGCCCTGGAGGTAGGAGAAATAGTAGAGAATGACCTTGGTGACATTGTAATTGTCTATGGTTATAATAAGGAGGACGATCCCTATAATGAAATAGGAAATGATTTTACTCCATTGGATGGATGAAAAAGATAAGAAGAATTGGACTTGGTTCCCCTCACACCTAGAAGGAATCCTAGATTAACCTTCACTCACCCTACCTATGAAGTTAACCTCTTTAATGATGAGAATACTATTTATGGACCAACATTCCTGACTAGTTTGTTTATGGAAAATTACATAAAATCCTATCTCTTTCTTCATCATTGGCTTTAACTTGAGCTAGCATTGATGCTCAAGACAATATCAAGCCATGGATCTAAGACATTGTGAATAGACAAGCAGAGAGAAGGACCAAAATCGTTCATAATAAGGAGAGCCAAGGGATTGACACCTCAAGGTAATCTGGGAGTTCAAATTTATAAGTTCTTAAGAAGCTATAGTTAAAAGTGTCTTACCCAAAGGTTCACTTCAATCCAGACACATTAGGTCTTGAGAGAGTAATGACAAAGAAGCCTACTATTGACACCTAAGACTCCACCTCTCAAAAGTTGGAACCATTTATGGGATTAACTCCCATTCAAGGGTAGGTAGTAGGACAACATCATATATTTTTATAGGATGTACTAGTTTTTTAATGACACATTCAATAATGACCTTGGAAAAATCCAATGAATGAAGTAAAGGAACCTGAACTTGGAGAAGGAGAAGTAGGATTTAGAGGCTTAGGTCCTACTTTCAATTCTTGAAAACATATTACAACTAATGAATAAATGTTTGTTGGACACATTTGAGAATTTAAATAACATTAATCTTATATTAAGTACTTTAAAAGGTCAAGATGAAATGGCATAAGCCTTAATCACCCAATGGTAGTATTTTCAAGCTCAGATGATAGAAACCATCAAGGTGCATAGGATAAAGTAGACCCTAGACTTCAAGATCATCAAGCTTGGACATTTATATATCCTCATGTGAGTTCCAATAGATAAGTAGGAATATTTGGTCACTTGGTTTAGTAATGTCATCAAATTAATTAAGGGAGACAAGGAACTAATAACCATAATAGAGAAACTTTTGGGAAGTCTATTGGATAACCCTTCTCAAATGACTTTTATGGACTTGATCATTGATGAGTAATTTAAGTAGAGAGTTGGCATCCACATCCAAAAATATTAGGGGTCATCAGAGTCATCCTACCAAGGATAATTTGAAGATCCTTAACATTATTATTACTATAGGTAATTATATTGTATAAGCACAATGTACCAAGGAACTGATGGCTAACGCTGATAATGAATTTGAAAAGTTAACAAGCCAAGAAGAGGATTGTCTAGTGAAACCTAAAATGAATTTTTGAGTTAATAAAATAGCAATACACCAAGGTGAAAAAATTCCTCAGACATGGATAATTGAATGGTACACCAATGTAATTTGTAAAAGAATATTCTTTTTGTAAAATATATGCTAGTTTGTTAGCATATAGTTAGTCTTGTCAAGTTATCATGAAAGCCTTTCGCATTGTGTATTTTATTAAGGATATACATCCTTATCCTACATGTGGATATATTAATAAATTCAACCAATAAACTATTTATGTTTCCTATAAATAGGTAGGGAGTACCATTCTATAAAGGAGAGAGCTATTGAGCAATTGTAAACCAGGAAAATTTAAGATAACTAAGGAATTTTGAAAAGATTGTCTTTATAGTTTGTTAAATTTCAATGTTGTCTCTCAATTTCATGTTGTCATCTTAGGTTTGAAGGATTATTGGTACTTTAAGCCACATTATTTGTCATATGGATGTTGATTTATGACAATGTTAGATTAACTGTAAAGATCTCAAGTATAGTTCATTTTATTTTGCTTTGCATTTGGATATGCTTAATCTATTCATACCATAGTAGCAGACATTTAAATTAAACTTGGTTCTTACTTATTATTTTTATATTTCTTCCAAATTTTGCCTAATTATTTATGTAATATAAGTTCATGCTATTTTATGAAAGAAATTAGTTCATGTGTGCTCAAAGTAATTAGATTTTGGTCTTAATATTTGAGATGATAATTTGTAATCACATTTCCTTTTTACCTTACCCTTATCTTTTCTTATTTTTATAAAGACTCACTTTAGTTTAAATATCATTGTTAATAATCATTTAGATTATTCTATAAATCATCAAATTCACAAAGATCCAAATATTTAGACCTTGGCAGCTCCCAACCACTAAAATAAACAAATATTGTGGACAGTTCCCATACGTTGCTTCTATTTCACCACAGACATCACCAAATTGTCACAACTTAAAACTCATGCCTTGGATTTTTTAAATCCTAAAATGAAAAGTGTTCATCAACATTGAAGAGCACTTGTGGTACATTTAGAAGCATAAAAAATCTTCAAAATGGTTTGGGATAAAACTTGGGAAAATTAGTCTAACATCCAATATCTAATGTCAAATTTTTAATACAAAAAGTCAAGTGATGAATAAAAACAATAATGCAAAACTTAGGTACAAAGTGTTTAAAATAGGTCTAATCTATGAAAACAATAGTTGCTAGGGCCTTCAGAGAAGGCACAAAAGCTAGGATCAAAATAGGCATGTGATAGGTCTTGTGGAAAAGGCACAAAATCTAGACTTTAAACAAAAAAGATGTGAGATTTATTCAAACAAATTTGAAACACTTTGGCATAAACTAGGGATTTAAGTTTAAACATGAACTTGGTAAATTGGTATAAGACATGAAACTCTAGGCACATAGAAGATATATTACTTCCCCCATATTGTAGACACAAACAATAGTTTTCAAATTGCATAAAGAATTAACTTAAGTTACACAAACCAAAAGTGAAATATCGATGTTTAGGCCAAAATTACGTAAGACATAGGAAAAAATCAATCAATGTTTGGATTTGAAATATTTCAATCATAATTATATACTCAACTTGGAAAACTATTCTTCTTTAAACAAATAACAAGCTAGATAAGAATAAACAACATAATGACATTAGGTATAGGCCCAAAAGGCACATGTGGATTTGGTTTTAAAATTTAGAATTTGGACACAAGGCTAACATTTATTTGAAATGATTTTGAGTATTTTAATGACATTATCATGCTCTAAACATATGATCAATGGTTTTTTTCAAGACTTAAAGGCACAAAATTCATAATGCATTGCAAAGTGTAATGACACCCCTTTCAATCAAGTGACACATACACACATAAAGGTTAATAAAAAGACTAAGGCACATGTATGATGTCAAATGGGTGGGATAACACCTCCTCAAAAAAAGGAGAAATGTATAAAAAAGACTCATTTTAATGTGGAAAGATAGACAAAATAGATAGTTTGACTCAAGAACCATGCAAAAAAGGTCAAAATGATAAAGACACCTAAGTGTAACATCCTAAATCCTAAAACTAGAAAATTTGCATAGTATTGTTGAATTATATAAATATACTCACTCTTGAGAGGAATTTATTTGTTAATCCAAAAATTAAAATCACCTTAAAATTAGGTTTTTTTTTTCCCCTCTTGTCTCAAGATTTTGTACTATGACAGTCTACTCACTGTACATCAATAGTATGTCCATATCAAGTGGGGTTGCTATAAACTATTGGTTTTACCTCATTTATATATTGTCTCAAGTGTTGTTAATACTAGAGATACAAGCACATCATTTGATTCCATGTAACTTGGATTATTTTCAAAAGGTCTTATCCTTTTCACAACCACTACATCCATCTCTTGCTTAGTGTAGTACAATGTTTGAGTTGATCATATGTTCCTAGGGTAGAATTTTCTAAAAGATGTAAGTTTAATTGATCAAACTACCATCCAAATGATTCACCAACTCAATTTATATACTCCACCATGGAGTGGGTTTGAAACAATCCTAGGAGATGAATACCTAGGTCAACACTTACCTAGAGAACCCATGAGGAGGTGATGAACACCTACCCATAAAATAAAATTCATGAAAATAAAGATAAGTAAAAAGATTTTATGGTCATTTTGGGGTCACCCAAACCATATAGATTTGAGGAAGGACTTAACAAATTTATTTTCATGTTTTTGGACTAAAGATACCAAGGTAAATAATGAACATTTTTAGTCACCCATGTTCCTTAAAGGGCACAGGGGTAGAGCATACATGTGTCACTCATTTTTCTAAAACAAACAAGCATAAATCAAGCAACTGTTAGGATTATGTAACCAAGACTGCAAGTTTATTTTACTACTCCAAAATGAAGTGTGTTGTGAAATTTTATCCCCTTGGCATTAGTTGTTTGGAAATTGTTATTGAAAAAATATTTAAAAATAACTAAGGCATGAAAATAACTACGTTCATTTTAAGCATAAAAATAGAGTGTGTAATATTTAATCATGTTCAAACTTGGCTTTTTATAACTCATGACCTACAAAATTTTAGAGGGTTTGCCTACTTAGAAGCCCAAAATTAAGTGAAAAAATAATATTTTTAAATGAAATCTCAGGTTTCCTATCTTTTGTCTCAAAGATAGATTGATGTCTATTGACATAGAGATCGACATTGGTCGACATGATCAATGACTTTTTTACAAAAAAAAAATATAACTCTATTTTGATAGAAAAATGGATAATAACATGAGCTTAAAACCAGAATATTCAACTAGAAATTGAAATAAAAGGGTTAGACAAACAATATTTAGATCCTCAAACACAAAATGATAACAAGAGAAAACAAGAAAAACCATTGTTAGCTATGTCTCTGTCATTCTCTACTTTTCACATAGTGATTGTGGTTGATTCAATGAATTAACGTCAATCTTAGAAAATTAACATCGATCTTTGTAAATTTTTAATTAAATTAACATCGATCCCTACAACCTATGAATTGCTAAAAATAGAAAAATGTGAAAAATGAAGTAAAAACTTGAATTTTGAAGTTTTTTAAGAATTCATTAGAAAAACTAAAATCAGAATATCATCTTCCTTAGCTATATGGGATCAATTAGAGTCTCATAGGGCATGCCAACATGTGAACTAGGAATTTTACATAGAGGGGAGGTCATTCTTATGTTAGTCTCATAAAACAAACGAAATGAACACACAAATATCCTAACACCTCTAGTATAGACACAAGGGATTGCTTAGGTGACAAAAACATAAAATACATAATTGTTTTACCTTCCTTTGGAGCTCCAAATGGCTTTGTTGAATGGCTTGCTCAGCTTGTGCATCAAGAATTATTTAATAGTAGAGGTTGCTTGGCTCCTTCTCTCCTTGTCACTTTGGCTTTGATGTTTCTAGCTTAATATTTGGACATGGTAACACTATTTTCATGATACTAATGGAGTAAAACCTACATAATAACTCTACAATATCAAATCATTTTTTCATGAAGAGGTATGGCCCTATATCTAAATATTTAGGAATTAAATCTCACCCAAGGTGAGTCAAGGTTGAGTTTAGGCTCAGAATGGGTTCAAAATAACCTTTGGTGAGTTGAAACCAACTTTAGTTGATTTAATAGTTGTCAAGTAATTATGATTCTAAATTACTAGGCATGGCTCTCAAATTAGATATTTTAGGATATTTTAAAAGAGATTGACAACTCATAAAGGTAATAATGAGAGGCTTTGATATTTTGATTTTCAAAATTTTCAGTTTTAGATATTCATTAATTATAAATGGATAATTCAACTAGGAAATTAATCTTGTTTAGTTTGTTAATTTATTTAGATTATCCTTTTAGCTCTTTCAAAATTTGATCAGGTGTGCATGTACCCCACTTAATAGGTCCATCGATCAAATTGATAGTTGTGATGTTGTAAGGTGATTAGGGATGAATCCATGAGAGGTTATTATTACACATGGTATTATACCCCAATTAAGGATTTCTCAACTTGATTTTGAGATTTGATTAATGATGCACAATCAAATTTGGGATATTTAGTGATTCCTAGGCTTAATTTACAATGGTTGGTAGGAATGAGTCTAAAGTCTAGTAAGGAAGCAAGTTGTGGATAGTTTTAGGTGTTTATAGGTATGAAACTAATGATTATATATATCAATAAGTAATATTACATTGCCTTATCATGTAGGATATATCTTAATTAAGTAGGTAAAAAACAAAGATATATATCAAGAAGCAATATTCCTTTAACAACTTTGCCTTTATCTCAAAATAAAATAAATCTAGATATCAATAAGGCAAGATTCCCTTAATAATTATGCCATGATACCTTTCTATCCATTAGAAAGGAAACTTACCTTAATATAACTATGCCTTAATCCCTTTATATCCACTGGGAAGGCATACTTCCCTTAATATGTTATTAGGTGAAGAAAAAAATAGATATCTTGAGTGTAACCATCCCTTGCCTTAATCCTTTTTATAGATGAAGTAGGTATGGAAATCCTCCTTTTAATTATTAATTAAGGTATGCTTGAGACCAATATAAGGGTTTCAAAATAGTAACCCACCATATATCTATTATAGTGGCCCCGTTATTCTGATATCCCTTGATGTACTATATTTGGGACGAGGGCATACCTAGAGTAATATATAGCCTTAGTTCTGAAATATCACCACTTAGAATGGTGATAACATTTTAAAATATACCATGAATATTATATGGAATTAATTTTCTATGTTTTCTTCAAGGGTTGGATACATCAATCAAAATAAGTCAATGTATCCATGCATGCTCCATCTCATTCTATTATGTACATACTACATTTGTTTTAGCATGAGACCTATATCTATCTTAATTAATCCATAACTAACCCCCTATATATAGGGTAAATTTTAATGGAAAAATTTCATTAATTCATAGATATTCTTGATTATGAAATTTTGTTTTATAAATTTTTGAGGGCCACTATATAGGTTTGGGTCACATAAAATTAAGAATGTAAGATATTTCATGGGTTAGATCTCCAAACATTTATAATAATTTCATGGTTAGCATTCTAATTTGGCTTATATATATACTAAACATAGTGCCATAGGTAACCACCAAATTTTACTTTCAACAAGTTCCCCATGATAGCAAATAATCATTTGAATTCCATCCATGCCAACTAACCACATTGATTGATTGCTTGAGTCAACTAGTTATAATACACCACTGATCTATAAGTCGTGTATTCAACTACACCATTTCGCTTCACTAGTTGGCTACACCATCCAATTAAACCATTAATCTACACTATTTGATTGTGTCATTTAGTTGTAGCATTTGGTAGAGTTTGCCTATTATAGCTAAATAGTTGTATAGAAAAACAAAAAACCAAAATGTTTATCTCTCCTTCTAGTGGATTTGAAACCACATATATAAAATTCACCATTCCCTTTAAATATTTATCCATAAATTTTCCACTAAAATCCAAGGGGTTTTCCAATAAGATATCTTAAAACTTACACTACCTATATATATGGCTCCTTATCTCTATCTCTACTAGTGACATCCATACTTGAGCTTAGAATTTCCAAGTTTCATTTAGTTTTCAATCTTTTAATTCTTAAAATTAAGTATTGACCACAATATATTTTGAAAAATAACTTCTAAATGGTTACTCTTATATATCTGTAATCAATTTTAGAAGATGCAAAGTGGCCCTAATTTGTTATATTTAGTAAAATAAATGTAATAATTTTACATTTAATTTTATATTATTATATTTTAATTTATTTTACTAAATATATATAACTCAAATTAACTAAATGTGACAAAAACATATTCTATTTCAAAGGGTGTTTGCCCTATACTAAAGGTCATATGCCCTTTTCCTCACAAAATTTTAAATTTTACTCTTCCCTCTCAAAAATCATATCAAAGGGTGAAATCCTTGTAAAAAAGGTCTTATTACCTTTAGGCTTGAGGCCAATCCAACTAACATTAAATTTGGTTTTTTTAATTAAAAAGGCCACAGGCCCTTTTCTAAAAGGTGTATACCTTTTGCAATAATACATTTTTTGCTTTTCACTATGAGCACTATTTTATCCCCAAAATTTTTTAATCCACCCAAATAAGATATAAAATTCAAAAGGGGTATAATATGGTAAAGTATGATATGGTCAACCTATCTTTAAAAAAAATCACTTATTTACTAAGTGTTACATAGTCCAACTAGACTTCAAGCCAATGTATTTCTCCCTTTTTAGGAAAGTAAGATATATGTGTTGAATAAAACTATAAGATTGATTATATTAATTGAAAATAGATAACCTTGACATATAATTGTAGGAAATAATTAGATTTAGCATTTAAAATAATAAAGTTATTTTTCTTATGATAGAATACTTTTGATATTAAATTGTCTAAGTATTGTTAGGTAGTGAATTGGGTGACTTTGATGTGCTTTTATAGAATAATATTTTTATTATTTTCATGAGTCAACCTTATGTAAATCATTGGATAACCAATATTCAATGTCTTGAATTTAAAAAGTGTCTATATACACATAATAATTTTAAACTTTATTAGTTACTGATGCTTTCTCTTGCAAAACCCCATCGAATCTCAATCTCTCTAAGTAAACAATTTAAAGGTTCCATTGAGAAATAGTTTGAAATAAATTTGGTGCTTTGAATAATTGTTGGTTCATATACCATTACATAAAACTAATACAATCTACTCTTATCTGATTCACTAAGTATTAAAAATCTATATATACACTTTCCTAAGCAATTCACGATCTAAAATAGCCCTTACCTAAGTAAAAACACATTTTTTACCAATTTACCTATTACATAAACTAAGTTGACCCTATTATGGTTTTAACACAAGTTACAAAACTCTGTTAGCACAAGTGGACATAGTTTGAGACCTAACAGCTCTTTTCCCACCTAACAATGTCAATTGGGTTGATCTCTTGGGCTAAATTCTTAGAAGGGCTTAGGGTCAATCTATGGCCATAAATACCCCCTTAATTTCATATAAAAATATATTATCATTCAATTATGCATTATTACTTCTCATAAATATACTTATACAATCAGTAGGAGGTTTCATTACATTGGTGTTTTCCTTGGAGAAGTATAACTTGTCTTGTGGAGATCTTCGATGCATAAGAGAAGTCTTATAGCCTAGATCTAATTTATCCTTGTGATCCTTAAAATCCGTAAAAACCTATTTTAAAGCACCCACAAATGGAGATATTGAGGCATCACAGGTTCACATGAAAAAAGGGAAGTATACTCTTAGCCCTTCATATTTTAATAAGTAGATATTGAGAAAGCTATTTGATTGAATTTTATCTCTCCTTGCTTAGATTATTTATTTGTTATATTAGATAGAATTGTATTTGAATATTTATTATCTCTCCCATTTGTTCCAAAAGATTTGGTGAGCAATAGATTAACTTTCATATTCATTTCATAGATTAGCTTTCATGTTTATTTACTAGATTAACTTACTTATTATTACAATCATAAGACCTAGCTAGAGCTATCATAAAATGGAATTTAACTAGAGGCCTTACAAACCTCTCCTTTTCCATTGGGTGATAAGATACCCCTTATTTTAGGTTTTATGGATCCATTATTGGTCATGACCATGTTATAATAAAGTATTCCTAATAATATAGGTAATTAGTTACCTTCTTTGAGCTTGGTTATTACTAAGTACAATAAGTTATATATCTATATTATTTTATTTGTATACATTTTGGTGATCCTGATGTGAATCTAACCTTTACTATTTTTAATTTTTATTTACACACAACTAGATTAACCCTATTGACCTAATTTAACATTATATGTGTAGTTTTTCATACTTTATCTAACTTATCAACCTAGTTCATCTATGTGTGTAAGTTTTTACACATTTTATGACCCTATCTACATATTTCATCTTTGTGTGTAGGTTTTTATAGCTTAGTTGACCTGTTTGACCTAGTTAGGTCATTTTTTGGTAGGTTTTCCAATTAAGGTAGGTTTATCGACCCTATTTAGCCTCCTTCATGCAAAATTTCTAGTATCAAAAAACTAGATCAATCTGATCAACATAATTTATTTTTCTACTTTTAATGTTTAATTGAATAAATCTACTTGATTCTCTTATTTTATACATTTTTAAGTTTATAAGTACATAGATATGATCGACATAGTCTTATTTTACCTATTATTTAGCTATTTTATTTATCCTTCATTGATGATCTCAACTCTATTTAAATATTCTATCTTTTGATTTCATAGATTTAAACTTCCACCTAGACAACATAGTTTAAAACTTCAATTTAAAACATTTTAGAAAACTACTGTATCAACCTAATCAGCTTTGTCTTGTCTATCGGGTTCACTATAGCAAAATATATACTTTCTTTCTATTAATTTCTAAGTAAAATTGTTTCCCACTCTTTCTAAAAATTTAATTTTAGTATTATTTTTACCAATTTTTTAATTTATAAAAGTGTATCTTTACATTCAACTAAGTTGATTTGGTCAACTAAATTTATTATAGCTTATGTTTATAATAGACTAAGTTGATCAACTTAACTCTGTTATATTTTATTTGTTCAACTTGGATGACTAGGTCGACCTTGTTCTATATATGATTATTCCTAATTCAAACAAATGGAATTAACCTATACTAATATTAATTAAACTAACTTTACTTTTTTATTGTATACCTATTTATTTACTTTCCAAAAACTCTAAATTAGCTTTCGAAACTTTCATTCTCACTCTTATTTTGCACTTTGTTTAGATTTCCATAGAAATTATGTATCAATAGTTTTAAAACTACTTATTTATTATTGTGAAGGGATACTTGATACTATTTTTATAGTCCTTGTATATTGTTTATAGATATCATGGCATGAGGGTATTTTCCCAATACTCATTGCCATATTACAAATCTAAATATGGGCTTTAATTTCCACCTACCCCATAATATTTATAAAAAGAGTAAGATATATCTCTTTATTAAACCTTAGGAATCAAATCATTCATTTATTTATATGGTGCATCAATTATTAGTTAGTATTGAGAAGATAATATTAGTTTACCATTGAAACTAGGTTTAATGGGATATGGGAATGGTACTTCTTCCATAGGTACCACTCTAAAATATTTAGATGACATTATCTAATAAACAAACAAGTATCTTTGCAAGATAACACTTTCAATCAAAACCTTTAATACAAATTACCTATCTTCATTTTTGAAAATTTAATTAGCTTATACATTGAATTTTTTTTGCTTTCTATTTGTTATTTTATTTTGTATTGTATACTTATATTATCCAATGTTGATATAAGATTTGTGTTGTGTGTTGCAATTAGATTGACTAGCTTGGCCTACGTTCCTATTTTTTATAACTAAAACTAAGTCATCAAGATTAAGATAATTTAAATTTTCCTAGATTATAAAATATAGTTGACCAGCTTGACTTAGTTCTCATATCTAATAAAACATAGTCCACTAGCTCAGCCTAAATTTCTTATCTATCAGAACATAGTCAACCTACTTGACTTGGGATATCTATAGATGTTTCCTATTACCCAATAAACCAAACTATGATAACATGTCCAATTTCATACCTATTGGCCAACTTAGTTATTATTCAAACTTTGTGTTCCTATCTTATTTAGTAAACCACTACATCAACTTGATCGAATCCATACCTATTGGATGACATAGTTTACTTTCAATTTTGTTTCTTCCATACTCAAACTACACCAACCTGTATGACTAAGTAATGGTTGGCTAACATAGTTCTTTTTAAAACCTAAATCTTATATTGCTAATCTAATTTAATATTTAGCTAACTTAGTTTTATAACCATAGTTTTCTCCCTTAATATAACATACACACTCCAAGCTTTCCTTTTATGTTATTTAACATCATTAAATCACCTACCAAAATATTTATTGATAACCTTAATTCATTTATAGTATAAATGGGTTGTTATTTCTTACCCACCTTAGCCACCCAAGTGGATAATCCCGCATGGTACACCTTTTCATATCCTTCATCTCAATTTATTGATTGAAACATGGTTTAAATCACCTAAAATTGTGATTTAGATGGCTCTAATCTATTTTACACTTGTCATGATACCACATTATCCAAACTTCCATACTACACCATTGGATCAATAGATACCAAATTAAAAAATATTCCTAAATGGAATCCTCTATAGTAAACATCCCTAATCCTAATAATAGGAATGTTCCTCCTACTAACACTAATATTACTCCTACTAGCACTAACATTCCACCTCCTAACAATAGTAATCAAAATACAACAATTGATACTACTCAATTTTTTTCATAAATACTCTAATAAATGAATGTTATACAACCAAGAAATACATCTCAAATGATAACAATGTAACATCATATATTAAAAATTATTAATCAACCTCCTCTTATATTACCTCAAAATAATAAAAATTTAAACCTTCTCCTATTAATGTATGTCTATGTCAAGGACATAATGAAAATAATAGAATAACATTTCATAGATTGTAGTATAGGTCTTAGAAAACCATGGGGATTCACTCAATTTTGTTGGAGAGATTATGTGGTTACCACCATTTACTCTACAAGTAGACCCCAATGTAGGGAAATCATTAATATGGAACTGACACAATCTACCTAAATTTTACTATGATGTAAATTGCTTTGTATTTTCAAACATAAGTTCAAACTCTTAAACAAATAAATGGATATATACAATGAGCGTTAATCTAAAGTGATTCATGTTTAAAAATTTCAAAGGAGAGAGTAAGGTAGGGAAAAAAAGAAAGTTCCCTTGTATTAACAAAGACCAATAGATCCTCTTTGGTTTATTATGATAATAATGCAAATGAAACTAATAGCTATGATATTCTAGTGCTTAGACCCAAAAAATCATAAGTATAGTGAGAATTCTATGGGGAATATAATTCACATATCTAAAAAGGATGATTTAAAATGCTACCTATAGTAAATCACCTTAAACACATTCACTAGTAAAGTAGGAGAAAAATAGAGCATACATAACAGACTTCATTAGCCTAACTAAAAGCATAAACTAAAAAGATTCATTCAAAACACTAATGATATATTTTAACCATTAAAAAAATGAGATCATATATTAATAATAAATATTGAGAAAAAGGAATGCATGAAAATAATGAAAACAATGAGTTAGTTACTATAATTTCCTTTCTGTTTGCATTAATTCACAAAATTTTATCTCTGGTTTATAATGAAGGGGAAGAACACCTATATATATGACATTTAAATGCCCTAGTTAGTTACAAAAATAATAAAGTAAGGTGACACTTGTCCATAGATAGGTCTCTCATATCCTAGAGTTAGAGAATATTTCCTATTCAAAAAAGGGGAATATTTTATAATGTAATTTGGAGGACCTTGGGACATGATTCCTATTTATTTGGAACCCAATACATATATATTTTGTTGTTGACAGGTTGGGATGGGTTCCCACTGGTATAGCCAATAATTTAGCTCCTAGTATAGAATAAGATGGAGTTAGAAGAAGATGGAGTGTTAGTGTTGGCTGAGGAAGAAGACATTCTAAGAGGGGCTGATAAGGTGGTGGATCCTGCGATGATAGTTTATTCTAAGGATTCAACTTTCACTATCCATGCTTGGGAACATTTCTTTTAGATAATATTGATCCATCTCTGATCAATTATAGGATATTTTAGTAGCTTGTTTGTGAGTTTGGCCATTATGTCAAACTTACTTAGGAGAGGTCTCAAAGCTTCATTGATGGACATAGTCTTCTCTACTTTTTGATTGGTAGAGCTTGCCAAATCCATGATATCTTATCTGAAGGTCACCACTCTAGCCATGGATTGATTTTAGAAGTTGATCATCAATTACATAGGACTAAGTAATGTTAAAGTCCTCCAAGGGAATTAAATTTAGGTCCTCATATTTACTCATTCAGATCAATGTTGTCAAGTTGATTATCTTGTTGTCATACCCTCCATATGCAACTTATGTTGTAAGGAATTTATTTTATATTCCATCTCCCTTTACCTTGTACTGAGCCAAGGTATTCAACATATCAAACATCTCTTCTATGGCCCATGACACTTTTGATATGGTCTACTCTTGTAAGGTGGCCTTGTCTTTATGCTCCAAGTAATTTGTTCACTATTTTATTCCCTTAACCAATTAGGAATCCATATCCATAGTTGTTTGGAGAGATGAGAGGGGGTCTTCCTCATAATTATGATGTTGGCTTTGATTGGATTTCTATATTTTTGTCAACTCAAACAAGGTTTCTTCTGATTCATAGATGATTATATGGTTAGGGTGGTTGACCTTCCTATTGATCACCCTCTTCATTACCCTAATATTATTTTTGAATTTCAATGTAAACTTAGGGTGGTCCATTATGACTAGGTCTGGGTTCTCCATAGTGGCTAGTTGCATTTGCTTAATCCATGACTTGTCTAAAGAGACACTTGGGGGATTTGATGAGGGAGGTAATGGTTGAGATGGATTTAACCCTTGAAAATTAGATGTCTAGGAGGCATCAATGGTCATGACCAATATAAATGCAAGAGTTAACGGACAAATAATTACTAGTGTTAGTTGAATAACTATAGAAGAACAAAATAACTTATGGAATGATGATAGTGGACTTCTTCTTAGGTAGTTGTGGTCCAGGTCTATGAATAGGCTCAAGGATGACAAGGGAAAATTGGTCATTACTAGGACCCTAAATATGGATGAAATGGTAAAGGTGGTGATGACGGGTAATGACATAGTTACATGCCTAATCACATGTTTATTTAGGGGTTGGTAGGTATGAGGTTGACATGGCATAGAGTTGGGAGATAACATAATATGCTTAGGTGTTTCTTATGGAGGAAAGAGGGAGGTAAAGAAATATGTTCTTGACATGAAATACTTGGTCCTTCTATAGTAGGAAGAATGGGAGGCAATGTTGACATTGAAGATGCTAGAGTATAAGATATTATTTCCTCTAATGAGAATGTCACACATGTTACAATAGCACTTTTCACTTGGGAATGGCTTCCAGATAAGACTCCTGAGGTGCAAGCCTACCTAACTTGTTTTTGCCAATGCAAGTCCCTCCTTTCTCAAAAGTGGGAGACAATTCTTGTAGTATTACATAATTGATTTGAAAATTAGTCAAGCCTTCCTCTTTGGCACTGGTTGTATGGATAGGTGATACCAAAATTCCTTCTTTACTATCTTGGTGCTTGGACACCTAATAAAACCTAGTGCCATCTAGCCTTCCTTTCACCTAGGTGATCCAAAGAAATTATAACCTCTACTTGACTTTTGTTTTATCAATTACATTAAGGTATAATTGGTCTCTATCTTCAAGCTCATGGTGGTATGTAATGCTAAAATATTCCCTATGTCTAACATAGTGATTGAATGTCAAGTTTGTAAGACCCCATTCCCTGTCGATATCTATTTATAGACTAAAAGTGGTCCTATGTTTGGTAGAAACTATAACTAATTTCTAATTCTTAGTTTTAAATAAATTTATGTTGATTAATTGGAGGTGAACTAGTCCCTTCTTTTACTTTTTGCATAGTCTATCTACTCATGTGAGTAGTTGTAAGGCAATCTCCTACTTAACTATCTAGTCTATCACTGTGGTGGGAAATCTAAATGGGGTTATCCTAATTCCCACTATTCTAATTAATATTTATTTGGGGTAATACCATTAGTCTCCCAATGTGATAAGGGTTTCCCTAATCTCTTCTACTATCATAGGCATAGTCCTCTCATGGATGGTCCTATATAAAATTGGGTAGAAATATTCGGTGATGGACCACATCTGCTACTTATACCTATAAATTATCACTTTTTTGAAGACATGAGGGATGGTCCACTTTAAGTTTGGATCCAAATTAGTAAACCAGGGGAACTTCTGAGTGGTATATATGGAATCAACCAAGGAGGACATCATATATAAATTATTTCATTGGTTGGCCATAATCTTTATGATTTAGGTAGATAAATTGTAGCAAATGATTTTACCTAAAGGTGGGTGGTGGAGTTATCTATGATCATGGATAGGAGTGGAACCCACTTATCATCCATGTGAATATTTTCATTTACTCCATGCAACCCATTCATGATTACCATCCCCATCTTTAATCCTTTTCTTAATTGGGCGACGGGGATATGATTGATTTTGGACTTGTAGATGAACCTCCCTAGTTTCTCTGCTCAAATTCTCAAGACTTCTCTAATGTTGTGTGAATCGAGCCATTGGGTAAGGGTTTCCTGATTATAACCAATTTTAGGCTTAGGCAAGTAATAATAGGCTTAAAAGGCTAATACACCTATATAAGAGATATCATTTGCTAAATTAATTTATTTGATCATGTTATCCACACACCTGGACTAAATGAAAATTTAATGGACTATGTCCACATAGGGGAGTACCTCTAGATTGGATGCACCCTTGTGTAATTATATATACTTAAGTTCCAAGACAATAGACCTTGAATTTGAAATAGTGGGAGATTACTCATCATAATTTTCATGGTCCATGGTTGTTTATACATGGTAGAATAATTCATTATAGTGTTTGTCCTCGATGGCCAATGAAATCAAATTAAAGTTAGTGTCTTAAAAGACTGTGTTTATCTTGTAAGAATAGAAAAAAAAAGTTGTTCTAATTTGGTATCTATAGACATCCCTAATTCATCCATTAGTTATAATTTTTTGATTTATGAGCTTGCATATTGTCTAGATGTCAAATGAATGTAATTCAGTCTTAAGTAAATGATAAAGATCACTTCAGAGTCTTCAACAGATAGCAATGGTGAATGTAAAGCCTCAAGTTAGAAAGCTCTAAATCCTATATAATTTTTAGAATTTTGAACTAGAATATATAATATATAAATGGAAATTATATTTCACTTGCTTTGATATAAATCTATAGTGGATCTTTGTTTTTATTCCAATAGCTTTGAAAATTCACTTTTGGGAATGATCCAATCACCACTCTTGGTTTGTCCATATGTCTTCCCATCATAGGATTGAATTTTATCTTGAGGTGACTTAGATTTATAGATACCAAAATGATCCCCATCAACATTAAATTCATACCAGAAACTAGTGATTCATGGGTATCTTTGTGCCATCTAGGTGTCATACTTAACATGTGTTCAACACTTGGTGTCTTTTCACTCATTTCAGCATTTTACATTGGATATTAGGATACCTGGGTGGGTAGCATAATATTTTTACACATGGTATATTTGGATTGGATTGAACCTGATTTTGATATTATGTTGCTCAACACCTTTTATTTTGGGTTGACATGGTCTTAGGACCATTGCTAGCTCCCCAAGTGACATATTTTCATTGGCTCACACTATCATATAACTTTATTATATAAAAATATTGATTGACCTAACCACTATGACACCCTACCATGTGCCATATTTTCAATAGATCACTTTTCACTGAGCATCATAGCTTACTTTGATCATAATATCACCATGTGGTAAGGGGTCCATATGTCACCACCTTATTGGATGTTCCTAACAAATGGCTTCTGTGTGGCATCCAATTGCTTTAGACTAGGAGATTGAGTGATACATGTCCCCTCAGTGATAACTCATAATGTTGTTAGAATTGAACTTTGCATATTAGCTCATAGGACATGAAGGTTATGACTGTGTGCCAAGTGGCATGATGTGGTTGTATCACTCTATCACAAGACTTTTAAAATTAATTAGCTTCTTGAAAGGCTATGAATGGGTGACAAGTGGTATGATTTAATGGGATTACCATTTTTCATATCTTAAAATACAATAATTATATGAAAAGTGTCATATTATAAATTAGATCACAAGATTACAAACATTCTATAATTTTCTTCAAACTAGAAATGTTGTGTCTAAGTGATAATTGGTAGGTTCTCATTGGGTTGATGGGTTGTGTCTACTCTCAATGTTTAAAGTGTATGAAATTAAGTATTAAACTTTTCATAATTTAGTAATCAATGCATGTGATGCCATCTCATTTTGATTGAGGCTAAGCTCACATTGGGATCCTATGTGAAGGCAAAAGATGGGAAAGTTAGTGATTTTCATGATAAAAAAGGGGCTAATCCTAAATTAATAGATATAAGTAAATAATCTAACTTGTATCCTCCTTTATAACTTAAAATCAAGGTGCATCCTAGTATTTAATGTAATTTTGAAAAGGACAAATTAATACTATAGTTTGAAAACCTTAGTTAAGTGATTTTGATCACATTTTAGAGATTATACCTTGGTCTTCTAATTATAACCCCTTGTAAGAAATTTTTTTAAACAAGTTAGATCATTATAAAATTAATTAACTTAAACATTAATGAAACATCTTAAAAGTTACTCATTAATATTTTTCATGGACCACCATTACTTTTAAGCTTTTACAACCATAAAAAGGGGTTTTTTATCATATGGAATAAATAACAAGGTGTGTACTAGCATAAATGACCCAAAATTTCATGTGGTCCCTATCTTATGAAGGTGGGGCATGTTGATCTTGAAAAATGATACCCCTTCAAGAAACATAGAAATGTGTTAGAATTCAGATATCCTATTTTAGAGCATAATCGTTAAGTAATCACCCCTTGATAAATGTAACAAATATAGTAATTGTTTATTTATAACTAACAAACATTGATTTGAAGGATTGGAGATTAATTTTTTTTAAAATCATTAATACAATGTGTGTTATTTGAATTGATTGACCAACATGACTTTGGGTCTTAAAATCAATAGCTTTAGGCTGAGCCCATAGGGGTAGGACATTCAGACTAAGCCTACACCTAGACCTCTCTCAGACCCTACCTAGGGTACTAAGGTATGAATATCATATTTCAAGGAAATTTTGCATATGTGAGAATGGAAATATGTGAGATGAATTTTTAGGATTGTTCATAAATTTTGTGGTCATGGTTTGAAGGAAATTATAGGATTCAGTGTTTTAAGCCTTCTTCAGCTCATATAATGAGGTCTTAAGACCCAAGAATCACTTTCAGACATTCTTTGTCATATGTTAATTTTGTATGTGAACCTAATATATTAATAAGAGATGGGTAAATGTCCTAGATAATATCTCCAAGCATTTGTTTTGTATTTAAAGATTAGTCCTTTATGAACAATCATTAACACCAAAACCTATGTTAAGCCTCCCTAAAACCCTAATAAGGACCTGATTTGAAATATGTTTTTCAAATAAGCTTAAAATGTATTAAAATTAATATAAAACATATTGTATCACGTATTTAACTCTCCCATGTACTTCCAAGTGCTGGTGGTTAGTCAGATGAGAGATAAAATGCATATATATAGGCTTGTTTATCAAAACATTATTATATCTCTCAAAATTTGTATTGGTAAAGAAAAGTAAAAAGGATGGTAGAGTAATATAGAGACTCATTTTTCATGTAAAGGATGAGTTATGGATAGTTTCTAGACATCAAATGTTCTAATTTGGTCATCCAAGTTAACTAGTTATAGAAAGACCTAATGGTGCAAATAGTGCAAAACCCAAGCAAAAATGAGAAGATGGATTTAAGATATGAACATATAAAATCAATGAAAAAAATTTCACTAATATTTTTTTAATTAATTTTAGTTATTGGAATAAGTTTTTGAGGTCAGTGAATATGGTGAAAAAATTGTTCACAAAATAACTTGTCTAGTTCAAATAAGACTATGTGATATAAGGTAAAGAAATTAGTCTGCAAGACCAATATTGTCCATTAGACCATATGGTATTTACATAGGACCATTTACATTCATAAATATTCATTATAATTTTCTACATAGGTGTTGGGCATCTAAGTCACCATGACTAGTCTTTGAGGTAAATTGGTAGTTCTGAGTGAGAAAGTTGTAGAGAAATTCTTGAGCCTTTCTCTCCTTAGTGAAAGTGTTAAAATAGTTTTATGATGACTCTGAAGTCATTAAAAACCTATATAAATGTTTAATTTATCATATTTTATTATGTTAAGGGTGTTTAAGCCTCATCTTTTAAGAAAAACTTTTGAGGTACATAGGCCTAATAGGACAGTTTATCCTAAAAGAGATTTCATGGTATGAGCAAAGGATAAAAGTCTAACCAATGATTATAAAGGTTATTTTAGGTCATTATCTAGGTGATTTTATGGTTTTTATTTTTTTTATAAATCCATATAGGCCCAAGAGGATCAAGTTTTGGCAGTAAGAGGATAGACATAATCCAATTAGGTCTCCATGAGGCCTAAAAGAGAAATGATGCCAATTGAGTTATGGATAGTTTCTAGACTTGAAAGACCAATATTTTCCATTAGACCATATTATATTTACATAGGACCATTTACATTCATAAATATTCATTATAAGTGTCTACATAGGTGTTGGTCATATAAGTCACCATGACTGGTCTTTGAGGTAAATTAGTAGTTCTGAGTGAGAAAGTTGTAGAGATATTCTTGAGCCTTTCTCTCCTTAGAAAGTGTTAAAATAGTTTTGTGATGACCTTGAGGTCATTAATAACATATAATAATGTTTAATTTATCATATTTTAGTATCTTAAGGGTGTTTAAGCCTCATCTTTTAAGAAAAACTTTTGAGGTACATAGGCCTAATAGGACAGTTTTTCCTAAAAGAGATTTCATGGTATGAGAGAATGATAAAAGTATAACCAAGGATTTTAAAGGTTATTTTATGTTATTATCTAAGTGTTTTAATGGTTTTTATTTTTTTATAAATCCATCTGGGCCCAAGAGGATCAAGTTTTGGCATTAAGAGGATAGACATAATCCAATTAGGTCTCCATGAAGCCTAAAAGAGAAATGATTCCTAATTGAGTTACTATAATAAAAAAGGGGTCCAAATTTCATTTTAGTCATGTTAATAAGATGTTATAAGACATATTATATTGATTACCTAAGAGTTTTAAGGTTTATGGATTACCAATTGGTGTGTGACCATGAGACTTGTATATATATATATATATATATATATATATATATATATATATATATATATATATATATATATATATATATATATATATATATATATATATATATATGGCAATTTGGGCCTATTTTAATGTAAATAACATAAGTGAATAAAATATTTATTTATAGATAATAATGAGGTATTGAAATGAGACCAAAAAAAAATCATAAGTGTGGTGAAAAAAACTCAAAAGGTGTCTGAATTAGGGCTAAGTCACCTAGGATGTTGGTTCTTCCTTTCAAGTACGTATTTGCTAAAGCCTAATGAAGTGGGTGCTTGATTTCAATGGGATTGGTGATCCAATTTGAGTTGGTGATAAATATAATGTGATATTTTTTTTATATGAATGTAGTCCATTTTCATGGATCACATTTATTTTTCTTCCCTTTGAGGTTTTTCCACTCATTTGTGTTTTTTCTTGTGTTATACTCTTGTGAATGGTCTTTTTGCATTGTTAGATCTCATTGTTGCTTTCATAGTTCATGAATGATTTAATATAATTATAATAAATATTTAGGTACAATGACTCAACCAACCCCTATTTATTTTTCTTCCAAAATTTGGTATTAGTGCATGTTCCTTTGAATCATTCCTAACAAATGAAAGGTGATCCTAGAAGCACAAACATGTCTAGTCATCTACTACAAGGAGGTTTCTCAAATAATAAGGCCCCTCTCTTTAGTGGGACTTACTATGCATTTTAGATCATCATAATGAAGACCTATATAATTTAATTTAGATACGACATATTAAAATATAGTTTTTATGTATTCACTCCACCTTCTATAGCACCAACTGAAATAACAGGCAAAAAGGTAAGTGAGAAAAACACTAAAGTAATGAATGCCATCTTGTGTGGTTTTTCAAAGGCCTAATTTATAAATGTCATGCATTTTTATATGACCAAATGGATTTTATAAAATTTAAAAACCATATATGAATGATACACCAAAGTGAAGTTATAAAAATTGTAGACCCATCGAAGGTAGTTTAAATTCTAAGAATCAAGGAGGATGAAAACATTGCATCCTATCTATTAAGAGTAGATGAAGTGGTAAATGTCATTAGGGGTCTCAGAGAGAATTTATAAGAATAAAATGTAGTAAAAAATTCATTAATATCCATAATAAACAAGCTTGATTCAAAGGTGTCTACTATGGAGGAGATCAAAGATCTTAACATACTATAGATGGATAAGCTTTATGGTATCTTGAATACCTACAAAATGAGAATAAGCTATGGAAGACCTTCAAAGAAGGAAGGTTCATTGAAAGCTAAGAAAAATTCACAAGGTAAAAAGGCCAAGGATGATTTTGATATAGACATTGATGATGACAAGATAGAAGTCATGGTTATCAAAAACTAAAGAAAGAATCAGGTAAGTATAAGGTCAAGTTACCATTTAAGTGTTTTAACTATGGTAAGATTTGTCATTTTGCATCTAAAATGTTCTAACAAGGATAACAATGATCATGATGGAGAACATCATGAACATCATGATGATGATAAGAAGGTCTATGATCATGACAAGATAAAAAATGGTTTCAGGAAGTATGAATGAAAGAAAGGGTCATTCAAGAACAAATAAAGTTTCTATACCAAAGAATATAACTCCTCATCTAATTTAATTAACACAACTATATCTGATAGTGATGATGAGAGTAATGATCATGATAATAATGAAGCCTTATTCATGGTAATAGAAACATATAATAAGGGTTGTTCAAAAGTGAAAAGTCTTATGAATGATGAAGAATCTGATGAAGAAGAGGCTGAAGTGAAACTTGAAGTAAAATTGGTGAGTTCTCTAGAGGAGTTTAAGCTCAAAATAAGGAATAATCAAAAACTAATATCATTGGCTAAGAGTTATGATGACTAACTCAATCTCTTTGAAGAGAGACTAAGCAACAACACCAATGAACATGATCAAATTATAAAATAGTTGGAAATTCATATTCATATTATCATTGCAAGTCTTAATACCAAGGAGGAATAATTCATCAAGTTTGGAAAAGAAATAGAGTCCTTGAAGGTAGAATTGGATCAGGCAATAATCAAGTTTCAGACACATCAAAAATTTTAAAGAGTACTAAATTTCTGGGTGATATTTTGAATGATCAAAGGTATCCATATGGTGAGACATGTGGAGGGTTCAAACAAGATAAAAAATAAAATAAGGAAACTTGGACCTCAAATAATAATGGATCATCAATAAATGATAATACTAATAAAGTAAAGATCTATATATAAACACTCAAATCTAAGACTCAAAGTGACAAACAAGTCAAGAATAAATTGGATATTTCAAGACACAATAAAGTTAGAAGTGCATAATTCAAGATAAAATAGACAAAGTATGTGAATATTTTAATTGTTACTATTTCTCATTGTATCAATATAGACATAAAGCTATGGAATATAGACATCATGCTAGAATAAATTCTTCATGAAGGAATAGGATGAATACACATCTCCATAATAGAATCATAATTATGTTCTATAAGTGTGATAAAAAAAGTTCATATTACAATGGACTAAAAGAAATTCATATTAGCAAGGTCAATCAAGATAAAAGGGTGTAAAATCATAGCATTGAGAAGTGGATCAAGAAGTTAGACCCTATAGACAAAGTGAAAGTGGAATATAAGACTATAGGAGAAGAATTTATGATAACTCAAATGAATTTTCACATCCAAGATGAAGCCATGAAATGGTTTATAGATAGTTTTATCTTAATCCACATGACATGGGACAAGAGAAAGTTCATATCATTGAAAAATAATGTTATCAAAGTAGTGAGATTTGGGGATAACACAATTACCAATATAGTTGACAAGGGTATCTTGAGTTTGTATAATGGGAATACCAAGATAGAGAATGTGTTGCATGTGGAAGGTTTGAAACATATTTTTTAGTGTAAGTCAAATGTGCAAAAAAGGACACTAACTAACATTTCATGATCGAGTGTGGGATATAAGGAGAGCTAAATTAAGAAGGCTAATTTTAAATGATAAGAGGACTGAGAACAATCTATATGTCTTGAATGAGATCAATAAGGAGAGATGATTTATAAGAAACATGGATTAAATTTGGCTATGGAATAAAAGGTTAGGCCACCTAAACTTTGACAATATATTCAAGATAAGCTCTAAGAAGTCTATGAAGGACATGCATAAAATCATCAAACCTACAAACATACTTTGCAAGGCATGTCAACATAGTAAGTGGACTAGAAAAAGGTTGAAGTCCAAGGATTACTCTATTACAACACCTTTAGAGTTAATACACATTTATCTTTGTGGGCCTACATGAATCAAAAGTATTCAAGGAAATATCTACTTCATGCTACATATAGATGACTACACAAGAATGTCTTGTGTAGCATTCTTGAAAGAAAGTTCAAAAGATCTTGATAAGTTCAAGGCATTTGATAGTCTTGTTAAGAATGAGAAAAATGGGAAGATCAAGTGCCTAAGATCTAATAGAGGAGGAGAGTTTTGGTCCACTGAGTTTGATTATTTATATGAGGTCCATAGGATAAGGAGATAGTTCTCAATAGCTAGGACACCTCAGTAAAATGGGGTAATATAAAGAAAAAATAAGATAATTTAAGGGATGGAAATAACTTTATTGAATGAGTCATGGTTAAATAATAAATACAAGAGAGAGGAAGTGAGCACTACAATATACATTCTAAATAGAGGATAGATAAGTACTAATGGTAACAAGACCCCTTATGAGCTATAGAAAGGTAGACCTACTAATGTTAAATAATTTAGAGTGGTTGGAAGAAAATGCTCCATCAAAAGTGATGAGGAAGACCTAGGTAAGTTTGATTCTATATCTGATGAAGGTATATTCTTGGGATACTAATTAGTGATAGTAGTTTTTAGATGCTATAATAAGAATTTAAAGAATATATCAGAAAGTACTAGTGTGATTATTGGTGAGACAAGTTCTAAAATGTCACACTCAATGTCATAAGATACATCATAAAATTTATAATTCAATAATGAATAAGAACCAATAGAGATAGATGAGGAATAATATCAAATTGAGGAAAGACAAGACTCTAAGGGCCCCTTAAGATAGATTCAAAGAGACTATCTTGAATCATAAATTATTGGCAATAAGGATGCAGGTATGCAAACAAGAATAAGGTTGGTAATTAATATAAATCAATAAAATGTTGTTATATTGTCTAATACTGAACCTAAGAACCTTGTAGAATCAAGTAAAGTTAAGTTTTGGATATGTGTTATGAATGAAGAGTTAGACCAAATAAAATATAATGAAAATTGGGAACTAGTTACTAGACCTAAAGACAAGAATGTCATTGGAAACAAATTTAATGAAGATGGAGAAGTCACTAGTAATAAGGTTAGATCGGTATGCAAGGGGTATGCATAAGTTTAAGGAGTAGATTTTGAAGAAACCTTTACTGTAGTATTAATATTGTAGTATATCATAACATTTATAGAATATGCAAGAATCAAAGGGTTTAATGTGTACTAGATGGATGTCAAATATACTTTTTTAAATGTGAAATTTGAAAAGGAGGTGTCCACAAAGCAACCTGAGGGTATCTCATTATCAAGTAATAAGGACTATGTTTTTAGATTTGAAAATGATCTGTATGGTCTAAATAAAGCTTTGATAATTTGGTATGCCAAATTGGATAGGTATCTATTGGACCAAGGATTTAAAAGAGGAGTTTTAGATAGTAAACTATACATAAAGATAAAAGATGACCATTAGTTGATAATAGTTGCCTATGTGGATGACATCATCTTTGGTGGAAATAGTGATATAATGACTAAGGAATTTTAAAATGTGATGAAGGAGTTTGAAATGTCTATGTTGGAATAATTATCATTCTTTATTGGGTTACAAATCATTCAATATAAAAAAGGTATATTAATTTCATAAGCTAAGTACATAATAGAGATGTTGAAGAAATTTGAGATTGAATATTACAAGGTTATTAGAACACCTATGATCATAGGGTGTAAGTTAAGCAAGGAGGATGAGTCTCTAAATGATAATGAAACATCATATAAGTCAATGATTAGAATCTTTTTATACACTACTACCTCTAAACCTAACATCATACAAGCAATAGGCCTTGTGAGAAGATTTCAAGAAGATCTAAAGGAAAATCATATGCAAGAAGTCAAAAGGATACTCAAGTATCTCAAGGAGACTATGTATTTTTTATTATTTTATGCTAAGAGCATGGAGTTTAACTTAAAAACCTATATAGATGAAGACTAGGTAGGGATTCTAGATGATACGAAGAGCACTAGTAGAGGAACTCTCCTCTTAGGAGAGTGCCTAGTTTCATGGATAAATAAAAAGTAACCATTGATTGCATTATATACCTATGAGGCTGAATAAAATTCAATAGCTTCATGTTTCACTCAGGTCCTATGGATTAGAAAGACCTTAAAATACTACAATGTGGATTATGATAATCCTAGTCCTATCTATTATGACAATATAAGAGCCATAAGCATCTTAAAGAATCTTGTCATGCACTCACTCAATAACTAAACACATTCCCATCAAGTATCATTTATTAATTGATCACGAAACTGAAAAAAGTGTTAAAATTTAATGTGTCTCTACATAGGGTCAGATTGTAGACATTTTAACCAAACCACTTCTAAAGGTAACATTTGATAATATAAAATAGGAATTGGGTGTAGTTTCTACCCTTAGTGGTCACTGAATAAGTCAAGTGTTTAGGGGAATCTAATCAGGTGGTTTATTATATCTAAGAGCATGTGATTAGTTCCAATAAGGTATGCATGGAGATAGGTGAGCATGTTTTTATGGTGCCTTAAAGTCTCATTATTCTGTGTGTTGAGTGTTATGGTCACAAAAGGTGTGATTCAAGAAGTTGAAAACATATCTTTATCATTTATGTTAAGGGGGATAAAGTTTATAATGAGGATGAAGTTTCCTATTTAGATAAGTTTCTAAAGGTGGTTTCCATCAAGGACAGAGGGGTAGATTTTTTAGTATTATCATTAATGTCAATAGTGCATCCTATGAAGGTTGATGTCAAAGGTGACTAAGCCTAGTTGGTAGTGTGTGATGTGACAAGGTGAATTTAGATAATGTTTTCATGAAAGAGAATTTAAAGGCAAGAGAGATTTTGAAGTCAAATAATGTATTATGGTTGCATAAAGGTACAAGTCATTGATGTTAAATTATATATGAAGCCTCGTCATGACATGAAGAGGTGTGTGCATGGAAATGAATGAACACAAGAATGTAAAGGTTTTATGGTAATATTTAAGCATATATGTGAGGCATTGAAGCACTCATGAGAGATTTAGGGTGAGCCTATAGGGGTAGGACCTTTGGACTAAGCCTATATTTAGACCTCTTTTAGACCCTACCTGACCTACTGAGGTATAAAGATAAGATTTAAAGGAAATTATTCATATGTGATAATGTAAAAATGTGATATGAGAGTTTATATGATTTTTCACAAAGTTTGAGGCCATGGTTTGAAATAAATTACGTGATTCATTATTTTAGGCCTTCTCAAGTTCACAAAAAGAGGTCCCAAGACCTGAGAAGCACTTCAATTTTTTTTTGGATTGTGTAATCTTTTCCTAAAATCCTAAGTTGTTATGTATAGATGGGTAAGGGTCCTATATAATATCTTCATCCATTGGTTTGGGATTTAAGGGGTAGTTTTTAATGAACAATCATTAACACCAAAACCTATGTTAAACCTCCCTAGAACTCTAAGAAGGACCCAATGTGAATTATATTCTTCAAATAAACATAAAATTGATTAAAATTCCTATAATATATATTGTATAATGTATTAAAATATCCCATGTACCTCTAAGTGGTGGTGGTTAGTCAGATGAGAGATGAAATACATAGACACATGCTTGTTTGTCAAGAAATTATTGTATCTCTCAAAATTTGCATTGGTCAAGAAAAGAAAATGGATGGGAAAAGAATTTAGAGAGTAATTTTTAATGTCCATGATTATTTATGGATAGGTTACATAATTCAAATTTTTCAATTTGGTCATCCAAGTTAGCCAGTCATATATAGACCTAATGGTGAAAATAGTGGAAAACCATAGCAAAGATGAGAAGATGGATTTGAGGATATGATCATACCATATTGATGTAAAAAAGTGTATGAATATTTTATTTATGAATTTTAATTTATTTTTATTCCTTTAATAAGTTTTTTATGTCAATGATATGGTGAAAATGTTGTTCACAAAATGACCTGTTTCGTTTAGATAAGATTGTGTGATATAAGGTCAAGAAATTCGTCTACAAGACCAATATTTGACATTAAACCATATTATATTTCTATATAAGGATGTTTTTGAGATATAATAGGAAAATTTACATTATTTATTATTTATGACAAGTGTCTACATAGGTGTTTGAGGTCTAAGTCACCATGACTAGTTTTTGAGGTAAATTGGCAGTTCTATGTGAGTAATCTACAGAGATGTTCTTAAGCCTTTATCTCTTGAGTTAAAGTGTTAAAAAAATTTGGTGATGACCCTGATGTAATGTATAAACTATATACATGTTTCATTTGTTATATTTCAAAATATTAATCGTGTTTAAGCTTCATTTTTGCATGACATACTTTTGAGATACACAAGCCTAATAGGACAATTTGTCATAAAAGAGCTTTCATGGTATGATCAAAGGATACATGTCTAATAAATCATTTAAAAGGTTATTTTAGGTTAAGTTATTTAATTGTTTTTATTTGTTTTAGATAGCTATCTAGGCCATTTAGGATCAAGTTTTGGTGTTAAAAGGGCAGACTTAATGCAATTTGGTCTCCATGAGGCCTAAAAGAGAAATGAGGCCTAATTGAGTTATTTTGGACAAAAGGGGTCTAAATTTCATTTAAATAATGTTTATAAGATGTTATAAGACATATTATATTTCCAACCTAATAGGTTTAATGTGTGTGTCTGACCAAGTGGTGTGTGACCATGAGACTTGTATATATACAAAATAATTTAGGCATATTTAAATGTAAGCAACATAAGCGAATGAAATATTGATTAGTAGAGTATAAGTAGGTTTTGAAATGAGACTATAATATAATATAATATAATATGTGTGGTGACCAAAATTCAAGAGGTGGATGACTTGGTGTTGAGTCACCTAGGGAGTTGGTCCTTCCTTGCAAGTAGGTGCTTATTAAAGCCTAGTCAATTAGGTGCTTGACTTTATTGGGGTTGGTGTTCCAAGTTGAGTTGGTTCTAAAAATAATTTAATAATTTGTTTTATAGGACTATAATCCATTTTTAGGAATCATAGTCAGTTATCTTCCCTTTGACGGTTTCCCACTCATAGGTCTGTTTTCTTTTGTTATGATCTTGTGAATGGTCTTTATGCATTACTAGATCTCATTATTGAATTCATAGTTCATGAATGATTAGATATAATTTAAAGAAAGTTTTTTTTTACATTGATTTCCCCCTTAAGTGATTTTTTTTATAACACTCACAGTCTATGGGCAAGGGTGTAATGATTAGTCAAGAAGTAGTGCTTCAAGTATTATCCATTCACTGGCAGAGCTAGATCATTTTTGTGTAAGTCTTTTAGTCTGAATGTGTTATCACCCATGATTTCTACAATTTGTTATGTATCAATCCAAGGAGGCATGAAATTTTAAAGATATATTGTTTTCTCATGGGATTTATCCCATACTAAGAACAAGTCTGATATGTAGTACATTTTGATTTTATCCATTTTGTCAAATCACCTTTTGACTACATCCTGGTGCTTGTTAAAGTTCTTAAGGGCTTCATCTCTAGAATCTTCCATATAAATTATATTTTATATTTTGGATTAAATTCCTTCACCATCATCTATGTATTCATCTATGAACTCATAAGTTGGCAACTACAATGTAATAAGAAATATTGGCTGCCACCCATATACTAGTAAGATTGGAGATGACTTCAATCCTTTTTATATCTAGTTTAGTCTACCTAGAGAGCATATTTTAATAGTAAATAACACTCCCTTGGTTTATTATTTTTTGAATTATTTATTTCATTTATTTTATTTTATTTTTGACTCTACAACACCATTCCCTTGTGGATAATGATATAAGGAAAACTTGAGAACAATCTTGTTATCATACACCCATTTTGCGAATTATGAAAATTGGAAAGCTAGACTATTATCACACATGAGATACAAAGGATCCCCAAATCTAGATTTGATGTTCTCATATAGTAACTTTATGACATCAATTACCCTATAATTTTTAGTGGAAACTACTTCAGTCCATCTAGTGAAACAATTAGTGGTTATAAACATGAATTTGTGTCATGCCGATAGGTTGGGATTGATGACCCAAATGAATTAAAATCCCCATTGTGAAAATAACTTAGTTTAAATCGCTAGTTTTAAAGGCATGGACACCCTTAATTATTTTTTATTGAATACTTGGCCTTGGTGACATGCTCAGACATTAACATGTGCATCTTTGAATATGGTAGGCCAATAATAACCTGATCTAATTATTTTGTGGGTGGTGTTTCTGCTAGAAGGGTGCCTACTTCCTAATTTCTCATGGAAATTATTCAATATTTCTATTTCTTCTTTCTTTTAAATACATCTTAGATAGATGCCTTCATAGTTTTTCTATGAATCACTCCCCTCTTGATCATAAAATGCAAGATTTTGATCTTGAGTTCTCTTATTTTCTCTCTTTTTAATTTTGGTGGGAAAGTTTCATTTAATAAGTAGTATACGATGTATTTATACCATTATTGAGTTGAAACTTGGTCAGCTTCCATATATAAAACATCAATATGAGGATCAATCTTAATGATTAATCAAATTAAACCTTGGCTTCATACCATCTTGTCTGACTTGATCTCTATGTCATATTCTTAGAGCTTAGGAATCCATTTCCCTCACCTTTATCCTACCTCATTCAGGTTAAGCATAAGATAAACATCAAGGTTAGGTATAATGGTGTGAGTTTTGTTTTAGAGGATGTAATGTCTAAATTTATTTATAGATTTTGCCAAGTCATATGATTTCTTATCTACGAGTGGGTATCTAAAATTTTCATCCTTAAATGATGTAATCTTGAAGATGAATATATTCTCTTTGTCACCTAATTTATTCATTAAGACAAAAAAAATCATCTTGTTAAAAGGTAAGGAATAAAGGTAAAAAAATTTACTAAAATCTAGGCTAATTAGAATAGGTACTTATACTGTAGCTTATTTAATGTCTTGGAAATATTTCCTAGCCTTGTATGTCCAATCAATCTTCATGTCATTTTTAAATATGGAATTAATAGGTATGAAAATTTTTAGTGCAACTTGAAATGAATTTACACACAAAGTTCAATTCTTTTTAAATGACTTTTATTCCTTTTTACTATTAAGTAAATCAACTTTGAAAATAATTTTAGTCCTATTGGGGTAAATATCCATACAATACTTCATGATTATGTGTATAAATATCTTACAATTTTTTATGTAAATGATATTATTCTTAGAGTTTAGATAGAAACCAAATTTTATGCACTTTTATAGAACTTATTGAAAATGTGCCTTGTGGTCCTTCCTATTTCTAGAGAAAGTAGTTAAGTCATTCTTGTAAATAATGATGCACTTATCAATCAATCCTTGGAACATATGGTCCATGGCATTTTGAAAGGTATACTCAATGTTGATGATCTTGAAGGTCATACTCCTATATGTGAACATTTCCCATTTGGTTGTGAAGGTTGTTTTCATTCTATCTTCTCTATTAAATAGCACCTAGTTGTAACCAGAGAAACCATCCAAGAAATACGTCATCTCAAAGATTATAACCTTTTGAATTAACTCATATAAGGAGGGAAATGGGAATTATCATTTTTTTTAAGACTAGTTGAGATTATGAAAGTATACACAGAGTCTGATTTCACCATTTTTATTTTTGACTGGGACCATGTTAGACAACCATGTAGATTGTCTAATTGGGAAAACTATCCATGCATATAATAAATTATTTAATTATTTATTGATGATAGGCTCTATCAATGGGTTGATGGGTCTTTGCCTTTACTAGAAGGATTTATATGCTTCATTTAAAGGGATCATATGATTGATAACTTGGGTTTTGAAGGATTTGAGGTATTCATATGTCCATAAGATGATGCCCATAAATTTGTAAAATATATTAGTGGCCTCAGCCACTTCTTTTTTAGTGTAGATAATCCTAATGTTAATGTGTTAGGGATTGTTTGATGAACCCAAGTATATTTTATTGTAATCTTTGTTGTTTACTTAGGGTATTTTGGGGTCACTTGTTATATTATCTTGGTTTAATATATTATAAAGATATATCATGCCCTTAGGTATTATATTATTTTCTAGTTAGATTATGTTATCATCGTCATCTTTCACATCCTTCACAGATTCTTCATCTTACTCATCAAATACATGTGACTCAAATATTCAATAATTAGTCACAAAGTTGATGATCTACTTATCATCATCAAAAATTTGGAAGTGGTTGACATTATCTAGGATAGAAGTTAAATATATCATCCTAACCATAAATGTTTGTATTTTGAGGGCCTCAAGTATGACTAGGTTGCTTACTACAGAGGTCAACACATTTTCTAGATGGTTTTGATCTCTGGGCACAAAGGAAATGTTAAATGATTCAAATATTTTGATTAAATCCCATGTTCTATATTTGTATTTATTTAGATAAGAAATCTTTCACTAAGAGTGGATATGTACTTTCTTGATCACTAAATTTTAATCACCTCATACAAAAAAATTAATTACCTTATTTTTGATGGAAAATTAAAGTCCCTAAATTAGGGCATCATATTTTATAAGATTATCAATGCAAGGAAATTTAAGTCTATAAGATGCTAAGTATTGATTACCTATTAGATTTAACAACATGATACCTACCCCAAATCTTTGATTTCCTCCCACACCATCGAAGTACATCATCAAGAATCTTTCATCCTTGGTCATAAGACTGCTTTCATTTGAATTGGTAGTATCAAGAGCATATACACCCAAGTCGGTGGACTAGAAATTAAATTTCTAATTATTATCATTATACTCCATTATGATGAACTTCATACTTATATATCATGTGATTCATATATAATTATTCATTCCCCTCCAAGGTGGCCACATGTGTGAGCAGTCTATGGACATATATCCATTCAAGGATTTCATCTAGTCTCTACTTAATAACATCTCATATGATTTTGGGATTTCCACAACTTGAATTTCAATTAATTATTGAATCTAGGGTTCTTGAGATAAATCCATATGAATTTTCAATAATTTTTATAACACTTTGACCTTTTACTTATCCAATTGGATAACAACTCTGTCGGACTTAATGGGAGTTAGTCCCAACTTTTCAAAAATTCCTATAGGCATTATGTTAGTAGATGATATAAAATTAATCAAACAATTATTTACATTTTTCAAAAAGATTATAATAATTAACATAAATATAAGAACCTAATATTTAATTTTATACATCACTACATTTTCATTTGTAGATTTATATTTACCTTTATCTAAATTCTTGGTTAAATGTTTAAATATAAGATCATGTTGCTCAGTGATTTGAGCAAGCTAATGTAAATTAATGTTGGCCTTGATCTTATTCATATCTTTAATAATGTTGTAACCTCATTTATACCTATTTATAGTTAAATATATAGTAGGTTTAGTATCCTTTCCCTTTGGAGGGTGGATCATTATTGGTTTGATGATCTGGGGAGTGTTAGCTTTGTTAGGCAATGTGGAAGTTATTGTAGGTTCTTTTTGGGATCTATTTTACTTTTATGGTATTTTTGTAAAGTTTATATTTCATCCATGTTAAGTTTGGTCTCATTTTATTCTTAGTCAAAAAAATCATAAGTTTTGACCATGAGTGCCATTTTGGTGGGGTTGGACCAACTATTAGGTGATCTTGCACTCCCAAAATTGTTAGTGTCATCTTGATTGTAAGAGATAATTTTATAACTTTCTATCTCACCTCATAACATCTAAAAATCATTGAAAAATTATATGTATTATAATTCTCCATGTCGGGTCATGTTATGCACACTACACTAATTAGGCAAGGCCAATTCATAGATATTTATGTCAGACATCTTATTAGCTAAGATTCATTATTGATATTACTATTGTGATATATGTTGAAAGGTTTTTTTACTTTTAGAATGTGTATTTTATTTTATAACATCATCCCATGTTTCCCATTTGCCTTTATAAATTCAATAAATGACTACATAGTTTTTTAACCATCCTCAGAATTGCTTCTAGTTCTCCTCTTGAGGATTTAGATTTGACATTCTAGACTGGGTTACAGACAATGCTTTGGGTGTTAGAATTATTAATAAGGACCAGATCTTGATTATTATTTTGGGAATGACCTCCATCATTAAACTCATTAAATAATCCCCATTGTTGTCTAAGATATTTATGGTTTAATGGTAATTGATTAATGTCAGGCATTTGGTTCAAGGTGAGCATATTTTGGTTTGTATTTGGAACCATGTTTAGAGAGGGTAAAGTCAGGTTGACATTTGGGATAATAAAATTAGGATACCCCTATGTCCTATGGAAATGTATTGATGTTTATGGTCATGTATAGAAAGATATTATTCATTAGGTCTATGACATTCTTTAGATCTCAAGTACCAGGTCATTTACAAGCTGATAGGGAGTTGTGGTGAGGTTATACATATTTTGAAATTTAGCATTGAAATATGATATGGGTTTATTCAAATATCAATTTATAATAATAAACTAATGGTAGATGATTCCTAGACTAACAACACTCCAAAATTATGTGATGAAGGTATCATTGAATTGGTTCCACCTAGTGATAGAATCTTCTAGTAAATTGAGAAACTAGTCATATGCTACTTACCTAAAGGTGAATGTGAATATTTTGTAGGCTATGTATTAATGGATGAAATTTAGGATGATAAGGTCAGCCTTGAAATAATTGATATTTTCTTCAATAGTTATATCCCCTGATGCATTAAAGAGAGGGAGGTATTTCTTAGGGTTCTTGGATAAATCATGTACAAGATCAGGATTACTCATGGAAGATCCTCTAAACCACACCTTGGCTACCCAGATGTGAAATAGAGGATTATGTTATTGGATTAATAGATAGTAAGGGTGTGATTTAGATATTATATGTCTCTCTTTATTACCTTTGGACTTACTATGGGTTTCTATATATTCAAGGGTAACTCTATTTTTTGAGTGAGATCTGGTTCAAATCCTAGGCAAATTCAAGATGTATAAGTAAATAAATCTATAAGAAACTCACAATACTATAAAGGTTAAAAAAATATTATCATAAAAGGTAAATATTAGACAAAATTAAAATAAAATAACCCTACAATAAGTCCCACAATAAAGTAGATTGGTCGTATTTTGCCTTTGTTGACCTGGATCTTTCAGAGCTTTAGACTTTGTGTAAATTTGTTAGAAACTCGGTTCAACCCTTCAAAGATCAATGTTAAACATAATATATTAATAAATACTTAGTGTATTAGGATATATTGAAGTGTATTAGAATGAAAATTTGAAAATAACATGATGATACTACTTGAATATACTCTATCTAGACCTTTAGAGCCTAGGCCCTATGATATTTGACACAGTAATCTGCTCAAACACTGATCCTTACACTTATTTATCATAAACCAAGAGTTATTAGTTTAAATTATGCATAAATTTTCAAATATAGACTAAATCTATTCGTATCCTTTTATATAATTCAATGACATGCATATATTTAACTTTTTAGATGAAACTTAAATAGATCACAAGGGAAATGTTAGAATATCTTTAGACTTTGAGCAATGATTTAAAGGATATTTTGGAATAAACACTTTTCACAAGGATTTTTCAAAGGTTTCAAAGATCTCAAATGAAATGAGAATAAAATGTAGTGTTTAATCGAATCTTTGTGTACTATAAAATTATGATATACTTCAACCATAATATGATACAATGTACTCCAAATAGCCCTCCTTATAATGCCAACTTTCCTCTATTGATGTATGTCTATGACAAGAAAATAATATGAAAAATGGAATAACATTTATTAGATTGTATTATAGGTCCTAGAAAACCTTGAGGGTTCACTCAATTTTACTAGACATATTATGTGGTTACCCGATTTTACCCTGTAATCAGACTCTATTGTAGGGACAATAGGAATATAACAGTGACACAATCTACCTAATTTTTTATATGATATAAATTGCTTTGTATTTTATAATATAATACCAAAATATTAAAAAAATAAATGGATATATAAAATGAGCATTAATCTAAATTGATTCATGTTAAAAATGTTCAAAAAAGGAAGTAAGGTAGGGCATAAAAGAAAGTTCCCTTGAAACAAAAAAGACCAGTAGATAATCTTTGGTTTATTTTGATAATAACTCAAATGAAATTAACAAATATGAGATCATAGTTCTTAGACCTATAAAATCATAAGTACACTAAGGATTATAGGGTAAATAAAATTCACATATCTAGAAAGGATGGTTTAAAATTCTACCTACAGTAAATTTCTTTAAACACATTCATAAGAAGAGTATGAGGAAAATAGATAATACATAATAGATGTTGATGTGGGTTTTATGCACACCAAAAATGTAATGAGGTAGCCTCTAACATTTTAAGATCTCAATGAAGGTAAACTCCACTCCAAGGCATGAGTTGTGAGTATGTGGTTTTGACAACCTGTTGAGGATATCGCTGGTAAGGTATGTAGGTTGTTACTAAGATTTTTTGGATGGATGTATGGATCTCTAAAAAATTAAATTACTACATGAGTTGGATGGTTGAATAGCCTTTATTATAGAGTGGGTAGATCTCAATCACAAAACACAAAAGGAGGGTAAGGTAGGGAAGAAAATTAATCTCTGTGGATCTCAAGAATTACTTCTTTGGTTGGTTTCTAGATAGATCGATGTTCTCTTAAAACCAATGCCAATTGTTAATAGTAATTACACACATGTAAATAGGCACAACATGAAATTCTAAAGGAACAAATATATAGGAATTCCACTACCTAAGATAAATGTTGCTCCTATCGAGACTACTATTGTATCCCCTTTAATTAGGAAATTATGACTTGGGCTAATGGATTATCTAAGGTAGCTATAGCACACACTTAGAAGACTACACCAAGAAAACATTAATATACATCAAGAAATATTATTTGAATTAAGTTGACTATTTCAATCAATATATTTTCCATTTTTCAATAGCTATTGTACATCTAAGATTATCATATCAATTAAAATAGTCAAGAATCTATTTATAGAATTTACACACTAAAGATTATTGAAACAAAACAATGATAAGAAAAATAAATAATAACATGAAATGGGAAAGAAAATACTCAAATACATTTGTTTTCGATCAAAATTACTCAGTTCTCTTATTCTCAAATTTCTCTAATTCCTAAGAAAGTTGGATGATACAATTATATTTATAGATCTTGGGGAGGGAGACACCTCATCCTCAAAGTCTATGCATGATTATTACATGTGGAAGTTAGAACATGTAGTTCTAACTTTTGTTAAAACTAGTTAAGCTAAAAAATATATAAATAGATAAAGTGACTTTACAAAAACATGCAATTTGTGCATGAGAAAATAAAAACTCAATTTTATAATGTCTTGTCTATTTTATAAGGGATCTAAATATAAGTTCCACCAACATTTGTACATGCATATGTCTAAGGTTATGTCATCTAGAGTGCTACATGGGCTTTAGTAGGAGTATAAATTGGAGTAAAATTGAAGATTTAGATCCACTACCAGAATCTTGATTATTTTTTGCCTTGTTCTCCTTATAGACCTTGTGTGTTACCTCATGTTATTAGTGAATGATGTCTAAGTTAATGAATAAAGGTTAGTGAAGTATCTTTGTTTTTTAAGGATTATTTCATGTTCATCCTTAGTAAGTTGGATCTTACTCCTAAGAATCTCCACTTTGGTCGCCTTTCTTCTCACTTTGATTAGTTTTGACTCTATGTTTTCCACCACCAAGCTTTGTACGATTTGCTTGAAATTATCAATGGCTTCCTAGATAATTTTAATAAAATTGATTATACTAATCAATTTACCTATAAAATCCCTTACTTTAGATAATTTCATCTCATTCAAAACTTGGAGGAGTTGGGCCTCATGTAGTTGATATTATGGAATTAAGGCTATTATTGCCTTCACCCATTCTTTGAACTCCTCATGTCTAATGACAATTAGGTTTAGGGAATTAAATGCATCAAATACGGTCATTAGATCAAGGTGGTTATACAATGAGTTTCCCATGTAGGCAACTAGAATTTTGAGCTTGGTGTTATCCTAAGCCAAAGTACCATATATCTAGTTTGATTATTTTGGATGAGATTCCATTTCAGCATTTATGATTTCCATGGCCTCTAGAGGATTGTAGAATTTGGAAGTGGCCTCTTGAACCTCAAATTCTATACTTATAATAATATGCATTGTATTGAATTGTTCCTTGAGCTCCTCAATTTGTGCCTACAATTCTTATACCACTTATTTTATCTCTTGTCCAGCTAATTCTATGCCTTCATGCATGGCCACCACCACCTCATTATGTGCTTGAGCCAAGTCTAAAATATTTTATTCATACACAAATTCCCTTGGATACTTATTTTGCCTATTTGTGAGGGATAATACCAATTGTCATTATTCAAGGTTGATGCTTGCACCTTGGTGTTCCTCAAAGTTTCTCTTCTTAACTCTTTGGATTGAACTAGTTGAGGGGTCAAAAAAAGTGGGCACAAATGGGAGCTCAGTGACATTATAATCTTGTATTTGTGTCCTCAAATATATATCCCAAGGTAGAGTGTTGAGGGGTGTCTCAATAGTTGTAACAACAATTTTTTGATCAACCTCCTCTTCTTATCTCCTCTATTTCTTATTCACTTTAGTCAAGACATTAGGTAAGGAAGGTAATATTATTTTTGACCAGTCCACTCCTCTAACTTGAGGAAGTGGGTGGACTATAATAGTGTGAGGTTTTTCTTTCCTCCCCTTACTTTTGCTAGTTATTATGTTTTCTTTTGTATAAGTGGAAGTGGGGAGTGGAAGGGAGAGTTATGTGGATTGTATATGAATTTGGGGGGTGGCCAGAGTAGTCTACACTCTCCTAGTTTCTTTCTTATTTTTGTGAAATCTCACACCAAAATTTCTAGCAAGTACAAAAGGAATATTCATGGTAAATGGTGTGGTAGTGATAGTGGAGGGATCAATGGTGGTTGTGGAAATGGAATGGATGGATGAGGTAGAGGGAACTTACACAAGAGATAGGTATTGAATAAGTAATATAAATTTAAGCCAAAGGAAAAGTGGAGAAGGTCTGAGTACCTGGAAGTTGAAGTTCAATGGTATCCCCTTAAAATCTTATATCCTTGACCTCTTTATGTCAGGATCTAGAACATAAAGCTCTGATACCACTTTGTCAAGATTAGGAGCACAATTGATTACCTTGTATAAGCAACTAAACATGGAATTTAACCAAAAGTAACAAGTAACAAAGAAATCAGTAACAACATAGAATTTGAGAGACAATACAATCTTGTATTAAACTCATCCAAAAAGAAAATACAATAAAGAAGATGCCACAATCTTCTTACACCTCTGAGGCTTCCCACACCTCTAGGACTCCCAGTAACTCTCAATAAAGATTTCTCTCTCTCAATTACGGTCACAACAATCAACTCAAACACAGAGTTGTTGTTCACCTCCAACCAGTCAGTAACAATACTGCCAATACACAAGTATTCAAAGTACTTCAAGTAGATCTCACATGAACTTGAAGCAGCCTATAAATCAAATGATCTTACTTACCATGTAGATCTAACATGATCATGCACAACCTGCAGATCAACCTGATCTTACAATTGGAAGTATCTCTTCCTTGCCTTGCTTACAATATAGCCCCATGAGTCTATTATATATATTCCATGAAAACAATAATTAGACACCTAATTACAATAATTAGACACGCAACACAAGACTAAAATTAGCCTTCTACATGTAAACAATTAGTTTGTTAACAAACTATTCATGAACTAATAGTTTTGGAACCGTACAGGTGACTGACATCGATCATTGTCTGTCTGGAGATGACCGACATTGGCTGATCTCTAACTAATGTCAGTAGCTTCTTATCCACCCCTGACTGACGTTGGTTGGCCTGACCGATGCCGGTGACTGTGATACTCAACAACCTCCTCCATGTCTGCATACAATGAAGCTTTTAGCTCCATAACCTAAAAATCTCCCACTTGGAGATAAATAGCTGCACTTGTACTTATACCTATACATCATCTAATTTGTTTCCTAGATTTTATCCCTCTTCAAGATCAATCTTGAAGACCAACCACCACACAACCTATGGTGCACCACATTTCATCCAAGTAACCTGCCACATCCTAACCTACATACCCATGTAGAGAACTCACTGACCCTGCATAGCATGTTAACCTACTACTGGTCCCTCTCAGATACCTAAGAACCCACTAAAATACTCTCCAGTGCTTCTTTCCCAGATTGACTATGAACTTGCTGACAACACCCACTGCTTGGGCAAACTCAGGTCTAGTACACATGTACTTAACTTCATCACGTGAATTGGGACACCATTCTATGAACTATCCATCCATAGGTGTGCCAACTGGTTCTGCATCCCACATCTTGAACCTCACCACTACCTTATTCACACAATCATCCTGAGACAACATCAACCTGTGATCTTCCCTGTCTCTAGGAAAACTCATGCCAAAGAATCTTGCTGCTCCCATATTCCTCATGACATACCTCTGAACTAACTTTACCTTTAGCTCAGCAACTCCCTGCATGTGTGACCCTACAACAAGCATACACACCACATACAGCAATAAGATAATGTAGCTAATATTATCCAACTTGGTAAAGAAAACACAATGGTTAAACCTCCATTGTCCTACAGCCTGCTCAATACCATATACCTTGGCCTTCTGTCTCACGTGTCCATTCTCTCTCTTCTTTGACTTGGGAATCCATTCATGTCTTAGTGCTTTCTCTCCAACTAGAAACTCTACCGAATCTCCCATTTGGTTCTCTTCCAAGGAATTCATGCCATGCTCCCACTATTTCCTAGATTCTACCTATTTTGCTTCTTTAAAACTTCCTTGTTCTTGACCGTCAGTGAGCAATAAGTAATCTAAAGAAGGTGAATAATGAATTTGAGGCTTACTTACCCTTTCAGTCCTCCATATGGGCATTTGAGACTCCTTGATAGCTTGCTATCTGCCCAAAATATGTCTTAGTGACTGATGTCGATCACCTCCCAGTTTGCATCCGACCGACGTCGGTTCCATGTAAGTATCCTGACTGCCGACATCAGTTCCCTAAACAACATCGGTCTTAACCTGTCCGACACCACCGACTCTGATTTACACATGACTAATGTCGGTATCTGCTTGTTTCACGTCAATTACCCATGACCAATGTCGGTACCTATGTTTACCTGTGAGTGATGACTTTTTACCCACAAGCTTACTTTGAATCATTCCCTTGTTCAAACTACCCTGCTTAGAATTTTACAGCCCCTATGACTGATTTATGTCTGTCATCTTCTCCTTGAACATCGAGGCTTTCCTGTTCTTTTCAAAAACATTAGATTTCCTCTTTTTGCAATAGACTCGATCCTTTCTTATAGCATGAGTTTCAAGAAACCTCACTTTCTTATGTTGCTTACATAAATCTCTATTTATGCTTTTTGGATCTAAACTCTTACCCTTTGACTCAAGAACATGCATCCCCTTCTTATTCATGTGACCAATTCTATGAAGCCACATCTTTGAATCTACCACTGAAGTAAATAAACCAGAAGGAGAATCAGTAATACAAGTAGATAGATAAAGAGTACCTACTTTCTTACCTCTTGCTAAAACAAGTGCACCCTTGGAAACTTTCCAAGAGTCCAATGTGAGGGTTACTATGCATCCCTCATCACCCAACTTTCCAATAGAAATCAAGTTCCACTTCAAGACTGGGACATGCATGACCTCCTTTAGCACCCATGTGTTTCTTGTCTGCAATTTCAGCTGCACTTTCCCTTTGCCAACCATTTGACAAGGCTTACCATCCCCTAAATAAATTTCTCCAAAGTCTCCCTAGACATATTCATGAAATAGTTCCCTATTTGGGGATGCATGGAAAGAGGCACTAGAATCTAAAACCCAAGATTCTACTTTATCCAGGGAACATACCAACGCATCCTATGTAACAATAACTATAACATCTACTTCTTCATTTCCTTCATGCTGATCTTCAACCAACCTAAAATCTTTCTTCATGTACCCTACCTTTCCACAATTCTAGCAGATAATCCTACCATACCTAGATTTAGATCTCTTGCCTATCTTTGACCTTGATCTCCCTTGCTTGATCTTCTCTCTTTGCCTTCCCCTGCTTTCAACACTTAAAGCATTCCCTAATGATTCACTTGTGATTTTCTTGTGAATTTCTTCATTCAAGATTACACTAACAACATCATCAACTTTCAAAATATTTGAAGTAGATGCATTATTACTAACTGCCATTACCAAACTATCCCAGTTTTTAGGTAATGAGCATAAGATTAAGAGAGCTTTAATTTCATCATCAAAAATAATATTGACTAAAACTAACTAGTTTACCAAACCATGGAAATCACTAAGATGACTGTGTATAGATCCACCTTCCAACATTTACAAATTAAATAATTGCTTCATAAGAAATACATTATTTGAAGCTGAGGGTTTTTCATATAAATTTGCCAAAGATTCCATCAACTCTACCATTGTCTTAGCCTGTGATAAGCTGGAAATCACAGACGATGCAAGGCTCAACCTTATAGATCCTAGAGCCTTCTGATCAAGAACCTTCCATTCTTCATCTTTCATATCCATGGGCTTGCATGCAACCCCACCAAATGTTAAGTACAAATCTTTCTGATACAGATAATCTTCTATCTACATCCTCCATAATTGATAATTCTTGTCGTTAAACTTCTCCACTATAAGCTTACTTTCTTCTACCATTGTTATACTCCCACTCAATCAGAAACCCCTGAGAGTGACCTGTAATCAACAAACACTTAACACACTCTTAAACCAAGGTGTTAGTAAACCTACTCCTATAACGCTAGCTCTGATACCACTTTGTCAGGATCTAGAACATAAAGCTCTGATACCACTTTGTCAGGATTAGGAGCACAATTTATTATCTTGTATAAGTAACTAAACAAGGAATTTAACAAAAAGTAACAAGTAACAAAGAAATTAGTAACAACATAGAATTTGAGAGATAATACAATCTTGTATTAAACTCCTCTAGAAAGAAAATACAATAAATAATATGCCACAATATTCTTAGACCTCTGAGGCTTCCCACACCTCTAGGACTCCTAGTAATTCTCAATCAAGAGTTCTCTCTCTCAATTACGGTCACAAAAATCAACTCAAACACAGAGTTGTTGTTCACCTCCAACTAGTCAGTAACAATACTGCTAGTACACAAGTACTCAAAGTACTTCAAGTAGATCTCCCATGAACTTGCAACAACCTATAAATCAAATGACCTTACTTACCATGTAGATCTAACATGATCATGCACAACCTGTAGATCAATCTGATCTTACAATTGGAAGGATCTCTTCCTTGCCTTGCTTATAATACAGTTTCCAAGAGTCTATTATATAGATCCCATGTAAACAATAATTAGACACCTAATTACAATAATTAGACATGCAACTTAAGACTAAAATTAGCCTTTTACATGCAAACAATTGGTTCGTTAACAAATTGTTCATGAACTAAGATGGATGAAGAGGTGTTAGAGTTATAACAATAGGTATAGTGGTAATAAGGAATGTTGAAGCCATGGATGTGATGTTGGATCTACCTATGGGGGTCCTAATCTCTATATGCAATTTTAAGGAAGTCATAATGTTTCCTCTTACCTCCAACATCTCTAAGATTTTTCCTTATCTAGTAGACCATCCTACCAATTTAAATTAGGCTTCCAAAGAATAAGCCTTTCTTCTTCCTAGCCAAGTCTTACTCAATGTTATTCCATAACTACAAAGTAATCTCTCGTTCTACCAACTTGTCAAGTACATACCTCAAGGGACATAAGGGTTTGAACTTATTCCCCTAGATCATGATAATAATAATGTTTGGGTATAATAAGTAGTCTCTATTTCTACTCAGGTTCTTTAGAATTATTTCTCTTAGTCGATACATAGGTCAGCCATGAATGGCTTGCCATACCTATGTATAAATGTCCTCACATATCTTGAACATGTGATTCTAATAAGCATATATGTGCATGAACTTAAAATGGTCATAAATTATATTTGTTATACAATATGTGGTTGGATCCCATATATTTCCCAAGTCCTTATAGTATGTTCTCATGACTACATCGACCAAATATGACATCATAATAAATTCTCCCATAGGGATGGGATGTTTATCTTTGTGTATAATCTTCTCTCTCAATATCAAATTAATTACTTCCCCCAAGGCATATGAAGCATCATGTGATAACATCATATGTAGTAATGGCACCCAATCTAAGTTTAAAAAATAGATGTTGGGAATCCCATATAATCTATTAAGGACATACCTATCTAGATTCCCATTTTTAACTTATCAATCAAAATCATCCCTTTGACTTTATTCCTTACTAGGTGATGGACTGGCTGGGAGCAACCATGAGGAGAACACCTTTGGGATTGATGTTTCAGATTTGAATTGTACCCAAGTGTCCTTGTGATATCATACATATGGTATACTAAGGGATAAATATCTTTGAAATTTATTCTCAAATATACATGTGACCATTATGTCACCATGACAATGTAAGAGGTAGGCATCTTGTGATATTTTGCATAAAAATAATAAACCCCTAAGCAAGTCTATACATGGAATGACCTCTAGTTTTTCTATGGTGAAGTGTAATCTTTAGTGCTTGTAGAATAAAATTTCTTCAAAGAATATCCTTTCTACCAATATTTTTTTGTCATCTAGTGATAACATATCAACTAAATCAATAACATCCTAGAGTTGCAATAACTATGATACTTATTTTGGAATACCTCTATGTCAAATAATGTATCTTTGAATGTTAAGGAATCCTTGATTAAGAATGTAAATGGAGGATTTATCCCTCAAAATGTCTTAGATGAGGAAGCCATAGCTACATGTTTATTCTTGTATCCTACTAAACATTTTTTGTGTTATGTATACCTATTTATTGATGTAGTCAACTCAGCTCTACATTGATTATTGTTTGTTATATACTTTTCAAAGTAGAAAATAGGGCTCTTAATCATTGTTTAAAAATGAGGATGCTTCAATTTTAAGATAACTTTGATGAAAATGACATCTTAAATGGTTTTATATTATCTATATAGGATCCTGCATTGAATACCAGTTCATGTGCTATTAAATATGGAACATTCACTTTTCAAACTTGTTATCTTGAGTTGGCAGGGGCCTTTATCAACTATAAAATAGGAAATATTTTATATTTATTTGGATAAGTATGGCATAATTTAAATTGTGCTTTTCATAATAAATCACTTAGGAGTATAGTGTCAGAAAAGTGCTTTTGGGTCTATGTTCATGGATAATTCCTTCATGGAAATTATTTCAAATAAAGTGTTTGTGATAATTATTCCAAAGGAGTCATTTCATTGGGAAGAAGTCTATAAAAAATTATCCCAAAGGGTTAATTCATGGATAAAGGATATTTTGGTCTAAAATGTCCACTTTGTAGGGCATTTTATCCATGACAAAAGTCCTAAAGGATCTACTTTGAAAATGTCAAAGGGCATTTTTGAAGTTATAGAAGGGTAGTTTTGGAGGGTTTAAGGGCACTTTTGTATCACTAAGGGTCACTTAAAAGGTCCCAAAGGGTAGGTGGCTATGTTGAAAATGTCAAAAGGTGACTTTAAAAATATTTGAAGGGTTAGTTCAAGAAGTTTGAAGGTCATGTGCCATTTGAAGGAATTGTTTTAAGAATTTTTCATCAGAATAAAATGTTCAAAATGATAAGTCCAAAGGAAATGGTTAAGGGTAAAGGATACTTTTAAAAGGTCTTGAAGGATTTATTTCAATAATTTATTTTAGGAAAAATGTTTGAAAGAATTATAAAAATCATGAAACAAAAGTTTTGAAGGAAAGGGTGAAGGGCACTCACAAACAATGTCGAAGGAATTTTGATGGGAAAAAGGGCCACAATAATTCTTGTAAAGCACACTTTCACAAAGTTTAGAGGGTAGGTTGGGATATAAAGGGCACTTGAAAAAGCTTTGAAGGGTAATTCCAAAATGCCAAACGGTAGGTCACACAAAATAAAAGTGTATGTGCCCTAAAATAAACGGTTAAGAAGGGGTAAATGGTTTAGTTCAAAAAGGTTGAAGGGTAGGTGGAAGGAAAATGAAGGGTTTGCTTCAGGGAAAAACTTTTCCTGAAGGGTCTACTTTGTGAAGGTTTAAGGGTAGGTCAAAACTTCCCAAATAGGGTCATTCTAAAAGTTATGAGGGATAAGTTAGATAGGGTCAAAGGGATGATCCATCAAAAAAATTGTTTTAGGGAAAGTGCATGTGGTCTATAATTCCTTAAGGAAAATAGTCTATAGGCCAAATTATATTGGGAGAATTGTTTCAGATGAAAAGTCCACAATAATTTCTTCAATAAAAATAATGTTATCTGATCAATAATGTCAAAATAAAATAAGACTAAAGATTTACTGAAACATAACATCCAAAAAAAAATCTTTCAAGAAGACTGAATGAATTATCCCAAAGACTATGAACCTAAAGAGTTTACCAATAATACACAAGTTAGTCTCATAAACACAATAAATATAATGCCAATATCATTTTCCAAAAAAGTGAAATGTTCCATAGAATTCCCAAATTTTTCATACACATATGAATAGGATTCCTCATTAAGATCATATTTTCAAAAAAAAAAGGTGGGTCTCCCTTTCCTTATGAAAAAAGGAGGGTGTTGGGTAAAATAAATGATAACTTACAGGGGGAATACTCCTAAGTATTCTAGAACCCAAAACTCTAGTTTGTAATTGTAAATCAATCATGAAGTGTTCCATAAAATAATTCTTAAATTAGAAACATGAAAGAACTCCTAAGTAGATTCACGCAACATACTTGACTTATAATTTTCCTATATATGTGTGTGTGTCAAACCATGTAGTTATTTTAACTCCTATTGTGATGGGTTTGTAGGTTTCATCTTAATATCCATTAAAGCACAAAATAAGGGAAGTCCATGCATTGATCTGCTGCCATCTATGAATCTTTATCCCTGATAGAGATACCTTGGATCTTCTCTTCTAATTCTAGTATTTTCTTTTGATCATGATGCATGGTACATTGACTTTATTTCATCATGTGAGCCCCTTTTATTTTCTTTAGATTTTATTTTTCTCTTTTAAACTCATCAATTCTTTTTTTTATTTTTTATTTTATTTAATTGAGTTCAAATTAATAGGAAAGGGAGAAGAAGAAATCCTGATGAGTTGGTATTATTAGAAAATAAATCATTCCTAGAATTTCCCTGTCAACCAAATCTAGACTCATAATTACCATTTCCAATATGTATTCATCATGATAAGTGTATGTGATTCAATAAAACAAGAAAAAAATCTAAATTTGTATGAATTACTTTGAAATCAACTTCCATATGCCTGGTAAAATAATTCAATTATGACACCATTCATAACGATCCATGATTACCTACCTTCATCCTGAAGACTAGAAAACATATAAATACACCTACCCTATATAATAATCCCAAAAGTGTCAATATTTTAAATTTCCCCTTTTTCACAAGTCAGTTATTTTGGATTTTAGATTTGGAAATAATGAGAGCAAGCGTAATTTTAAATTCCAAAGGAAGAAAAAAAGACAAGTAATCTAAAAAAAGTATGAAATCTATTCTTAGAAAACTCTTTAATCTATTCTATAAAAGCAAGATACTGAAAGTAGGAAAGATCAATCTAAAAAAAGGAGACTTGTCTAAAAAACATTGAAAAATTATTTTAGAAAACATGGAAATCTAGTATAATACTTTATCTAAACTCATCTTAATCCTCTCAATAAGTAATATCCATAGATGGAACAACTTTAAAATAATGCTTCGGGAGATATCCATTAACTTGATATGTAAACTCATTACCTTGGAGGTCTTTCAGATGAAACACATTTTTTCCTAAGGTCTCTGAATTTAATGTGGTATGATCTATAATAGAGCAAAATTTTAATGTTGTGATTTATTTTCATGGGCTTTATCCCATAGTAACACGAGGTCCAAGATTTTGAATGCTTTGACTTTTGATATTTTTTCAAACCACCTTTTAACTACATCTAACTATTTACTAAATGTTTGTAGAGCTCATGTTCTTGAATCCTCCATCTCTATTATGTTGAGTAGTCTTGATTCTACTTTGTCATTAGGTTTGATGTCATATTGTATGAACTAATAAGTGGGAAGATTTAATGTGATAGGAAAAACAGGTCTACATCCATATAAAAATAGGCAAGGATACTTTAGTAGATTGTGGCAAGCATAATGTGGTTCATTTATACTCTATCAATAGTTCTAGAGTATACTTTAGTAGATTGTGTTAGTCTCTAGACTTATTCCCTACTGACTTCTTGATTGCCTCAATCATATTTTTTTTATTAACTCAGCTAATCCATTTTCTTGAGGTTAGTGGTTGGAAGATGATTTGATTATAATTTTATCGCCATGTTCCCACTCAGTGAACTCTACTAATATAAATGTTGTTCCATTATCACATAGTAGAGAGATGGGCATGTCAAATCTAGTAGTAATGTGTTCTTCAAAAAAATGAATCACATATTACTCTATAATATTCTTTATGGCAACTATTTCTATCCATTTAATATAGTAATTTGCATCCATAAGCATAAATTTATGGCCAACTAAAGAATTAGGGTTGATTACACTAATGAAGTCCAAGTCCCACTATGAAAATTACCTTCCTTCAAAAACTAGTTGTAGAGGCATGGCTATTTGAACCTCCCTTTTGGCCAATTATTGATATCCATGGTAATTACTGATGTGGATATGAGCATCCTTGAAGATAGTTGGCTAATAATAGCCTAACCTCAAATTTTTTTGGGATATGGTATTACTAGCTGAGTGACCACTGCCTATCTTTCAATGTAAATTTTCTAGGATTCCATTGGCTTCTTATATAGATACACATCTATGATATATACCTTCATAGTGTATCCTATAGAGAATTCCTTTTTTATCATAAAATGAGTATCTTTGAGCCTCAAAGCTCCCCTCCTTTCTCTAGTCTATTCTAGGGGATAAATTCTCATAAGTATTGAATTATATTTATATACCACTCCCCTTTAGAAACTTGTGCTTCACATACCTCTTAAATGGTGATTCAAGGATTAGACTCAATCATGAGCTAAATAATGCCTTATCCTTTGATGATCTTTAAAGGCCTAATTTTTATGTCAAACTCTTGGATATTATCCATTGACTTTCCTCGACATCCCCTAGCTCATTTTTTGATAGGGTGAGCTTGATAGTAGGGTTTGGGACAATAATATTGGTCTTATTCCACAAAATATAATGTCTAAATTTCTTCACTAACTTAACAAGGGTAAATATTTGCTTGTTGATCATAGAGTGTTTAAGCTCTGCATCATTTACATTTATACTCATGAAGGCAATTGGGTTCTTGCAAAATGAACCAGTTTAATATAATCAGTAGGGATAGAGTGAAAATGAACCAATTTAATATAAAATATTTTTACCATGGGTTCTTGCAGTGATTCTCGATTGGTAGTAGTAGCAACCAGTGAATCAATGACCTAATTGTGTTTTCTCAGGAGTGTTACTATGTTGAACACTTCAAATATTTGATTGAATCTCATGGTCTATGCTTACACCTTTTCAATTAAGAAAATTTGCATTGTTATTTATTTCTTATCTATTAAATTACCAACTCTAAGTCCACGAATACTTTTATCTATTTTACATTGCTCTTAAGTGCAAACTATAATCCTAAGATTATAGCCTCATACTCAGCTCTATTATTTGTAGATGAAAACTAAAATTTGTAGATAGTTAAGAAATTATTACGTTGAGGATCAATTATTTCAATCCCCACACCTAATCCTTGATTGGACTTGGCTCCATCAAAATGCATTGTCCATAGCTAATTGAAACCCTTAGGCTCTTTGTTGTGCACTAAATTGTGAGTGGTAAAAGTGTAAATGACCAATGACAGAGAATCATACATTACCTCATCATTCTTCATGTTGTATTCTATGATGGGATATTTCATTTTGGGCTTTTTAACAATTTTAATTTGATTTGTGAGTCCTCTCCATGGTAGCCAGATGTGTGAGAATTTTATGTAAAGATACCCATTAAGCATTCTAGACTAGTCTCTACTCAAGAATAATCTATAGCCTTACATTATATCCACTACTAGGATATCGATAGTCATCTAGACACTAAATTCTAATGCTACCTAAATATGTACATTGTTATGTTCTCCTACTACTGGTACTACTATTTTTTCTAGCTAAGAGACCAATATTTTTGAAGGGCTAGGAGTGAGACTAAAATTTGTACATATAGAAGTAGGCATAATAGTAATAAATGCTCCAAAATTAACCAAACAATTATGAATGATGTTATCAAATGCTCTAATTTTCAATAAGAATGGTTGTACTTTAGGCTTACTATTGTAGATGACATTAGTATCAACCATTTTTACATCTCTTAATTTGTCTAAAGTTGTTCTTGTTTTCTCCATAGGCATATTTCTAGTGATAGACTTCCATAGTAGATCCTTATGTTTAGTGATTTGGGATAACTTGTGCAACATGATATTTGCCTTTATTTTCTTCATATCTTCCATGATGTTTTATCCTCTAGATTTGCTTGATTTCTCCTTGCTTGGCATCAGATCGTTTCCTTTTGTAGGGGTGGATTATTGTCTATTTTTGGATTAGGTGGAATTGTTGTGGTGTTTTAAAGAGTTGAGGTGGTAAGTGGCTATTTGTTCCTCAAGTTATATGTACCTCTTTGAAATTGCTAAAAGGCATGAACTTCTTCTAAATTATCTTTTGGTTCATTATCATCTTCTCTTGGGAAGGGGAATTCATGAGTCTTAAAGAACATGGTTGTGCTAGTAGATCTAGGGTCTTGATGAGATTTCAGTGGATTATTCATCTAATCCTACATATTCGCTTCCCTCTGAAATATCTCAAATTCTATATTAAACTCAATACAATCAAGCTTGCCATGTTGGGGTGTATTATGTATTATACACCAATTGGGGAGAGTTGTTTTAGAAATATTGATTTTGATAAGTTTTACATATTGATCTATATTATTTGTAGGCCTATAAAATGACCTATTATATCTTTGAAACCTAGTGTTCTTGTTGCCCATCTGAGTATTGGTATTGCCTAGCTTTCATTGCATATTCAAAAAATCATTACTCAATTCTAGACCATCTTCTAAATAGAATCCAAATCAACTTTTATGGAATCCACACCTTGTAGAAGAGTTTTAGGAAGCATAGTTACATGTTGCTTCTATGGGTACCCATTGATATTCACATGATTATTGAGATACCTAAGTTTTGGTTGCATTGTTCGCAACAATGAAGGCACCATGTAAAGCTGATTCTAATTGTATACTATAATGTTCTGCTTCACATATGGTATCAAGTTAAGTGTTGGGCTTTCATTACTAAGGTTAGGTATCCCAAGTGTCTAAAGATTGATAATTTTATCGACGCTAATGGATTCTTCAAATGCTAGTGCCACAATATTGGTAGTAGGTGCTCTTCTCAAAAACATGGTGGTAATAAGATGTAAGGCATTTTTGTATATCTCCAATGCTAAAAATAGTTATGGTTTGTACTTAGGGTCAACTAGTTGTACATATTTTTCCATCTTGTGTTGAAAGAATGAATAGGCTCATTAGGTTCCCTCTTCATGCTAGTGAAATGCTGATATACCAATCAAGATTGGTGACCTATCCAAACTATATAATAAAAGCCATTTGACAATCCTCCCAATTAGTGATGGAGTTTTCCTTTAGATTTAAATACTAATAATAAGAAACGTAAATTAAATTAAAAGGGAATAACGAACATGTAACATCTTCATCCACTACATTCATCAATCTTAAGGTATCTTTAACATATTTAATATGCTCTTCTATGATCCTTGACCTTGAAGGAGAAAAGGATGGTAAGTATTTTTTGGGGTTTTAGGTAAATTATGCACATCCCATAGGACAAAAATGGTAGATCTAACTAACCAAGGATATTATTAAGCCATTGGGTGATTAAAAATCAAAGTGTTCCTTACAGGTGAAGGGTGCCCTAGTGGAGGTGGATTGTTTTGAACTAGAGCTATTTACACAACTCTAGGTCTCTTATGGCATGTTAAAGGTTTTACTAATAAACCATCTTGGGAATTATATATATTAACTTTCCTGGGTGAATCCAATGAAAATTTAGACAAGGATTAACTTCTATTATTAGGAGGCAATTTATGCCCTCCTTCTATCATCAATAAAACTATTAATGCAAGTTTTATGCACACCACAACTGTAACCGGGTAACCTCTAACATTTTAGGATATCAATGAAGGTAAAATATACTCTAGGACATGAGTTACAGGTATGAAATTTTGAAAACCTATTGATGGAATAGCTAGTAGGGTATTCAAGTTGCTAATAAGGTTTTTTAGATGGAGGTGTAGATCTCTAACAGAGTGAATTCCTACATGAGTTGGATGGGTGATTGGCCTTTAATCTAGAGTGGGTATATCTCAATAAAAAAACATAAAAATATGGTATGTTAGGGTAGAAATTAAATCTTTGTGGGACTTAGGAATTAAGTCCTTGGTTGGATTCTAGATAGACCAGTGTTCTCTTAAAACCAGTGTCAATTATTAGCAACAATTGTACACATGCCAATAGGCATAGCTCAAAAGTCTAAAGAAACAGAGATGTAGGATGTCCATTGGCTTGAGACATAGGTTAATCCTATCAGGGTTACTATTTAATTCCATTCAATATGTATATTATGACTTGATATAATGGATTATCTAAGGTAGCTGTAGCACACACATAAAAGACTACACCAAGAAAACACCAATACACATCTAGAAATATGATTCAAATTAACATGACTATTTCAATCAATATATTTGCCAATTTCCAATAGTTATTTCACATCTAAGATTAGCAAATCAATTAAAATAGTCAATAATCTATTTGTGGTGTTTCCAAACTAAATATTAATTAAACAAAACAACCATAAGAATAATAACTAATAACATGAAATGGGAAAGAAAATACTCAAACACATTTGTTGTTGATCAAAATTGCTCATTGCTCTTGTATTCAAAATTCTTTAACTCTCAAAAAATAAAGTTGGGTGATAAAATTATATTTATAGATATTATGGAAGGGACTACCTCATCCTCTAATTCTGCGAATTATTGATATATATGACAATTACAACATGTAATTCTAATCATACTAAAAACCATTTAAGCTAAAAAATCTATCAATAGACAAATTGAATTTACAAAAACATGCAATGAGTGCATGAGAAATTACAAAATAAATTTTACAATGACTTGTATATTTTACAAGGGATATAAATATAAGTGTTGTTAAGATTTGTACACTTATACATATAAGGTTGTGTCATCTAGAGTGTTACATGGGATTTAGTAGGAGTAGAAGTCAGAGTAGAAACTGAAGATGTAGCTCCATTGCTAGAAAATTACTTCTTATTTCCCTCATTTTCTTTATTGACCTTGTGTACTACCTCATCTTGTTAGAAAATGATGTTTATGTTAAACAATGAAGGTCATTGAATTCTCTTTGTTTGCCTGAGGAGTCTTGCATGTTCATCCTTAGTAAGTTAGAAATTACTCCTAAAAATATCCATTTCAATCACCTTCCTTCTCACTTTGCTTAGTTATAACTCATCTCTTCCATCACCAAGCCTTGTATGCTTTTATTGAAATTATCAGTGGCTTCCTAGATAGTTTTATCAAAATTGATTCTACCAATAAATTTACCTATGTAATCCCTTTAGATAATTTTATCTCACTCAAAACATGGAGGAGTTGGGCCTCATGCACTTGTTATTCTGGAAATAAGGCTACAATTGCCTTCAGCCATTATTTTATCTCCTCATGTTTGATGATAACTAGTTTTAGGGAATTAGATACCTCAAATATGGTCATTATATCAAGGTGGTTATACAATGTGTTACCAATGTAGGTAATGAGCATTTTAAGCCTGTTGTCATCCTAAGCCAAAATACCATAGAGCTAGTTTGCCTAGTTCATGTGAGGTGCCATTTAAGCCTTCATGAATTCCATGTCCTCTAGAGAATTGTAGAATTTGTAAGAGGACTCTTGAACATTATATTTAATTATTATAGTCATATTCACTATACTAGATTATTCCTTGAGATGCTCAATTTATGCTCACAATTATTGAACCTTCTCCTCTAACTCTTCCTGAGCTAACTTTGTGCATGCATGGATTCCCACCACCACATCCTTGTGTGATTGAGCCAAATCTAATATATTTTCTTCATATACACATTCCCCTAGCTATTTGTTATGTTTCTTTGTGAGGGAAAATATCGACTATCATTCTTCAAGGATGATAGTTGCACTATGGTCATCCTCAAATTTTCTCTTCTTAACTGTTTGTATTAAACTAATAGAGGGTTCAAACAAAGTGGACATGGATGGGAGCTCAATGACCTTATAATTTGGCATTTGTGTCCTCAAATATATATCCTAAGGTAGAATGTTAAGTGGTGTCTCAATAGTTATAATAATATTTTATTGCTCATCCTCCTCTTCTTCTCTCCTCTATTTCTTACTAGCTTTGGTCAAGATGTTAGGCAAGGAAGGCCATATTATTTTCAGCCAATCCACTCCTCCAACTTGAGGAAGTGGGTGGACTACAATAATGTGAGGTTGTGCCTTCCTCTCCCTACTTGTGCTAATTATTGTGGTTTCTTTTGTAGAAATGGAATGTAGAGTTGTGTAAACTAGACTTGAATTTAGAGGGTGGACAAAGTAGTCTACACTATCTTGGTTGATTTCTTCTTTTTGTGAAGTATCATAGTAGAAGTACCAATAGGTGAAAAAAGTAATAGTTATGGTAAATCGTGTGGTAGTGATAGTGGAGGGATCAATGGTGGTTGTGGAAATGGAAAAGATAGATAAGGTAGAGGGAATTTCCGCATAAGAGATAGGTTTTGAATCAATAATAGAAATTGAATCCAAAATAAAAATAGAGAAGGTTTGAGTACCTTGAATTTGAATTTTAATTGGGTCTCCTTGAAGGCTTAGAGCCTTATCCTATTCCAACTCATCCTCCTCATCCAAATAATCTACTAGGTCCTTGATGATAACTTCATCTCCTCCACTTGGTTATGAACTTGAAGGTGGAGTAGGAAATCTTTGAGATGTATGCATTATGGGGTTGCTTGTAGGAGTCTTGGGATTTAAGGTATAGACCAAAGGGGTCTTTTCTTGAATGGACAAACTTTTATAAGTATATTTTGTTATTTTTGAAGTATCCACCCCAATAGATGAAATAGTAGACACATAAGGGGTGGCCATAAGGTATTGAATAGTGTAGGTAGTAGGCATCTCTTGCATATTATCTAACTCCTCATCAAAATACAAGTTGATTGGATCTCCCCTTTCCACTCCTCTCTATGTACTAAGTTCACAAAACCTGAGATCTTTCTTGACTAATTTTAATTTCAATTTAAATGGAAGTCCTTGGAATGATGAAGCTTCTTGCTCTCCAATTTGACTTGTCCAAAAATATGAATGTTGATATCATTTAAACAAAGCTCTTCTTATATCTAGTTACTTATTTGAAATAATAGGATCATCTTAGATCATTTCAAAGTGATCCTCTTGTAATCTAACATTTTTTTCTTGATCTAGCACCTCTTCATCTATCTTAGCATTCTTAAAGAGAAAATCATAACAATAGGGATGGTGGTAATAATGAATTTTGAAGCCACATATGTGCTATTGGATCCACTAATGGGGATCCCAATCTCTAATGCCATTGGTGGGAAGCCATAAAAATTCCTCTTATCTTCAACATCTCTAATATGTTTCCTTATCTGGTAGACCATCCTATCAATTGAAATTAGGATTCCAAAGAATAAGCCTTTCTTCTACCTAGCTAAGTATTCTTCAATGTTGTTCTATAATTGGAAATCAATCTCTTATTCTACCAATTTTTTAGGTACATACCTTGGGAGACATAATGGTTTGACCTTATTGCCCTAGATCATGATAACAATAATTTTTGGGTATAAGAAGTAGTCTCCATTTTCACTCAAGTTATTTAGAATTTTTTCTCCCAGTTGAGGCATAGGTGAGACATTAATGGCTTGTCATACCTACGAATAAACATCCTCACATATCTAGACCATGTACTTCTAATAAGAATATATGTGCATGAATTGAAAATGGTCATAGATTCCATTTTCTATGCATTCTATGGCCAGAGCCCATAGATTACCCAATTCTTTGTAACACATTACCATGACTATGAAAACCAATTATGACATCATAAAAAAATATCTTATGGAAGTGGGATGTTTATCTTTGTCTAGAATTTTCTGTCTCAATCTCAAACTAATTGAATGCCCCAAGGCATAAGTAGCATCATATGAAGTAATAGCACCAAATCTAAGTTTAAAAAATGGATGTTGGGAATCTCATATAATATATTTAGTAAGGCCATACCTATGTGGATTCCCATTTTGAATTTGTCAATCAAAACCACCCCCTTTAGCTTTATTCCTTGACAGGTGATGGACTGGCCTAGGAGTAACCATGAGGAGAGCACCTTTGGGATTGAGGTTATGGATTTGAATTGTACCCAAGTGTGTTTGTCATACTATACATATGTTATACTAAGGGATAGATATATTTGAATTTAATTCCTAGAGATACACACTACCATTGTGTCACCATGAGAATGTAAGAGGTAGGCATCTTGTGATATTTTACTAGAAAAGAATAAATTTGTGAGCAAGTCTATACATGGCATGAATTTGGTTTTGTTATGGTGAAGTGAAATATTTTGTGCTTGTAGGATAAAATTTACTAAATGAATAGCCTTTCTACTAGTAATATCTCATCATTTAGTGAAAACATATCAACTGAATCAATAACATCCCAGAGTTACAAGTAATTAGGATACATATCTTGAAATAACTTTGTGTCAAATACCATATCCTTAAATTATATGAAATCATTAATTGAGAATGTAGATGGAGGGTTTATCTCTTTAAATTTCCTAGATGAGGAAGCCATAGCTATGTGTTTTTTCTTGTATCCTACTCAATGTGATACATACTATGTATACCTATATATTGATGTAATCCATTTGTCTCTATCTTGATTGTTATTTGCTATATATTCTTTGAAGTAGAAACCAGGGCTCTCAATCACTATTTAAAAGTGAGAATCGTTTGATTTCAAGATAAATTCGATTCAAATGACATATTTAATGGCTATGTATCATCTATATAGGATCCTCCATTGAATACTAGTTCATGCAATATTAAATATGCAAAGCTCACTTTTCAAACTTGTTATCTTGAGTTGGTAGGGGCCTTTAGCATTTATCAAATAGGAAATATTTTATCTTTATTTGGATAAGTATGGAATAATTTAAATAGTGTTTTTTATAATAAATCACTTAAGATCATAGTGTCATAAAATCACTTTTGGGTCTATGTCCATGGATAATTCCCTCGAGTAAATTATTTCAGACAAAGTGCTTGTAGAAATTGTTATGAAGGGGTCCTTTAGTTGGGTAAAAGTACCCAAAAAATTATATATAAGGGTTAATTTATGGCTAAAGGGTGTTTTGGTCTAAAGGGTCTAATTTTTAGGGTATTTTTTCCATGACCAAAGTCTCGAAGGACCTACTTCGTAAATTTCAAAGGGCACTTCTAAAATTCCAAAAAGGTAGTTTTAGAGGGCTAAATGGCATCTTTGATATTTGAAGGGAACTTTCATATGGATAAGGTTCAATTCAAAGGTATCAAATGGTATGTGGTTACTTTTAAAATTCCAAAAGGTGAATTTAAAAATATCCAAAGGATTGGTTTAATGAGTCTGAAGGGCATGTGCCCTTTAGAGGAATTATTTGGGAATTTTGCATCAGAACAAAATGTCTGAAACAATAAGTCTAAAGGAAATGGTTTAGGGAAAAGGATTATTTTAAAATGTCCTAAATGATTTATTTCATGTAAAATGTCTAAATAAATAGGAAAAGGCATGTAACAAAAGTTTTGAAGGAAAGCATAAAGGGCAATAAAGAAAATGTTGAGGAAATTTTGATGGGAAAAATGGTTACAACAATTATTCCAAAGGACACTTCCACAAATCCTGGAGGGTAGGTTTGGATAGAAAGGTCACTTGGAAAAGATTTAAAGGTCAATTAAAAAATTGTAAAGGGTAGGCCACATAAAAATAAAGGCTATGTTCCCTAAAATAAATGGTCAAGAAGTGGTAAATGCTTTAGTTCGAAAAGGCCAAAGGGTAAGTGCAAGGAAAATGAAGGGTCTACTCTACAAAGGTTAAAGGTTAGCTCCAAAATTCTTGAAGGTTACTCTTGTATAGTTAAGGGTCATTTCAAAAGTTTTAAAGGATAAGTTGGATAGGTTCAAAGGGATGATGCATTGGGAAATTTATTTTGGGGAAAGTACATGTAGTATAAAATTCCTTAAGGCAAAGATTCCATAGGCTAAATTCTTTCAAGAAATTATTTTGGAAAAAAATTATGCAATATTTTATTTGAAAAAAATAAGGTTGTCTAATCAATAATCCTGAAAGAAAATAAGATCAAAGATTTCCTAAAATATAACATCCAAAAAGATAACCTTGCAAGAAGACCAAAAGAATTAGCTCAAATACTATGAACCCAAATATTTTACCTATAATACATAACTTAGTCTCCTAAACACAATAAACACAATGTTAATATCATCTACCAAAAAAGTGAAGTGTCCCATACTCATTGCCATATTACAAATCATGGATATCATGGCATGAGGGGATTTTCCCAACACTCATTGCCATATTACAAATCTAAATATGGGCTTCAATTTCCACCTACCCCATAGTATTTATAAAAAGACTAGGATTTATCTCTTTATTAAAACTTAGGATTCAAACCATTCATTTATTTATATGGTGCATCAATTATTAGTTAGCATTGAGAAGATAATTTTAGTTTACCATTGAAACTAGGTTTAATGGGATATGGGAATGGTACTTCCTCTATAGGTACCACTATAAAATATTTAGATGACATTATCTAACATACAAACAAGTATCTTTGGAAGATAACACTTCTAATCAAAACCTTTAATACAAATTTCGTATCTTCATTTTTGAAAAATTACTTAGCTTATACATTTAATTTTTTTCGCTTTCTATTTTTTATTTTATTTTTTATTGTATACTTATATTATCCAATGTTGATATAAGATTTATGTTGTGTGTTGCAATTAGATTTACTAGCTTGGCCTACGTGCCTATGTGCATAACTCTATTTTTTATAACTAGAACTAAATCATCGAGATTAAGATAATTTAAATTTTCCTAAATTAAAAAATATAGTTGAGTAGATTTACCTAGTTCTCATATCTATTAAAACATAGTCCACTAGCTTGGCCTAGTTTTCTTATCTATCAAAACATAGTCAACCTACTTGACTTGGGCTATTTATAGATGTTTCCTAGTACCCAATAAAACAAACTATGATAACATGTCCAATTTCATACCAATTGGCCAACTTAGTTATTATTCAAACTTTTTATTCCTATCTTGTTCAGTAAACCACTACATCAACTTGATCGAATCCATACCTATTGGATGACATAATTTACTTTCAATTTTTTTTCTTCCGTACTCAAACTACACCAACCTGTATGACTAAGTAATGGGTGGCTAACATAGTTATTTTTCAAACTTGAATCTTATATGGCTGATCTAATTTAATATTTAGCTAACTTAGTTTTATAACCATAATTTTCTCCCTTAATATAACATACACATTTATAGCTTTCCTTTTATGTTATTTAACATCATTAAATCACCTACCAAAATATTTATTGATAACCTTAATTCATTTATAATATAGATGGGTTGTTATTTCTTACCCACCTTAGCCACCCAAGTGGATAATTGCTCATGGTACACCTTTTCCCATCCTTCATCTCAATTTATTAATTAAAACATGGTTTAAATCACCTAAAATGGTGATTTAGATGGCTCTAATCAATTCTACACTTGTCATGATACCACATTATCCAAACTTCCCTACTACACCATTGGATCAATAGATACCAACTTAAAAAATATTCCTAAATGGAATCCTCTATAGTAAACATCCCTAATCCTAATAATAGGAGTGTTACTCCTACTAACACTAATATTAATCTTACCAACACTAACATTCCACCTCCTAAAAATAGTAATCAATATACAACAATTGATACTACTCAATTTTTTTCATAAATAGTCTAACAAATGAATGTTATGCAACCAAGAAATACATCTCAAATGATAACAATGTAACATCATCTATTACAAATGATTAATCAACATCCTCTTATATTACCTCAAAATAATAAAAATTTAACCCATCTCCTATTATTGTATGTCTATGTCAAGGACATAATGAAAATATTAGAATAACATTTCCTAGATTGTAGTTTAGGTCCTAGAAAACCTTGGGGATTCACTCAATTTTGTTGGAGAGATTATGTGGTTACCACCATTTAGTCCACAAGTAGACCCCAATGTAGGGACAAAATTAATATGGAAGTGACAAAATCTACCTAAATTTTACTATGATGTAAATTTCTTTGTATTTTCCAACATAAGCCCAAACTCTTAAACAAATAAATGGATATATACAATGAGCGTTAATCTAAAGTGATTCATGTTTAAAATTTTCAAAGTAGAGAGTAAGGTAGGAAAAAAATAAAGTTCGCTTATAATAACAAAGACCAATAGATCCTCTTTGGTTTATTATGATAATAATGAAAATGAAACTAACAACTATGATGTTCTAGTGTTTAGACCCAAAACATCATAAGTATAGTGAGAATTATAGGGGGAATATAATTCACGTATCTTAAAAGGATGATTTAAAATGCTATCTATAGTAAATCACCTTAAACACATTCACTAGTAAAGAAGGAGAAAAATAGAGCATACATAACAGACTTCATTAGCCTAGCTAAAAGCATAAACTAAAAATATTCGTTCAAAACACTAATGATATATTTTAACCATTAAAAAAATGAGATCATATATTAATAATAAATATTGAGAAAAAGGAATGCATGAAAATAATGAAAACAATGAGTTAATTACTATAATTTCCTTTCTCTTTGCATTAATTCACAAAATTTTATCTTTGGTTTATAATGAAGGGGGAGATATATAGGACATTTAAATTCCCTAGTTAGTTAAAAAAATAATCAAGTAAGGTGACACTTGTCCATAGATAAGGTCTCTCATATCCTAGAGTTAGAGAATATTTCCTATTCAAAAAAGTGGAATATTTTATAATGTAATTTGGATGACCTTGGGACATGATTCCTATTTATTTGGAACCCAATAGATGGATATTTTGTTGTTGAAGGGTTGGGATGGGTTCGTATTGGTATAGCCAATAATTTTAGCTCCTAGTATATAATAAGATGGAGTTAGAAGAAGATGGAGTGTTAGTGTTGGCTGAGGAAGAAGACATTCTAAGAGGGGCTGACAAGGTGGTGGATCCTTGGATGACAGTTTATTTTTGGGATTCAACTTGCCCTATGCATGCTTGGGAACATTTATTTTAGATGATATTGATCCATCTCTAATCAATCATAGGATATTTCAGTAGCTTGGTTGTGAGTTTGGCCATTATGTCAAGCTTTCTTAGGAGAGGTCTCAAAGCTTCATTGATGGACATAGTCTTCTCTACTATTTGATTGTTAGAGCTTGCCAAATCTACCATATCTTATCTGAAGGTCACCACTCTGGCCATGGACTGATTTTAGAAGTTGATCACCAATTACATTGGACTAATTAATGTTTAAGTCCTCCAAGGGAATCAAATTTAGGTCCTCAAATTTACTCATTCAAATCAATGTTGTCAAGTTGATTATCTTTTTGTCATACCCTCCATATGCAACTCACATATTAAGGACTTTATTTTATATTTCATCTCCCTTTACCTTGTATTGAGCTAAGGTATTCAACATATCAAATATCTCTTCTATGGCCCATGACAATTTTGATATCGTCTAGTCTTGTAAGGTGGCCTTGTCTTGATGCTCCAAGTAAGTTATTCACTATTTTATTCCCTTAATGAATTAGGAATCCATAACCATAGTTTTTTGGAGAGATAAGAGGGGGTATTCATCATATTTAAGATGTTGGCTTTGATTGGCTTTCTTTGTCTTTGTCAACTCAAACAAAGTATCTTCTGATTCATAGATGATTGTATGGTTAGGGTGGGTGACCTTCCAATTGATCACCTTCTTCATTACCCTAGCATTATTTTTTAATTTCAATGTAAAATTAGGGTGGTCCATTATGACCAGGTCTAGGTTCTCCATAGTGGCTACTTGAATTTGCTTAATCCATGACTTATCTAAAGAGACACTTGGGGGATCTGATGAGGGAGGTAATGGTTCAGATGGATTTAACCCTTGAAAATCAGATGTCTAGGAGGCATCAGTGGTCATGACCAATATAAATGCAAGAGTTAAGGGATAAAGATGTACTAGTGTTAGTTAAAGAACTATATAAGAATAAAAGAACTTATGGAATGATGATAGTGGACATATTCTTAGGTAGTTGTGGTCCAAGTCTATGAATAGGCCCAAGGATGACTAGGGGAAAATTGGTCATTACCAGGACCCTAAGTATGGATGAAATGGTAAAGGTGGTGATGGTGGGTAATGACATGGTTACATGCCTAATCACATGTTTATTTAGGGGTTGGTAGGTATGAGGTTGACATGGACTAGAGTTTGGAGATAACATAATGTGCTTAGGTGTTTCTTATGGAGGAAATAGGGAGGTAAGTAAATATGTTCTTGGCATGAAATACTTGGTCCTTCTCTAGTAGGAGGAAGGGGAGGCAATGTTGACATTGAAGATGCTAGAGTAGAAGCTATTATCTCCCCTAATGAAAATGTCACACATGTTACAATAGAACTTTTCACTTTGTAATGGCTATCAGATAGGACTCCTGAGGTGCAAGCCTACCTAACTTGCTTTTGTCAATGCATGTCCCTCCTTTCTCAAAAGTGGGAGACAATGCTTGGAGTATTATATAGTTGATTTCAAAATTACTCAGGCCTTCCTCTTTGGCATTGGTGTTATGGATAGGAGATACCAGAATTCCTCCTTGAGTATCTTGGTGCTTGGACACCTAATAAAACCTAGTGCCATCTAGTCTTCCTTTCACCTAGGTGATCCAAAGAAATTTTAACCTCTACTTGAATTTTGTTTTATCAATAACATTAAGGTATAGTTATTCTTCATCTTCAAGCTCATGGTGGTATGTAATGCTAAGAGATGCCCTATGTCTAACATAGTGATTGAATGTCAATTTTGTAGAATCCCATTCCCTGTCGATATCTATTTATAGACTAAAAGTTGACCTATGTTTGGTAGAAACTATAATTAAGTTCTAATTTTTAGTTTAAAATTGATTGATGTTGATTAATTAGAGGTGAACTAGTCCCTTCTTTTTCTTTTTGCATAGTCTATCTACTCATGTGAGTAGTTGTAAGGCAATCTCCTACTTAACTAGCTTGTCTATCACTATGGTGGGATATCTAAATGGGGTTATCCTGATTCCCACTACTCTAAATAATATTTAATTGGGGTAATACCATTAGTCTCATAATGTGATAAGGGTTTCCCTAATCTCTTCTAATATCATAGGAATAGTACACTCATGGATGGTCCTATATAAAATTGGGTAGGACTATTCAGTGATGGACCACATCTCCTACTTATACCTATAAATTATCACTTTTTTGAAGACATGAGGGATGGTCCACTTTAATTTTGGATCCAAATTGGTAAACTAGGGGAACTTTTAAGTGGTATAGATGGCATCAACCAAAGAAGACATCATATATAAATGATTTCATTGGTTGGTCATAATCTTTATGATTTGGGTAGATAAATTGTAGGAAATGATTTTACCTAAAGCTGGGTGGTGGAGTTATCTATGATCATGGATAGGAGTGGAACCCACTTATCATCCATGTGACTAGTGTCATTTAATTCATGTAACCTATTAATGATTACCATCCCCATCTTTAATCCTTTTCTTAATTAGGTAATGGGGATATGATTGATTTTGGACTTGTAGATGAACCTCCCTAGTTTTTTTGCCCAAATTCTCAAGACTTCTCTAATGTTGTGTGAATCAAGCCATTTGGTAAGGGTTTCTTGATTATAACCAATTTTAGGATTAGGAAAGTAATAATAGGCTTAAAAGGCTAATACACCTATATAAGAGATATCATTTCCTAAATTAATTTATTTGATCATGTTATCCACACAATTGGACTAAATGAAAATTTAATGGAATATGTCCACATAGGGGAGTACCTCTAGATTAGATGTAGGCTTGTGTAATTATATATTTTTAAGTTCCAAGACATTAGACCTTGACTTTGCAATAGTGCAAGATTACTCATCATAATTTTCATGTTCCATGGTTGTTTCCACATGGTAGAATAATTCATTATAGTGTTTGTCCTCGATGGCCAATGAAATCAAATTGAAGTTAGTGTCTTCAAATACTATGTTTATCTTGTATGAATGGAGATATAGAACTTGTTCTAATTTGGTATCTCTAGAGATCCCTAATTCATCCATGACTTCTAATTTTTTGATTTATGAGTTTGCATATTGTCTAGATGTCAAATGAATATAATTAAGTCTTAAGTAAATGATAAATATCACTTCAAAGTCTTCAATAGATAGCAATGGTGAATGTAAATCCTCAAGATAGCAAGCTCTAAACCATATATATTTTTTTAGAATATTGATCTAGAATATATGAGTCATAAATGGAAAGTATATTTCACTTTCTTTGATATAAAGCTATAGTAGATCTTTGTTTTTATTCTGATAGCTTTGAAAATTCACTTTTGGGAATTATCCAATCACCACTCTTGGTTTGTCCATGTGTCTTCCCATCATAGGATTGAGTTTTATCTTCCCATCAAATAGATCACTTTTCATTGAGCATCATAGCTTACTTTGATCATGATATCACCATGTGGTAAGGGGTTTATATGTCACCATCTTATTGGAATTTCCTAACAAATGGCTTCTATATGGCATCGAATTAATTTAGACTAGGAGATTGAGTGATACATGTCACCTAATTGAGAACTCATAATGTTGTTAGAATTGAAATTTTCATATTGGCTCCTATGACATAAAGGTTATGACTGTGTGCCAAGTGTCATGATGTGGTTGTATCACTATATCATAAGACTTTTTAAAGTAATTAGTTTCTTGAAAGGCTATGAATGGGTGACAAGTGGTATGATCTAATGGGGTTACCCTCTTTCATATGTTAAAATAAAATAATTAAATAAAAAGTGTCATATTCTAAATTGGATCACAAGATTACAAACATTCTATAATTTTCTTCAAACTAGAAATGTTGTGACTAATTGATAATTGGTAGGTTCTCATTGGGTCGATGGGTTGTGTCTACTCTCAATGTTTAAAGTGTATGAAATTAAGTACTAAAATTTTCATAATTTAGTAATCAATGCATGTGATGCCATCTCATTTTCATTAAGGATAAGCTAACATTGGGATCCAATGTGAAGGTAAAAGAAGGGAAAGTTAGTGATTTTCATGATAAAAAAGGGGGTAATCCTAAATTAATAAATATAAGTAAAGAATCTGACTTGGATCCTCCTTTATAACTTAACATCAAGGTGCATCCTAGTATTTAATTTAATTTTGACATAGACAAATTAATACTATAGTTTGAAAACCTTAATTAAGTGATTTTGATCACATTTTAGGGATTATACCTTGGTCTTCTAATTATAACCCCTTGCAAGAGAAAATTTTAAACAAGTTAGATCATTATAAAATTAATTAACTTAAACATTAATGAAACATCTTAAAAGTTACTCATTAATATTTGTGATGGACCACCATGACTTTTAATCTTTTACAACCATAAAAAGCATTTTTTTATCATATGGAATAAATAACAAGGTGTGTACTAGCATAAATGACCCAAAATTTCATGGGGTCCCTATTTTATGAAAGTGTGGCATGTTGATCTCAAAAAACGATAACCTCTTCAAGAAACAAAACAATATGTTAGAATTTAGATATCCTATTTTAGAGCATAATCATTATGTAATCACCCCTTGATAAATGTAACAAATATAGTAATTGGTTATTTATAACTAACAAACACTAATTTGAAGGATTGGAGATTAATTTTTTTGAAAAGCATTAATACTATGTGTGTTATTTTAATTTATTTACCAACATGACTTTGGGTCTTACAATCAATAGCTTTAGGGTGAGCCCATAGGGATAGGACATTCAGACTAAGCCTACACTTAGACCTCTCTTAGACTCTACCTTGCCTACTAAGGTATGAATATCATATTTCAAGGAAATTTTGCATATGTGAGAATGGAAAGATTTGGGATGAATTTCTAGGCTTGTTTATAAATTTTGAGGTCATGGTTTGAAGGAAATTGTAGGATTCAGTGTTTTAAGCCTTCTTAAGCTCATAGAATGAGGTCTTAAGACCTAAGAAGCAGTTTTAGACATTATTTGGCATATGTTAATTTTTTATGGGAACCTAATATATTAATAAGAGATGGGTAAATGTCCTAGATAATATCTCCAAGCATTTGTTTTGTATTTAAAGGTCGGTCTTTTATGAACAATCATTAACACCAAAACCTATGTTAAACCTCCCTAAAACCCTAATAAGGAATTGATTTGAAATATGTTTTCCAATAAGGTCAAAATGGATTAAAATTACTATAAAATATATTGTATCATGTAGTTAACTCTCCCAAGTACTTCCAAGTGTTGGTGGTTAGTCAGATGAGAGATAAAATGCATAGATATAGGCTTGTTTATCAAAACATCATTATATCTCTCAAAATTTGTATTCATAAAGGAAAGTAAAAAGGATGGTAGAATAATATAGAGACTAATTTTTCATGTAAATTATGAGTTATGGATAGTTTCTAGACTTCAAATGTTCTAGTTTGGTCATCCATGTTAGCTAGTTATAGAAAGACCTAATGGTGCAAATAGTGCAAAACCCAAGCAAAAATGAGAAGATGGATTTTAAGATATGAAAATATAAAATCAATGAAAAAAAGTGAACTAATGTTTTTTTAATTAATTATAATTAATTTTAATTATTGGAATAATTTTTTGAGGTCAGTGAGTATGGTGAAAAAATTGTTCACAAAATGACTTGTCTAGTTCAAATAAGACTATGTGATATAAGGTAAAGAAATTAGTCTACAAGACAAATAGTTTCCATTAGACCATATGATATTTACATAGGACCATTTACATTCATAAATATTCATTATAATTTTCTACATAGGTGTTGGGCATCTAAGTCATCATGACTAGTCTTTGAGGTAAATTGGTAGTTCTGAGTGAGAAAGTTGTAGAGAAATTCATGAGCCTTTCTCTCCTTAGTGAAAGTGTTAAAATAGTTTTATGATGACTCTGAGGTCATTAGTAACCTATATAAATGTTTAATTTATCATATTTTAGTATATTAAGGGTGTTTAAGCCTCATCTTTTAAGAATTTTTTTTAGTACATAGGCCTAATAGGACAGTTTATCCTAAAAGAGATTTCATGGTATGAGCGAAGGATAAAAGTCTAACCAAGGATTTTAAAGGTTATTTTAGGTAATTATCTAAGTTATTTAATGTTTTATATTTTTTTTATAAATCTATATGGGCCCAATAGGATCAAGTTTTGGCATTAAGAGGATAGACATAATCCAATTAGGTCTCCATGAGGCCTAAAAGAGAAATGATGCCTAATTGAGTTACTGTAGACAAAAAGGGGTCTGAATTTCATTTTAATCATGTTAATAAGATGTTATAAGACATATTATATTGATTACATAAGATTTTTAATGTGTGTTGCTTATGAATTGGTGTGTGACCATGAGACTTGTCTATATATATGGCAATTTAGGCCTATTTAAATGTAAACAACATAAGTGAATAAAATATTTATTTATAGAGCATAATGACGTATTGAAATGAGACCATAAAAAAAATCATAAGTGTGGTGATAAAAACTTAAAAGGTTTCTAAATTAGGGCTAAGTCACCTAGGATGTTGGTTCTTCCTTTCAAGTAGGTATTTGTTATTAGTGCATGTTCCTTTGAATCATTCCTAACAAATTAAAGGTGATCCTAGAAGCACAAACATGTCTAGTCATGTAACACAAGGAGGTTTCTCAAATAATAAGGCCCCTCTCTTTAGTGGGACTTACTATGCAATTTAGATCATCATAATGAAGACATATATAATTTCTTTTAGATATGACATATTAAAATATATTGTTTATTTATTCACTCCACCTTCTATACCACTAACTAAAATAACAAGCAAAAACCTAAGTTAGAAAAACTCTAAGGCAATGAATGCCATCCTGTGTGGTTTTTCAAAGGCATAATTTATAAAGGTCATGCATTTTTATATTACCAAATGGATTTTATAAAATTTAAAAACCATATATGAATGATACACCAAAGTGAAGTTATAAAAGTTTTAGTCCCACCGAAGGTAGTTTAAAGTCTGAGAATGAAGGAGGATGAAAACATTACATCCTATCTATTAAGAGTAGATGAAGTGGTAAATGTCGTTAGGAATCTAAGAGAGAATTTAGAAGAATAAAAATTAGTAAAAAATTCACTAATATCCTAATAGATAATTTTGATTCAAATGTGTCTACTTTTTAGGAGATCAAAAATCTTAACATACTACAGATGGATAAGCTTCATGGTATCCTGACTACCTATGAAATGAGAATAAGTTATGGAAGACCTTTAAAGAATGAAGGTTCATTGAAAGCTAAGAAAAATTCACAATGTAAAATGGCCAAGGATGATGTTGATATAGACATTGATGATGACAAGATAGAAGTAATGTTTATAAAAAACTAAGGAAAGGATTAGGCAAGTATAAGGTCAAGTTTCCATTTAAGTGTTTTAGCTATGGTAAGATTTGTCATTTTGCATCTAAACTATTCTAACAAGGATAAGAATGATCATGATGGAGAACATCATGAACATCATGATGATGATAAGAAGGTCTATAATCTTGAGAAGATAAAAAATGGTTTCAGGAAGTATGAATGAAATAAAAGGTCATTCAAGAACAAATAAAGTTTGTATACCAAATAATATAACTACTCATCTGATTTAATTAACACAATTATATCTGATAGTGATGATGACAACAATGTTCATGATAATAATGAAACCTTATTCATGGTAATAGAAACATACAATAAGGGTTGTTCAAAAGTGAAAAGTCTTATGTATGATGAATAATCTGATGAAGAGGAGGTTGAAGTGAACCTTGAGGTAGAATTGGTGAGTTCTCTAGAGGAGTTTAAGTTCCAAATAAGGAAGAATCAAAAACTAAGATCATTGGCTAAGGTTTATGAGGATTAACTCAATCTCTTTGAAGAGAGACTAAGCAACAACACCAATGAACATGATCAAATCATGAAATAGTCAAAAATGCATATTCATATTATCATTGCAAGTCTTGATACCAAGGAGGAATAATGCATCAAGTTTGGAATAGAAACAGAGTCCTTAAAGTTAGAAATGGATCAGGCAATAGTCAAGTTTATGTCCATGGATAATTCCCTCAAGTAAATTATTTTAGACAAAGTACCTACAGAAATTGTTATGAAGGGTTCCTTTAGTTGGGTAAAAGTCACAAAAAAATTATAGGGTGAATTTATGTATAAATGGTGTTTTAGTCTGAAGGGTCTAATTTTTAGGGTATTTTTTCCATGTCAAAAGTCCCAAAGGATCTACATCATAAATTTCAAAGGGCACTTCTAAAATTCCTAAAAGGTAGTTTTATAGGGCTAAAGGGCACCTTTGATCTTTGAAGGTAACTTTCATATGGGTAAGGGTCAACTAAAAGGTATAAAATGATATGTGGTTACTTTTAAAAGGCCAAAAGGTGACTTTAAAAATATCCAAAGGATTGGTTCAATGAGTCTGAAGGGCATGTGCCCTTCAGAGGAATTATTTGGGAATTTTGCATCAGAACAAAATGTCTGAAACAATAAGTCTAAAGGAAATGGTTTAGGGAAAAGGATCCTTTTAAAAGGTCCTGAAGGATTTATTTCATTTAAAATGTCTAAATAAATAGGAAAATTCATGTAACAATTTTTTTGAATGAAAGCGTAAACGGACATAAAAAAATGATGAAGGAATTTTGATTGGCAAAACAGTTATAACAATTATTCCAAAGGACACTTCCACAAATCTTAGAGGGTAGGTTGGGATAGAAAGGGCACTTGGAAAATATTTTAAGGTCAATTAAAAAATTCTAAAGGGTAGGCCACATAAAAATAAAGGCTATGTTCCCTAAAATAAATGGTTAAGAAGTGGTAAATGCTTTAGTTTGAAAAGGCCAAAGGGTAAGTGCAAGGAAAATAAAGGGTCTACTTTATGAAGGTTAAAGGGTAGATCCAAAATTCTTGAAGGGTACTCTTGTATAGTTAAGGGTCATTTTGAAAGTTTTAAAGGATAAGTTGGATAGGTTTAAAGGGATGATACATTGGGAAATTTATTTTGGGGAAAGTACATGTAGTATAAAATATTTAGATGACATTATCTAATAGACAAACAAGTATCTTTAGAAGATAACACTTTCAATCAAAACCTTTAATAAAAATTCAGTACCTTCATTTTTGAAAAATTAATTAGCTTATACATTTAATTTTTTTTTCTTTCTATTTGTTATTTTATTTTGTATTGTATACTTATATTATCTAGTGCTGATATAAAATTTGTGTTGTGTGTTGCAATTAGATTGACTAGCTTGGCCTACGTGCCTATGTGCATAACTCTATTTTTTTATAACTAGAAATAAATCATCAAGATTAAGATAATTTAAATTCTCCTAGATTAAAATATATAGTTGACCAACTTGACTTAGTTCTCATATCTATTAAAACATAGTCCACTATCTTGGCCTAGTTTTCTTATCTATCAGAACATAGTCAACCTACTTGACTTGGGCTATTTATAGATGTTTCCTATTACCCAATAAAACAAACTATGATAACATTTTCAATTTCATACCTATTGGCCTACTTATTTATTATTCAAACTTTGTGTTCGTATCTTGTTTAGTAAACCACTACATCAACTTGATCGAATCCATACCTATTGGATGACATAGTTTACTTTCAATTTTGTTTCTTCCATACTCAAACTACACCAACCTATATGACTAAGTAATGGTTGGCTAACATAGTTATTTTTCAAACTTGAATCTTATATGGCTGATCTAATTTAATATTTAGCTAACTTAGTTTTATAACCATAATTTTCTCGCTTAATATAACATACAAATTTCTATCTTTCCTTTTATGTTATTTAACATCATTAAATCACCTACCAAAATATTTATTGATAACCTTAATTCATTTATAATATATATGGGTTGTTATTTATTACCCACCTTAGTCACCCAAGTGGATAATCCTCATGGTACACCTTTTCCCATCCTTCATCTCAATTTATTAATTAAAACATGGTTTAAATCACCTAAAATGGTGATTTAAATGGCTCTAATCTATTTTACACTTATCATGATACCACATTATCCAAACCTCGCTACTACACCATTGGAGCAATAGATATCAACTTAAAAAATATTCCTAAATGGAAACCTCTATAGTAAACATCCCTAATACTAATAATAGGAATGTTACTCCTACTAACACTAATATTACTCCTACCAACACTAACATTCCACCTCCTAACAATAGTAATCAAAATACACCAATTGATACTACTCAAATTTTTTCATAAATAGTCTATCAAATGAATGTTATGCAACCAAGAAATACATCTCAAATGATAACAATGTAACATCATCTATTACAAATGATTAATCAATATCCTCTTATATTACCTCAAATTAATAAAAATTTAACCCTTCTCCTATTAATGTATGTCTATGTCAAGGACATAATGAAAATAGTAGAGTAAAATTTCTTAGATTGTAGTATAGGTCCTAGAAAACATTGGGGATTCCCTCCATTTTGTTGGAGAGATTATGTGGTTACCACCATTTAGTCTACAAGTAGATCCCAATGTAGGGACAACATTACTATGAAAGTGACACAACCTACCTAAATTTTACTATGATATAAATTGCTTTCTATTTTCCAACATAAGCCCAAACTCTTAAACAAATAAATGGATATATACAATGATCATTAATCTAAAGTGATTCATGTTTAAAAATTTCAAGGAGAGAGTAAGGTACGGAAAAAAAGAAAGTTCCCTTGTAATAACAAAGACCAATAGATCCTCTTTTGTTTATTATGATAATAATGCAAATGAAAGTAAGAGCTATGATATTCTAGTGCTTAGACCCAAAAAATCATAAGTATATTGAGAATTCTATGGGGAATATAATTCATGTATCTAAAAAGGATGATTTAAAAGGCTACCTATAGTAAATCACCTTAAACACATTCACTAGTAAAGTAGGAGAAAAATAGAGCATACATAACAGACTTCATTAGCCTAGCTAAGAGCATAAACTAAAATGATTCATTCAAAAAACTAATGATATACTTTAACCATTAAAAAAATGAGATCATATATTAATAATAAATATTGAGAAAAAGGAATGCATGAAAATAATGAAAACAATGAGTTAATTACTATAATTTCCTTTCTCTTTGCATTAATTCACAAAATTTTATCTCTAGTTTATAATGAAGGGGGAGAACACCTATATATAGGACATTTAAATTCCCTAGTTAGTTACAAAAATAATCAAGTAAGGTGACACTTGTCCATAGATAAGGTCTCTCATATCCTAGAGTTAGAGAATATTTCCTATTCAAAAAAGGGGAATATTTTATAATGTAATTTGGAGGACCTTGGGACATGATTTCTATTTATTTGGAACCCAATAGATGGATATTTTGTTGTTGAAGGGTTGGGATGGGTTCCTACTAGTATAGCCAATAATGTAGCTCCTAGTATAGAATAAGATGGAGTTAGAAGAAGATGGAGTGTTAGTGTTGGCTGAGGAAGACATTCTAAGAGGGGCTGACAAGGTGGTGGATCCTTGGACGAAAATTTATTTTAGGATTCAAATTTCCCTATCCATGCTTGAGAACATTTATTTTAGATGATATTGATCCATCTATGATCAATTATAGGATATTTAAGTATCTTGGTTGTGAGTTTGGCCATTATGTATGGTATAAAAATATAAATACTCATTATTCATGTAAATGATGAGTTATGTATATTTTATACACTTCAAATTTTCTAATTTGGTCATCCAAGTTAGCTAGTTATAGAAAGACCTAATGGTGCAAATAGTGCAAAACCCAAGCAAAAATGAGAAGATGGATTTTAAGATATGAACATATAAAATCAATTAAAAAAAGTACACTAATATTTTTTCTATTAATTATAATTAATTTTAATTATTGGAATAAGTTTTTGAGGTTAGTGAATATGGTGAAAAAATTGTTCACAGAATGACTTGTCTAGTTCAAATAAGACTATGTGATATAAGGTAAATAAATTAGTCTGAAAGACCAATATTTTCCATTAGACCATATGATATTTACATAGGACCATTTACATTCATAAATATTCATTATAATTTTCTACATAGGTGTTGGGCATCTAAGTCATCATGACTAGTCTTTGAGGTAAATTGGTAGTTCTGAGTGAGAAAGTTGTAGAGAAATTCATGAGCCTTTCTCTCCTTAGTGAAAGTGTTAAAATAGTTTTATGATGACTCTGAGGTCATTAGTAACCTATATAAATGTTTAATTTATCATATTTTAGTATATTAAGGGTGTTTAAGCCTCATCTTTTAAGAAAAACTTTTGAGGTACATAGGCCTAATAGGACAATTTATCCTAAAAGAGATTTCATGGTATGAGCAAAGGATAAAAGTCTAACCAAGGATTGTAAAGGTTATTTTAGGTCATTATATAGGTGATTTAATGGTTTTTATTTTTTTATAAATCCATCTAGGCCCAAGAGGATCAAGTTTTGGCATTAAGAGGATAGACACAATCCAATTAGGTCTCCATGAGGCCTAAAAGAGAAATGATGCCAATTGAGTTACTGTAGACAAAAAGGGGTCTAAATTTCATTTTAATCATGTTAATAAAATGTTATAATACATATTATATTGATTACCTAAGATTTTTAAGGTGTGTGGCTTACGAATTGGTGTGTGACCATGAGACTTGTCTATATATATGGCAATTTAGGCCTATTTAAATGTAAACAACATAAGTGAATAAAATATTTCTTTATAGAGAATAATGAGGTATTGAAATGAGACCATAAAAAAAATCATAATTTTGGTGATAAAAACTTAAAAGGTGTTTGAATTAGGGCTAAGTCACCTAGGATGTTGGTTCTTCCTTTCAAGTAGGTATTTGTTAAAGCATAATGAAGTGGGTGCTTGAGTTTAATGGGATTGGTGCTCCAATTTGAGTTGGAGATAAATATAATTTGATATTTTTTTATATGAATGTATTCCATTTTCATGGATCACATTTATTTTTCTTCCCTTTCAAGGTTTTCCACTCATTTGTGTGTTTTCTTGTGTTATAGTCTTGTGAATGGTCTTTTTGTATTGTTAGATCTCATTGTTGATTTCATAGTTCATGAATTATTTGATATAATTATAAGAAATATTTAGGTACAATGATTAAAATACCCCTTATTTATTTTTCTTCCCAAATTTGGTATTATTTCATGTTCCTTTGAATCATTCCTAGCAAATTAAAGGTGATCCTAAAAGCACAAACATGTCTAGTCATCTGGTACAAGGAGGTTTCTCAAATAATAAGGCCCCTCTCTTTAGTGGGACTTACTATTCATTTAATATCATCATAATGAATACATATATAATTTCATTTAGATATGACATATTAAAATATATTGTTTATTTATTCACTCCACCTTCTATACCACCAACTGAAATAATAGGCAAAAAGGTATAATTTATAAAGGTCATGCATTTTTATATGACCAAATGGATTTTATAAAATTTAGGAACCATTTATGAATGATGCACCAAAGTTAAGTTAGAAAATTTGTAGACCCACCAAAGGTAGTTTAAAGTCTGAGAATGAAGGAGGATGAAAACATTGCATCCTATTTATTAAGAGTAGGTGAAGTGGTAAATGTCATTAGGGGTCTAAGAGAGAATTTAGAAGAATAAAAATTAGTAAAAAATGCACTAATATCCCTAATAGATAATTTTTATTCAAATGTGTCTACTATGGAGGAGATGAAAGATCTTAACATACTACAGATGGATAAGCTTCATGGTATCTTGACTACCTATGAAATGAGAATAATTTATGGAAGACATTCAAAAAAGGAAGGTTCATTTAAAGCTAAGAAAAATTCAAAAGGTAAAAAGGCCAAGGATGATGTTGATATAGACATTGATGATGACAAGATAGATGTCATGTTTATCAAAAACTAAGGAAAGGATTAGGTAAGTATAAGGTCAAGTTGCCATTTAATTGTTTTAACTATGGTAAGATTGGTCATTTTGCATCTAAAATGTTCTAACAAGGATAATAATGATCATGATGGAGAACATCATGAACATCATGATGATGATAAGAAGGTCTATAATCCTGAAAAGATAAAAAATGGTTTCAGGAAGTATGAATGAAAGAAAGGGTCATTCAAGAACAAATAAAGTTTCTATACCAAAGAATATAACTCCTCATCTGATTTAATTAACACAACTGTATCTAATAGTGATGATAATAATAATGATCATGATAATAATGAAACCTTATTCATGGTAATATAAACATAAAATAAGGGTTTTTCAAAAGTGAAAAGGCTTATGTATGATGAAGAAGAGGCTGAAGTGAACCTTAAGGTAGAATTGATGAGTTCTCTAGAGGAGTTTAAGTTCCAAATAAGGAAGAATAAAAAACTAAGATCATTGGCTAAGAGTTATGAGGACTAACCCAATCTCTTTGAAGAGAGACTAAGAAACAACACCAATGAACATGATCAAATCATAAAATAGTTGGAAATTCATATTCATTTTATCATTTCAGGTATTAATACCTAGGAGGAATAATGCATCAAGTTTGGAATAGAAATAGAGTCCTTGAAGGTAGAATTGGATAAGGCAAGAGTCAAGTTTAAGACACATCAAAAAATTTATAGAGTACTAAATTTCTTGGTGATATTTTGGATAATCAAAGGTATCTATATGATAAGATAGGTGGTGGGTTCAAACAAGATCAAAAATAAAATAAGGAAACTTAGACCTCAAATAATAATGGATCATCAATAAATGATAATACTAATAAAGTAAAGATCTATATATAAACTCTCAAATCTAAGACTCAAATTGATCAACAAGTCAAGAATAAATTGAATCTTTCAAGAGACAATAAAGTTAGAAGTGCATAATTAAACATAAAATAGCCAAAGTATGTGAATAGTTTCAATGGTTACTATTTCTCATTGTATCAATATGGACATAAGGCTATGGACTATAGACATCATGCTAGAATAAATTCTTTATGAAGGAATAGGATGAATACACATCTCTATATTAGAATCATAATTATGTTCTATAAGTGTGATAAAAAAGTTCATATTAAAATGGACTAAAAGAAAGTCATATTATGAAGGTCAATCAAGATAAAAGGGTGTAAAATCATAGCATTGAGAAGTGGATCAAGAAGCTAGACCCTATAGACAAAGTGAAGGAGGAATATAAGACTAAAGGAGAAGAATTTATGATAACACAAATGAAATTTAACATCCAAGATGAAGCCATGAAATGGTTTATAGATAGTGTTTCCTTAATCCACATGACATGGGACAAGAGAAAGTTCATCTCATTGAAAAAGAATGTTATCAAATTAGTGAGATTTGGAGATAACACAATTTCCAATATAGTTCACAAGGGTATCTTGAGTTTGGATAATGGGAATACCAAGATAGAGAATGTGTTGTATGCGGAAGGTTTGAAGCATAAATTTTTTAGTGTAAGTCAAATGTGCAACAAAGGACAGTAACTAACATTTCATGATAGAGTGTATGATATAAGTAGAGCTAAATTAAGAAGGTTAATTGTAAATTATAAGAGGACTGAGAATATTCTATATGTCTTGAATGAGATCAAGAAGGAGAGATGATTTATAATAAATATGGATTAAATTTGGCTATGGAATAAAAGGTTAGGCCACCTAAATTTTGACAATGTAGTCAAGATAAGATGTAAGAAGTCTATGAATAACATGCCTAAAATCATCAAACCTACAAACATACTTTACAAGGCATGTCAACACAATAAGTAGACTATAAAAGGGTTGAAGTCCAAGGATTACTCTATTACAACACCTTTGGAGTTAATACACATTGATCTTTGTGGGCCTACATGAATCCAAAGTAATCAACGAAATATTTACTTCATGTTACTCATAGATGACTACACAAAAATTTCTTGTGTAGCATTCTTGAAAGAAAAGTCTAAAGATCTTGATAGGTTCAATGCATTTAATAGTCTTGTTAAGAATGACAAGAATAGTAAGATCAAGGGCCTAAGATCTAATATAGGAGGAGATTTTTGGTCCACTGAGTTTGATTATTTATATGATGTCTATAGGATAAGGAGATATTTCTCAGTAGCTAGGACACCTTAGTAGAATGGGGTAATATAAAGAAAAAATAAGATAATTTAAGAGATGGAAAGAACTATATTGAATCAGTCATGGTTAAATAATAAATACTAGAGAGAGGAAGTGAGCACTACAATATACATTCTAAATAGAGGATAAATAATTACTAATGGTAACTAGACCCCTTATGAGATATGGAAAGGTAGACCTACTAATGTTAAATACTTTAGAGTGTTTGGAAGAAAATACTTCATAAAAAGTGATGAGGAAGACCTAGGTAAGTTTGATTATATATCTGATGAAGGTATATTCTTGGGATACTAATTAGTGATAGCATTTTTTAGATGCTATAATAATAAATTAAAGAATCTATCAGAAAGCACTAGTGTGATTATTGGTGAGACAAGTTCTAAAATGTCACACTCAAATTCATAGGATACATCATAAAATTTATAATTCAATAATGAATAAGAACCAATAGAGATAGATGAGGAAGAATATTAAGTTGAAGAAAGACAAGACTCTAAAGGCCCTTCTGGATAGATTTAGAGAGACTATCTTGAATAATAAATTATTGGCAATAAGGATGCAGGTATGCAAACAAGAATAAGGTTGGTAAGTAATATAAATCAATAAAACGTTGTTATATTGTCTAATATTGAACCTAAGAACCTTGTAAAATCAAGTAAAGTTAAGTTTTGGATATGTGTTATGAATGAAGAGTTAGACCAAATAAATTATAATGAAACTTGGGAACTAGTTACCATACCTAAAGAAAATAATATCACTAGCAAAAAATGGGTGTTTAGAAACAAATTTAATGAATATGGAGAAGTCACTAGGAATAAGGTTAGATTGGTATGCAAGGGGTATGCATAAGTTTGAGAAGTAGATTTTGAAGAAACCTTTACTCTAGTAGTAATATTGTAGTATATCATACCATTTCTAGAATATGTAAGATTCAAAGGGTTTAATGTGTACTAGATGGATGTCAATTATTCTTTTCTAAATGTGACCTTGGAAGAGGAGGTGTCCATATAGCAACCTGAGGGTATCTCATATCAGGTAATAAGGACTATGTTTTTTAGATTTCAAAATGCTCTGTATGGTCTAAATAAAGATTTGAGAGTTTGGTATGCCAAATTGGATAGGTATCTATTGGACCAAGGATTTAAAAGAGGAGTTGCAGATAATAATCTGTACATAAATATACAATATGACCATTAGTTGATAGTAGTTGCCTATGTGGATGACATCATCTTTGGTGAAAATAGTGATATAATGACTAAGGCCTTTAAAAATGTTTTGAAGGAGTTTGAAATTTCTCTGTTTGGAGAATTATCATTCTTTCTTGGGTTACAAATCATTCAATATAAAAAAGGTATATTCATTTCACAAGTTAAGTACATAACAGAGATGTTGAATAAATTTGAGATTGAATATTACAAGGTTATTAGAACACCTATGATCATAGGGTGTAATTTAAGAAAGGAAGATGAGTCTCTAAATGATAATCAAATGTCATATAAGTTAATGACTAGAATCTTTTTATACACTACTACCGCTAGACCTAACATCATACAAGCAATAGGCCTTGTGAGAAGATTTCAATAAGACCTAAAGGAAAATCATATGCAATAAGTCAAAAGGATACTTAGGTATCTCAAGGGGACTATGGATTTTGGATTGTTTTATGCTAGGAGCAAGGAGTTTAACTTTACAACCTATATAGATGAAGATTAGGTAGGGAGTCTAGATGATACGAAGATCACTAGTAGAGGAACTCTCCTCTTAGGAGAGTGCCTAGTTTCATGGATAAATAAAAAGTAACCATTGATTGCATTGTATAAATATGAGGCTGAATAAATTTCAATAGCTTCATGTTTCACTCAGGTCCTATGGATTATAAAGACCTTAAAATACTACAAGGTGGATTATGATAATCCTAATCCTATCTTTTATGACAATACAAGAACCATAAGCATCTCAAAGAATCTTGTCATGCACTCACTCAATAACTAAACACATTCCCATCAAGTATCATTTATTAATTTATCACGTAAATGAGAAAAGTGTTAAAATTTAATGTGTCTCTACATAGGGTCAGATTGTAGACATTTTAAACAAACCACTTCCAAAGGTAACATTTGACAATATAAAATATGAATTGGGTGTAGTTTCTACCCTTAGTAGTCATTGAATAAGTCAAGTGTTTAAGGGAATCTAATCAAGTGTTTTATTATATCTAAGAGCATGTGATTAGTTCCAATAAGGTATGCATGGAGATAGGAGAACATGTTTTTATGGTGCCTTAAAAACTCATTATTCTGTGTGTTGAGTGTTATGGCTGCAAAAGGTGGGATTCAAGAAGTTGAAAACATATCTTTATCATTTATGTTAAGGGGGATAAAGTTCAGAATGAGGATGAAGTTTCCTATTTAGATAGGTTTCTAAAGGTGGCTTCCATCAAGGACAAAGGGGGAGATTTTTTAGTATTGTCATTGATGTCAAAAGTGCATCCTATGAAGGTTGATACCAAAGGTGACTAAGCCTAGTTGGTAGTGTGTGATGTGATAAGGTGCATTGAGATAATGTTTTCATGAAAGAGAATTTAAAGGAAACAAATATTTTGAAGGCAACTAATGTATTATGGTTGCATAAAGGTACAAGTCATTGATGTTAAATTATATATGAAGCCTAGTCATGACATGAAGAGGTGTGTGCATGGAAATGAATGAACACAAGAATGTAAAGGTTTTATGGTAATATTTGATCATATATGTGAGGAATTTAAGTACTCATGAGATATTTAGGGTGAACCTATAGGGGTAGGACCTTTGGACTAAGCTTGTATTTAGACCTCTTTTAGACCCTACCTGACCTACTCAGGTATAAAGATGATATAAATGAAATTATTCATATGTGAGCATGTAAAAATGTGACATGATATTTTATATGCTTGTTCACAAAGTTTTAGGTCATGGTTTGAAGGAAATTACATGATTCATTATTTTAGGCCTTCTCAAGTTCATAAAAAGAGGTCACAAGACCTGAGAAGCACTTCAAAATTTTTTTAGCTTGTGTAATCTTTGCCTGTAAACATAAGTTGTTATGTATAAATGGGTAAGGGTCCTATATAATATCTTCATGCATTGGTTTGGGATTTAAGGGGTAGTCCTTTATGAATAATCATTAACACCAAAACCTATGTTAAACCTCCCTAAAACCCTATAAAGGACCCAATGTGAATTATATTCTTAAAATACACATAAAATGGATTAAAATTCATATAATATATATTGTATCATGTATGAAAATATCCCATGTACCTCCAAGTGGTGGTGGTTAGTCAGATGAGAGATGAAATACATAGATACAAGCTTATTTGTCAAGAAATTATTGTATCTCTCAAAATTTGCATTGTTCAAGAAAAGAAAATGGATGGGAGAAGAATCTAGAGAGTATTTTTTCATGTCCATGATTATTTATGGATAGGTTATATACTTAAAATTTTTTAATTTGGTCATCCAAGTTAGCAAGTCATATATAGACCTAATGGTGAAAATAGTGCAAAACCCTAGCAGAGATGAGAAGATGGATTTGAGGATATGATCATATCATATTGATGTAAAAAAGTGCATGAATAGTTTATTTATGAGTTTTAATTTATTTTTATTCTTTTAATAAGTTTGGATGTTAATGATATGGTGAAAACATTGTTCACAAAATGACCTATTTCGTTTAGATAAGATTGTGTGATATAAGGTCAAGAAATTGGTCTACAAGACCAATATTTGACATTAAACCATATTATATTTATATCTAAGGATGGTTTTGAGATATAATAGGATAATTTACATCTTTTATTATTCATGAAATGTGTCTACATTGGTTTTGGAGGTCTAAGTCACCATGACTAGTTTTTGAGGTAAATTGGCAGTTATATGTGAGTAATCTACAGAGATGTTCTTGAGCCTTTATCTAATGAGTGAAAGTATTAAAAAATTTGGTGAAGACCCTGATGTCATGGTTAAATTATATACATGTTTTTTTTTCGTTTTTTTTGTTTTTTTTGTTTTATTTCAATATCTTAATGGTGTTTAAGCTTCATTTTTGCATGACAAACTTTTGAGGTACACAAGCCTAATAAGACAATTTGTCCTAAAAGAGATTTCATGGTATGATCAAAAGATACATGTCTAATAAATCATTTAAAAGTTTATTTGAGGTCATTATATAAATTATTTAATTGTTTTTATTTGTTTTATACAACCATCTAGGCCATGTAGGATCAAGTTTTGGTTTTAAAAGGGTAGACTTAATGCAATTTGGTCTCCCTGAGGCCTAAAAGAGAAATGAGGCCTAATTGAGTTACTTTGGACCAAAAGGGTTATAAATTTCATTTAAATAATGTTTATAAGATGTTATAAGACATATTATATTTCCAACCTAATAGGTTTAATGTGTGTGTCTGACCAAGTGGTGTGTGACCATGAGACTTGTATGTATACAAAATAATTTAGGCATATTTTAATGTAAGCAACATAAGTGAATGAAATATTGATTAGTAGAGTATAAGGAGGTTTTGAAATGATAAAATAATATAATATAATATTTATGGTGATCAAAATTCAAGAGGTGGATGATCTGGTGCTGAGTCACCTAAGGAGTTGGTCCTTCCTTGCAAGTAAATGCTTATTAAAGCCTAGTCAATTAGGTGCTTGACTTTATTGGGGTTGGTGTTCCAAGTTGATTTGGTGATCAAAATAATTTAATAATTTATTTTATAGGACTGTAATCAATTTTTAGGAATCATATTTAGTTATCTTCCCTTTGAAGGTTTCCCACTCATAGGTGTGTTTTCTTTTGTTATGATCTTGTGAATGGTCTTTATGAATTACTAGATCTCATTATTGAATTCATAGTTCATGAATGATTAGATATAATTGAAAGAAAGTTTTTTTTACACTGATTTACCCCTTAAGTGATTTTTTTATAACACTCATAGTCTATGGGCAAGGGTGTAATGAGTAGTCAATAAGTAGTGCTTCAAGTATTGTCCATTCACCGGCAGAGCTAGATCATTTTCTTATAAGTCTTTCAGTCTGAATGTGTTATCACCCATGATATCTAAAATTTGTTATGGCCCAATCCAAGGAGGAATGAAATTTTCATGATATATTTTTTTCTCATGGGATTTATCCCATTGTAAGAACAAGTCTGATATGCAGTACATTTTGATTTTATCCATTTTGTCAAATCACCTTTTGACTACATCCTGGTGCTTGTTAAAGTTCTTAAGGGCTTTATCTCTAAAATCTTCCATAGAAATTATATTTTATATTTTAGATTATTTTCCTTCACCATCATTTATGTATTCATCCATGAACTCATAAGTAGGCAACTACAATGTAATAAGAAATATTGGTTGCCACCCACATACTAGTAAGACTGGAGATGACTTCAATCCTTTTTGTATCTACTTTAATCTACCTAGAGAGCATATTTTAATAGTAACTAACACTCCCTTGGTTTATTATCTGTTGATTTATTTATTTCATTCGTTTTATTTTTTTGTTAACTTTACAATACCATTCCTTTGTGGATAATGATATACGAAAAATTTGAGAACAATCTTGTTATCATATACCCATTTTGTGAATTATGAAAATTGGAAAGCTAGACTATTATCACACATGAGATACAAAGGAGCCCCAAATCTATCTTTTATGTTCTCATATAGGAACTTTATTACATCAATTACCCTATAATTTTTAGTGGAAACTACTTTAGTCCACCTAGTGAAATAATTAGTGGTTATAAACATGAATTTATGTCATGCCGATAGGTTGGGATTGATGACCTAAATGAATTCCAACCCCCATTGTGCAAAAAACCTAGTTTCAATCACTAGTTGTAAAGGCATGTCACCCTTAAATATTTTTTATTGAATACTTGGCATTGGTGACATGCTAAGACATTAACATGTGCATCTTTGAATATTGTAGGCCAATAATAACCCGATCTAATTATTTTTTGGGTAGTGGTTCTGCCAGAAGGGTGCCTACTTCCTAATTTATCATGGGAATTATTCAATATGTCCATTGATTCTTTCTTTTAAATACATCTTAGATAGATGCCTTCATAGATTTTCTATGAATCACTCCCCTATGGATCATAAAATGCAAGCTTTTGTTCTTGAGTTCTCTTCTTTTCTCTCTTTTCAATTTTGGTGGGAAAGTTTCATTTAATAAGTAGTATATAATGTCTTTATACCATTATTGACTTGAAACTTTGTCCTCTTCCATATACAAAACATCAATCTGAGGATCAATCTTAGTGATTAATCAAATTAAACCTTGGCTTCGTACCATCTCGTCTGACTTGATCTCTATGTCATATTCTTGGAGCTCAGTAATCCATTTCATTCACCTTTATCTAACTCATTCTAGTTAAGCATAAGAAAAACATCAAGGTTAGGTACAATGGTTTGAGTTTTGTTTTAGAGGATTTAATGTCTAAATTTATTTATAGATTTTACCAAGTCATATGATTTCTTATCTACAAGTGGGTATCTAAATTTTTCATCCTTTAATGATGTAATATTGAAGATGACTAGATTCTCTTTGTCACCTAATTTATGCATTAAGACAAAAATAATCATCTTGTCAGAATGTATGGAATAAAGGTAAATAAATTTACTAAAATCTAGGCTAATTAGAAAAGGTACTTATACTATAGCTTCTTTAATGTCTTGGAAATATTTCTTAGCCTTGTATGTCCAATAAATCTTCATGTCCTTTTTCAATATGGAATTAATAGGTATGAAAATTTTAGTGCAACTTGAAATGAATTTACACACAAAGTTAATTTTTTTTTAAATGACTTTAATTCCTTTTTACTATTAGGGAAATAAACTTTGAAAATATTGTTAATCCTATTAGGGTTAAGATCCATACAATAATTTATGATTATGTGTATAAATATCTTAAAAAAATTTATGTAAATGATATTATTCTTAGAGTTTAGATAGAAACTAAAGTTTATGCACTTTTACAAAACTTACTAAAAGTGTGCCTTGTGGTCCTTCCTATTTTTAGAGAAAATAGTTAAGTCATCCATGTAAATAATGATGCACTTATTGATCAATCCTTGTAACATATGGTCCATGTCATGTTGAAAGGTATCTTCAATGTTGATGATCTTGAAGGGCATCCTCCTATATGTGAACATTCCCCACTTGGTTATGAAGGTTGTTTTCATTCTATCTTCTCTATAACTAGCACCTAATTGTAACTAGAGAAACCATCTAAGAAATACATCATCTCATAGATTATAACCTTTTTAATTAACTCATACAATGAGGGAAATGGGAAATTATCATTTTTTTTATGACTAGTTGAGATTATGAAAGTATACATAGAGTCTAATTTCACCATTCTTATTTTTGACTGGGACCAAGTTAGATACCCATGTAGATTGTCTAATTGGGAAAACCATCCATGCATATAATAACTTATTTAATTATTTATAGATGATAGGCTCTATCAATGGGTTCATGGGTATTTGCCTTTACTACAAGGATTTACATGCTTCCTTTAAAGGGATCATATGATTGATAACCTGGGTTTTGAAGGATTTGAGGTATTCATATGTCCATGAGATTATGCCCTTAAATTTGTAAAATATATTAGTGGCCTCAGCCACTTCCTTTTTAGTGTAGATAATCCTGATGATAATGTGTTAGGGATTGTTTGATGAACCCAAGTATATTTTATTGTAATCTTTGTTGTTTACTCAAGGTATTTTGGGGTCACTTACTATATTATCTTGGTCTAATATCCTCTAAAGATATACAGTGACCTTAGGTATTATATTCTTTTTTAGTTATATTATGTTATCATCATCATCTTTGACCTACTTCACAGATTCTTCATCTTACTCATCAATTACATGTGACTCAAATATTCCATAATTAGTCACAAAGTTGATGATCTACTTATCATTATCATAAACTTGGAAGTGGTTGACATTATCTAGGATAGAAGTTAAATATATCATCTTAACTATAAATTTTTGTAGTTTGAGGGCCTCAGGTTTGACTAGATTTCTTACTATAGAGGTCAAGACATTTTCCAGATGGTTTGATCCCTGGGCACAAAGGAAATGTTAAATGATTCAAATATTTTGATTAAATCCCATGTTCTATATTTGTATTTATTTATATAATAAAGCTTTCACTAATATTGGATATGTACTTTCTTGATCACTAACTTTGAATCACCTCATACAAAAAATTTAATTACCTTATGTTTGATGGAAAATTGAAGTCCCTAAATTACGGCATCATATTTTCTAAGATTATCAATGAAAGTAAATTTAAGTCTATAATATGATAAGTAATGATTACCTATTGGATTTAACAACATGATACCTACCCCTGAGCTTTGATTTACTCTCACACCATCGAAGCACATCATCAAGAATCTTTCATCCTTGGTCATAAGACTGCTTTCATTTGAATTGGTAGTATCAAGAGCATATGCACCCAAGTCAGTGGATTAGAAATTCACTTTATAATTGTTATCATTGTACTCCATTATGATGAAATTAATCCTTAGATCTCATGTGATTTATATATAATTAGTGATTCCCCTCTAAGGTAGCCACATGTGTGAGCTATCTATGGACATATATCCAATCAAGGATTTCATCTAGTCTTTGCTTAGTAACATCTCATATGATTTTGGGATTTCCACAACTTGAATGTCAATTTATTTTTGAATCTAGGGTTCCTGAAATAAAACCATATGAATTTTCAATAATTTTTATAACACTTTGACCTTTTACTTATCCAATTGGATAACAACTCTGTTGGACTTAATGGGAGTTAGTCCCAATTTAAAAAAAATTCCTTCAGGCATTATGTTAGTAGATGTTATACAATTAATCAAACAATTATGTACATTTTTCCAAAAGATTATAATAATTAGCATAAAAATAAGAACCTAATATTTAATTTTATACATTACTACATTTGCATTTGTAGATTTATATTTACCTTTATCTAAATTCTTAGTTAAATATTTAAATATAAGATCATGTTGCTCAGTGATTTGAGCAAGCTCATGTAAATTAATGTTGGCCTTGATCTTATTCATATATTTCATAATGTTGTAACCACATTTATACCTAGTTATAGTTAAATATATAGTACATGTAGTATCCTTTCCCTTTGGAGGGGGGATCATTATTGGTTTGATGATCTGGGGATTGTCAGCTTTGTTAGGCAGTGTGGAAGTTATTGTAGGTTCTTTTTGAGCTCTATTTTACTTTTATGGTATTTTTGTAAAGTGTGTATTTCATCCATGTTAATTTTGATCTCATTTTATTCTTAGTCAAAAAATTCATAATTTTTTACCATAAGTGCCATTTTGGTGGGGTTGGACCAACTATTAGGTGATATTGCATTCCCAAAATTGTTAGTGTCATCTTGATTGTAAGAGATAATTTTATAACTTTATATCTAACCTCATAACATCTCAAAAGCATTGAAAATTTATATGTAGTCTAATTCTCCATGTCGGGTCATGTTATGCACACTACACTAATTAGGTAAGGCCAATTCATAGATATTTATGTCAAGCATCTTATTAACTGAGATTCATTATTGATATTACTATTGTGATATATGTTGAAAGGTTTTTTTTACTTTTAGAATGTGTAATTTATTTTATAACCTCATCCCATGTTTCCCATATGCCTTTGTAAATTCAAGAAATGACTACATAGTTTTTGAACCATCCTCAGAATTGCTTCTAGTTCTCCTTTTAAGGAGTCATGTTTGACATTCTAGACTAGGATTCAGACAATGCTTTAGGTGTTAGAATTATTAATAAGGACCAGAGCTTGCTTATTATTTTGGGGATGAGCTCCATCGTTAAACTCATTAAATAATCCCAATTGTTGTCTAATATCTTTATGGTTTAATGGTAATTGATTAATGTCAGGCATTTGGTTCAAGGTGAGCATATTTTGGTTTATATTTGGAACTAGGTTTAGAGAGGGTAAAGCTAGGTTGACATTTGGGATAATAAAATTAGGATGCCCCTATGGCCTATGGAAATGTATTGATGTTTATGGTCATGTATAGAAAGATAATATTAATCAGGTCTATGGCATTCATTAGATCTCAAGTACCAAGCCATTTACAAGCTGATAGGGAGTTGTGGTGAGGTTATACATATTTTGAAATTTAACATTGAAATATGTTATGGGTTTATTCAGATCTCACTTTAGAATAATAAACTAATGGTAGATGATTCCTAGACTAACAACCCTCAAAAATTATGTGACGAAGGTATCATTGAATTGGTTCCACCTAGTGATAGAATCCTCTAGTAAATTGAGAAACTAGTCATATGCTACTTACCTAAAGGTGAATGGGAATATTTTTTAGGCTATGTATTAATGGATGACCTTTAGGAAGCTAAGGGTAGCCTTGAAATACTTGATATTCTCTTTAATAGTTATAGCCCCTGATGCATTAAAGAGAGGGAGGTATTTCTTAGGGTTCTTAGATAAATCATTAACAAGATTAGGATTACTCATGAAAGATCTTCTTAACTGCACCTTAGCTAACCAGAAGTGAAATAGAGGATTAAGATGTTGGATTACTAGATAAGAAGGGTGGGATTTATATATTCTATGTCTCTCTTTATTTTTCTGGACTTACTATGGGTTTCTATATATTCAAGGGTATCTCTATTTTTTTAGTGAGATCTGGTTCAGATCCTAGGTAAATTCAAGATGTATAAGTAAATAACTCTATAAGAAACTCACAATACTATAAATGTTAAAAAAATATTACAATAAAAGTTAAATATTAGACCAAATTAAAATAAAATAACCCTATAATAAGGCCCATAATAAATTAGAGTGGTCTTATTTTTGCTTTGTTGACCTCGATCTTTCAGAGCTTTAGACTTTGTGTAAATTTGTTAGAAACTCAGTTCAACCCTTCAAAGATCAATGTTAAACATAATATCTTAAGTAGTCCTTAGTGTATTAGGATTTATTAAAGTGTGTTAGAATGAAAATTTGTAAGGAACATGATGATAATGCTTGAATATACTCTATCTAGACCTTTAGATCCTAGGCCCTATGATATTTCACACAATAATCTACTCAAACACTAATCTTTATACATATTTGTCATAAACCAAGAGTTCTTAGTTTAAATTATGGATAACTTTTCAAATGTAAACTAAATCGAGTCCTATCCTTTTACAAAATTTAATGACATGCATATCTTTAACTTTTTAGATGAAATTTAAATAGATCAGAAGGGAAATTTTAGAATATATTTAGACTTTAAGCAAAGATTTAAGTGATATTTTAGAATAAACACTTTTCACAGGGATTTTTCAAAGGTTGCAAAGATCTCAAAGGAAATGAGAATAAAATGTAGTGTTTAATCGAATCTTTGTGTACTCTAAAATAGATTATGATATACTTCAACCATAATATGATATAATGTCCTCCAAATAGCCCTTCTTATAATGCCAACTTTCCTCTATTGATGTATGTCTATGACAAGGACATAATATGAAAAATAGAATGACATTTCTTAGATTGTATTATAGGTCCTAGAAAACCTTAGGGCTTCACTCAATTTTACTAGACATATTATGTGGTTACCCCCTTTTGCTCTGCAATCAGACCCTATTGTAGGGACAATAGTAAAATAACAGTGACACAATCTACCTAAATTTTTCTATGATATAAATTGCTTTGTATTTTATAATATAATCCCAAACTCTTAAAGAAATAAATGGATATATAAAATGAGCATTAACCTAAATTGATTCATGTTAAAAATGTTCAAAAGAGGAAGGTAGGGTATAAAAGAAAGTTCCCTTGAAACAAAAAAGACTAGTAGATAATTTTTTATTTATTTTGACAATAACTCAAATGAAATTAAAAACTATGAGATCCTTGTTATTAGACCTAGAAAATCATAAGTACACTAAGGATTATAGGGTAAATAAAATTCACATATCTAGAAAGGATGGTTTAAAATTCTACCTATAGTAAATTTATTTAAACACATTCATAAGAAGAGTATGAGGAAAATAGATCATACATAACAGTTGTTGATGTGGGTTTTATACACACCAAAAATGTAATGATGTAGCCTCCAAAATTTTAGGATATCAATGAATGTACACTCGACTCCAAGCCATGAGTTGTGAGTATGTGGTTTTGACAACCTATTCATGAAATAGCTGGTAGGGTATGTAGGTTCTTACTGAGATTTTTTTTATGGATGTATGGATCTCTAACAAATTAAATTCCTACATGAGTTGGGTTATTGAATAGACTTTAATATAGAGTGGGTAGATCTCAATAACAAAACACAAAAGGAGGGTAAGGTAGTAATTGCACACATGTAAATAGTCATTGCACTCTCCTAAGATAAATGTTGCTCCTATCGAGACTATTATTGCATCCCCTTTAATTAGGAAATTATGACTTGGGATAATGGATTATCTAAGGTAGATATAGTACACACTTAGAAGAATACACCAATAAAACACTAATATACATCAATAAATATTATTTGAATTAAGTTGACTATTTCAATCAATATATTTTCCAATTTTCAATAGCTATTGTACATCTAATATTAGCATATCAATTAAAATAGTCAAGAATATATTGACATAATATACACACTAAAGATTATTGAAACAAAAAAACCATAAGAAAAATAACTAATAACATGAAATGTGAAAGAAAATACTCAAATACATGTGTTGTCAATCAAAATTACTCACTTCTCTTGTACTCAAAATTTTCTAATTCCCAACAAAAAAGTTGGATGATACAATTATATTTATAGATCTTGGGGAGGGAGCCACCTCATCCTCAAAGTATATGCATGATTATTACATGTGGAAGTTATAACATGTATTTATAACTTTGGTTAAAACTATTTAAGCTAAAAAATCTATAAATAGATAAATTGACATTAAAAAAACATGTAATTTGTGCATGAGAAAATACAAAATCAATTTTATAATGTCTTGTCTATTTTATAAGCGATCTAAATATAAGTGCCACCAAGAATTACACATGCATATGTCTAAGGCTATGCCATCTAGAGTGCTATATGGGCTTTAGTAGGAGTAGAAATTGGAGTAAAAACTAAATATTTAAATCCACTACCAGAAAATTGCTTATTTTTTGCCTCATTCTCCATATAGACCTTGTGTGTTACCTCATGTTGTTAGTGAATGATGTCTAAGATAAGTAATGAAGGTTAGAGAAGTCTCTTTGTTTTCATGAGGATTATTTCATGTTCATCCTTAGTAAGTTGGATCTTACTCCTGAAAATCTCCACTTTGGTTACCTTTCTTCTCACTTTGATTATTTTTGACTCTATGTTTTCCACCACCAAGCCTTGTATGATTTGCTTGAAATTATCAATGGATTCCTAGATAATTTTAATAAAATTGATTCTACTAATCAATTTACCTATAAAATCCCTTACTTTATATAATTTCATCTCATTCAAAACTTGGAGGAGTTGGGCCTCATGTAGTTGATATTATGGAATTAAGGCTATAATTGCCTTCACCCATTCTTTGAACTCCTCATGTCTAATGACAATTAGGTTTAGTGAATTAAATGCGTAAAATATGTTGATTAGATCAAGGTGGTTATAAAATGAGTTTCCCATGTAAGCAACTAGAATTTTAATTTTGGTGTTATCCTGAGCCAAAGAACCATAGATCTAGTTTGATTATTTTGCGTGAGGTTCCATTTCAACATTTATGATTTCCATGGTCTCTAGAGAATTGTAGAATTTAGAAGTGGACTCTTGAAACTCAAATTCTATACTTATAAGAATATGAATAGTATTGAATTGTTCCTTGAGCTCCCCAATTTGTGCCTACAATTCTTATACCTCGTATTCTATCTCTTGTGGAGCTAATTTTATGCCTTCATGCATGCCCACCACCAAATCATTGTGTTTGATCCAAGTATGAAATATTTTCTTAATACACAAATTCCCTTGGCTAATTATTTTGCCTATTTATGAGGGATAACACCAATTGTAATTATTCAAGGATGATGTTTACACCTTGGTCTTCCTCAAAGTTTCTCTTCTTAACTCTTTGGATTGAACTAGTTGAGGGGTCAAACAAAGTGGGCACAAATGGGAGTTCAGTGACATTATAAGCTTGTATTTGTGTAATTAAATATATATCCCAAGGTATAATTTTGAGGTGTGTCTCAATATTTGTAACAATAATTTCCTTATCAACATCCTCTTCTTCTCTCCTCTATTTCTTATTCACTTTAGTCAAGACATTAGGTAAGGAAGGTCATATTATTTTTAACCACTCCACTCCTCTAACTTGAGAAAGTGGGTGGCCTACAATAATGTGAAGTTTTTCTTTCCTCCCCTTACTTGTGATAGTTATTATGGTTTCTTTTGTATAAGTGGAAGTGGGGAGTGGAAGGGAGAGTTGTGTAGATTGTATATGAAGTTGGGGGGTGGCCAGAGTAGTTGACACTCTCCTAATTTATTTCTTATTTTTTTGAAGTCTCACACCAAAATTTCTAGCAAGTACAAAAGGAATATTCATCGTAAATGTTGTGGTAGTGATAGTGGAGGGATCAATGGTGGTTGTGGAAATGGAATGGATGTATGAGGTAGAGGGAACTTACACATAAGAGATAGGTATTGAATCAGCAATTGAAATTGAAGCCAAAGGGAAAGTGGAGAAGGTTTGAGTACCTTGAAGTTGAAGTTCAGTGGTATCCCCTTAAAGGCTTATATCCTTGGCCTCTTTAAACTCAACCTCCTCATTTGAATCATCTACCATGTCCTTGATGATAATTTTATGTGCTCTACTTAGATATGAACTTGAAGGTGGAGTAGGAAAAATTTGAGATGTATGCATTATGGGACTACTTGTAGGAGTCTTAGGCTTTTAGGTATAAATCAAAGGGGTCTTTTCTTGAATTGGCAAGCCCTCAGAAGTAGATGTTACTGATTATGGCATAGCCACCCCAGTATATGAAATAGTGAAACATATGGGGTGGCCATATGAACTTGAATAGTGATGACAATAGGCATATCTTGCATATTGTCTGACTCCTCATTAGAGTCTAAGTTGATTGGATCTCCCCTTTTTGATCCTCTTTATGTAATAATATCAGAGAGACTAGGCTCTTTCTTGACTGATTTCAATTTTAATTTTAATGCAATTCCTTAAGATGAGTAAGCATCCTACTCTCCAGATTGCCCTATCAAAAAATTTGAATGTTTCCATCATTTGAAGAGAGCTCTTTTGCTATCTAGTTCCATAATTGAAATGGTAGGCTCATCTTGGATCATTTTAAAGTGATCATCTTGTAATATAAAAATTTATGCTAACTCCAACACCTCTTCATCCATCTTATCATTCATAAAGAGAAAATCATAACAATAGGTATGGTGGTAATAAGGAATGTTGAATACATGAATGTGATGTTGGATATACCTATGGGGGTCCTAATCTCTATATGGAATTTTAAGGAAGCCATAATGATTCCTCTTCCTCCAACATCTCCAAGATGTTTCCTTATCTAGTAGACCATTCTACCAATTTAAATTAGGCTTCCAAAGAATAAGCCGTTCTTCTTCCTGGCCAAGTCTTCCTCAATGTTATTCCATAACTACAAAGCAATCTCTTATTCTACCAACTTGTCAAGTAGATACCTCAAGAGACATAAGGGTTTGAACTTATTCTCTTATATCATGATAATAATAATGTTTGGGTACAATAAGTAGTTTCCCTTTCTACTCAAGTTCATTAGAATTATTTCTCCTAGTCAATACATAGGTGCACCATGAATGGCTTGTCATACCTATGGATAAATATCCTCACATATCTTGAACATGTGATTATAATAAGCATATAGGTGCATGAATTTAAAATGGTCACAAATTATATTTGTTATGAAATATGTTGTTGGATCCCAATAAATATCCTCACATATCTTGAACATGTGATTATAATAAGCATATAGGTGTATGAATTTAAAATGGTCACAAATTATATTTGTTATGAAATATGTTGTTGGATCCCATATATTTCCCAAGTCCTTATAATATGTCCTCATGACTACATCGACCAAATATGACATCATAATAAAGTCTCCCATATGGATGGGACATTTATCTTTGTGTATAATCTTCTCTCTCAATCTCAAAATAATTACTTCCCCTAAGGCATAATAAGCATCATGTGATAGTATCATATGCAGTAATGGCACCCAATCTAAGTTTACAAAATATATTTTGGGCATCCCAAGTAATCTATTGAGTAAGGACATACCTATCTGCATTTCCATTTTTAATTTATCAATCGAAATCATCCCTTTGACTTTATTCATTACTAGGTGATGGACTGGCCTAGGAGCAACCGTGAGGAGAACACCTTTGGGATTGATGTTTTAGATTTGAATTGTACCCAAGTGTCCTTGTGATAGTATACATATGGTATAATAAGGGACAAATATATTTGAAATTCATTCTCGAAGATACATGTGACCACTATGTCACCATGAGAATGCAAGAGGTAGGCATCCTGTGATATTTTGCATAAAAATAATAAACCCCTAAGCAAGTCTATACATTGAATGACCTCTTGTTTTTATATGGTGAAGTGTAGTCTTTAGTGCTTGTAGGATAAAATTTCTTCAATGAATATCCTTTCTACAAATATTTTCTTGTCATCTAGTGATAACATATCAACTAAATCAATAACATCCTAGAGTTGCAAGTAACTATGATACTTATTTTGGAATACCTATATGTGAAATAATGTATCCTTGAATTTTATGGAATCATTGATTAAGAATGTAAATGGAGGATTTATGTCTCAAAATTTCTTAGATGAGGAAGCCATCGCTACATGTTTATTCTTGTATCCTAATAAACATGTTGTGTGTTATGTATACCTATATATTGATGTAGTCAACTCAGCTCTAGCTTGATTATTGTTTGTTATATACTCTTCAAAGTAGAAACTAGGGATCTCAATCACTATTTAAAAATGTGTTTGCTTCAATTTTAAGATAACTTTGATGAAAATGACATCTTAAATGGTTTTATATTATCTATATAGGATCCTGCATTGAATACCAGTTCATGTGATATTAAATATGGAACATTCACTTTTCAAACTTGTTATCTTGAGTTGGTAGGGGCCTTTAGCAACTATCAAATAGAAAATATTTTATATTTATTTAGATAAGTATGGTATAATTTAAATTGTGTTTTTCATAATAAATCACTTAGGAGTAGAGTGTCAAAAAAGTGCTTTTGGGTATATGTTCATGGATAATTCCCTCAGAGAAATTATTTCAGATAAAGTGTTTGTGACAATTATTCTAAAGGAGTCCTTTCATTAGGAAGAAGTCTAGAAAAAATTATCCCAAAGGGTTAGTTCATGGCTAAAGGATATTTTGGTCTAAAATTTCCACTTTGTAGGGAATTTTATCCATGACAAAAGTCCTGAAGGATCTACTTTGAAAATGTCAAAGGGCATTTCTGAAATTATCAAAGGGTAGTTTTGGAGGGGTTGAATGGTACCTTTGATCTTTGAAGAGCACTTTTTTATTACTAAGGGTCACTTAAAAGGTCCTAAAGGGTAGGTAGTTATGTTGAAAATGTCAAAAGGTGACTTTAAAAATATCTGAAGGGTTGGTTCAAGAAGTTTGAAGGTCATGTGCCCTTTGAAGGAATTGTTTCAGGAATTTTTCATCAGAATAAAATGTTTGAAATGATAAGTCCAAAGAAAATGGTTAAGGGTAAAGGATAATTTTAAAAGGTCTTAAAGGATTTATTTCAGGAATTTATTTTAGGAAAAATGTTTGAAGGAATTATAAAAGGCATGAAAAAAAAATTTTGAAGGAAAGGGTGAAGGCCACTCACAAAAAATGTCAAAGTAATTTTGATGGGAAAAAGGGCCACAATAATTCTTCTAAAGCACACTTTCACAAAGTTTGGAGGGTAGGTTGGGATAGAAAGGGCACTTGAAAAAGATCTGAAGGGTAATTCCAAAATGCCAAAGGGTAAGTCACACAAAATAAAAGGGTTTGTACCCTAAAATAAATGGTTAATAAGGGGTAAATGGTTTAGTTTAAAAAGGTTGAAGGGTAGGTGGAGGGAAAATGAAGGGTTTTCTTCAGGGAAAAACTTTGCTTGAAGGGTCTACTTTGTGAAGGGTTAAGGGTTGGTAAAAACTTCCTAAAGGGTACTCTTGTTTGGTTAAGGGTCATTCTAAAAGTTATGAAGGATAAGTTGGATAGGGTCAAAGGGATGATCCATTAATAAACTTATTTTAGAGAAAGTGCATGTGGTATATAATTCCTTAAGGAAAAGAGTCCATAGGCCAAATTCTATTGGGAGATTTGTTTCAGATGAAAAGTCCACAATAATTTATTTAGTAAAAACAATGTTATCTAATCAATAATCTCAAAAGAAAATAAGACTAAATATTTATTGAAACATAACATCCAAAAATATAATCTTGCAAGAAGACTGAATGAATTAGCCCAAAGACTATGAACCTAAAGATTTTACCTACAATACACAAGTTAGTCTCATAAACACAATAAATATAATGCCAATATCATTTGCCAAAAAAGTGAAATGTTCCTTAAAATTCCCAAAATTTTCATACACATATGAATAGGATTCCTCATTAAGATCATATTTTCAAAAAAATAGGTGGGTTCCCCTTTCCTTATGAAAAAAGGAGGGTGTTGGGTACAATAAATGATAACTTACAGGGGGAATACTCCTAAGTATTCTATAACCCAAAACTCTAGTTTATAATTGTAAATCAATCATAAAGTGTTCCATAGAGTAATGCTTAAATTAGAAACATGAAAGAAACTCCTAAGTAGATTCACACAACATGCTTGACTTATAATTTTACTATATATGTGTTTGTGTCCAACCACGTAGTTATTTTAACTCCTATTGTGATAGGTTTTTTAGAAGCTTTGATGGGGTTGTAGGTTTCATCTTAGTATCCATTAAAACAAAAAATAAGGGAAGTCCATGCATTGATCTACTGCCATCTAAGAATCTTTATCCTTGATAGAGATACCTTGGATCTTCTCTTCTAATTCTAGTATTTTATTTTGATCATGATGCATGGTATATTGACTTTATTTCATCATGTGAGACCCTTTTATTTTCTTTAGATTTTATTTTTATCGTTTGAACTCATCAATTCTTTTATTTCTTTTTTATTTTACTTTATTGAGTTTAAATTAATAGGAAAGGGAGAAGAAGAAACCCTGATGAGTTGGTATTATTAGAAAATAAATCATTCCTAGAATTTCCCTGTCAAGCAAATCTAGACTCATAATTACCATTTACAATACGTATTCATCATGATAAGTGCATGTGATTCAATAAAACAAGAAAAAATTCTAAATTTGTATGAATTACTTTGAAATCAACTTCCATGTCTGGTAAAATAATTCAATTATGACACAATTCATAATGATCCATGATTACCTATCTTCATCTTGAAGACTAGAAAACATATAAATACACCTACCCTATAAAATAATCCCCAATGTGTCAAAATTTTAAATTTCCCCTTTTTCAGAAGTTAGTTATTTTGGATTTTAGATTTGGAAATAATGAGAGCAAGCGTAATTTTAAATGCCAAAGGAAGAAAAAAAAGACAACTAATCAAAAAAAAGTAGGAAATCTATTCTTAGAAAACTCTGAAATCTATTCTATAAAAGCAATATATTGAAAGTAGAAAAGATTAATCTAAAGAAAGGAGACTTGTCTAAAAAACATTGAAAAACTATTCTAGAAAACATCGAAATCTTGTATAATCCTTTATCTAAACTCATATGAATCCTCTCAATTAGTAATATCCATAGATGGAACAACTTTAAATTAATGCTTCAGGAGATATCCATTAACTAGATATGTAAACTCGTTGCCTTGGAGGTCTTTTAGAAGAAACACATTTTTTCCTAAGATGTTTGAATCTAATATGGTATGATCTATAATAGAGAAAAATTGTCATGTTGTGATTTATTTTCATGGGCTTTATCCCATAGTAACACCAGATCCAAAATTTTGAATGCTTTAAATTTTGATATTTTATCAAACCACCTTTTAACTCCATCTTGCTATTTACTAAATGTTTGTAGAGCTCTTGTTCTTTAATCCTCCATCTCTATTATGTCGAGAAGTCTTGATTCTACTTTGTCATTAGGTTTGATGTAATATTATATGAACTGATAAGTGGAAACATTTAATGTGATAGGAAAAATAGGTCTACATCCATATAACAATAGGCAGGGAAAATATTTTAAGGCTTGCTTGTATCTCATTGAGTCTACCCAAAGAGTATACTTTAGTAGATTGTGTCAGTCTCTAGGCTTATTCCCTACTGACTTCTTGATTGCCTCAATCATATTTTTATTTATTAACTCAACTAATCCATTTTCTTGAGGTTAGTGGTTGGAATATGATCTGATTATAATTTGATTGCCATGTTCCCACTCAGTGAAATCTACTAATATAAATGTTGCTCCATTATCACATACTAGAGAGATGGGCATGTCCAATCTAGTAGTAATGTGTTCTTCCAAAAAATGAATCACATACTACTCTATGATATTCTTTATGGAAAATTTTTCTATCCATATAGTATAGTAATCTATATCCATAAGCATAAATTAATGGCCAACTAAATAATTAGGGTTGATTACACCAATGAAGTCCAAGCCCCACTATGAAAATTACCTTCCTTCAACAACTAGTTGTAGAGGCATGGCTATGTGAACCTCCCTTTTGGCCAATTCTTGATATTTATGGTAATTCTTGATGTGGATATGAGCATCCTTGAAGATAGTTGGCTAGTAGTAACCCAACCTCAAAATTTTATGGGATATGGTATTACTAGCTGGGTGACCACTACCTATCTTTTGATGTAAATTTTATAGGATTTCCTTGGCTTATTATATAAATAAACATCTAAGATATATACCTTCATAGTTTATCCTATAAATAATTCCTTTCTTTTCATAAAATGAGCAGCTCTGAGCCTCAAAACTCTCCTCCTTTCTCTATTATATTCCAGGGGATAAACTCTCATAAGTATTGAATTATATTTATACACCACTCCCCTTTAGAAACTTGTGCTTCACATACCTCTTAAATGGTGATTCAAGGATTAGGATCAGTCATGAGATAAATAATGCCTTATCCTCTAATGATCTTTAAAGACCTGATTTCTATGTCAAAATCTTGGATATTATCCATCGACTTTCATCGACATACCCTAGCTCATTTTTTGATAGGGTGAGCTTGAAAGTAGGGTTTGGGACAATAATAATGGTCTTATTCCACAAAATATAATGTATAAATTTATTCACTAACTTAACAAGGGTAAATATTTACTTGTTGATCATGGAGTATTTGAGCTCTGCATCATTTAGATTTATACTCATGAAGGAAATTGGGTGCTCAATTTTATTCTTCTTATGTGTGATAACAACAACAATTGTGTGTTTAGAAGCAAAGGAGTATAGATAAAAATCCTTTATAAAGTTTGGATTGATAAATATTAGAGCTTATGATATCACATCCTTAATGTCTTCAAAAGACATTTTGGCTTCAACTATTCATTTTATCTTGGCATCTTGCTTAAGCATGACATTTAGAGGTTTGACAATCTCAATAAACCCAAAGATAAACTTCCTAAAAGAGTTGATTTTTCCAATGAATGATTTTAACTCCTTTTTATTATTTAGTGGCTAAAAATTTGAAATTACCTAGATTCTATCAATATCTATGGCGATCCCATCTTTAGTGATGACGTGTCCAATAGTTTGCCTTCAATTGCCCCAAATATGTTTTTATTTGGATGTAATGAAATGTTTAATCTTCTACAACACTTAAATATAGACTAAAAGTGAGCTATATGATCCTTTTTATTCTTTGAAAATACTGTGAGGTCATCCATATAAATAATTATGCATTTCCTAGTCAATCCCTTAAATGCATGATCCATGGCATGTTGAATGTTAGTTCATCCATTGATTAGGCCAAATGACATCCTTTTATATGCATAAGCTCCAAATTTCATGGTAAACACACTCATCATCTGATCCTCAAATTGCACTAATACTTGATTGTAGCCTAAACACCCTTCTAAAAAAGACATCATTTCAGAACTACTTATAATATGTATTACCTCATGAAATGATGTTAGAGGGTAATTATATTTATCAGAAGCTTTGTTCAAGTTTATGAAGTACACGTGCATTCTGATTTTGTTATTATTCTTCTTTATTGGGACCAAATTGGCCACCTAGTTGGAGTGCCATATGGGGAAGATGAATTTAGCACTTAATAATTTCTCCACTTCTTTCTAGATAAGAGGTTCCAAGATAGGATTCATAGGCCTTTGCCTTTGTCTAAATGGTTTACAATATTTCTTGAGGTGAATGGTATGAGTGATGACCTAAGGGTCATACACTTTTAAATCCTCATATGTCTAGGCAATAACATCCCTATACTAGGAGGTCAAATACCTCTTTCATTACTTTTCCTCAAGAGTACAACTAAGACCAATATTGACATCACATTGTTTATATTCATATCCTATATTTTCTCTCTTGAAGTCTGATTCATTGACCTTAGGTTTTCAGAGTTGGTGTGCCTTAGGATCCAAGTTGAAAGGCCTTTTAAAATAGACTGAGATAATTGGTATTCAATTTTATCTAAGCTAGAGAATGCCTTCTCCATATATTTCTTCTTATGGAAAATTTGGGACTTAAAATCCCCTAAATTAATTAAGATGCTAGTCATCATAAAAAAACATGGAAGTTTTATAAATTATTTGGGGTAGAGTGAAAATGAACCAATTCAATATAAAATCTTTTTACCATGGGTTCTTGCAGTGATTCTCGATTGGTAGTGGTAGCAACCAGTGAATCAGTGACCTAATTGTGTTTTCTCAGGAGTGTTACTATGTTGAATGCTTCAAAGATCTTGATTAAATATCATGGTTTGTGCTTACACCTTTTCAATTAATAAAATTTTCATTGGTATTTATTTCTTATCTGGTAAATTACCAAATCTAAGTCCATGAATACTTTTATCTATTTTACATTATTCTTAAGTGCAAACTGTAATCCTAAGATTAGAGCCTCATACTCAGCTCTATTATTTTTAGATGAAAACTAAAATTTGTAGATGGTTAAGAAATTATTACCTTGAGGATCAATTAGTTCAATCCCCACACCTAATCCTTGATTGGACTTGGCTCCATCAAATGGCATTGTCCATAGCTAATTCAAACCTTTAGGCTCTTTGTTGTGCACTAAATTGTTAGTGGTAAAAGTGTAAATGACCAATGAGGGAGAATCATACATTACCTCATCATTCTTCATGTTGTATTCTATGATGGGACATTTCATTTTGGGCTTTTTATCAATTCTAATTTGATTTGTGAGTCCTCTCCATGGTAGCCAGATGTGTGAGAAGTTTATGGAAAGATACCCATTAAGCATTCTAGACTAGTCTCTACTCAACAATAATCCATAGCCTTCCATTATATCCACTACTAGGATATCAATAGTCATCTAGACACTCAATTCTAATGCTACCTAAATATGTACATTATTATGTTCTCCTACTACTAGTACTTCTATTTTGTCTAGCTAAGAGACCAATATTTTTGAAGGGCTAGGAGTGAGAATAAATTTTTTACATATATAAGTAGGCATAATAGCTATAAATGCTCTAAAATCAACCAAACAATTATGAATGATGTTATCAAATGCTCTAATTGTCAACAAGAATGGTGGCACTCTGGGCTTACTATTATAGATGACATTGGTATCAACCATTTTTACATCTCTTACTTTGTCTAAATTTGTTCTAGTTTTCTCCATAGGCATATTTCTAGCGATAGACTTCCGTAGTAGCTCCTTTTGTTTAGTGATTTGGGATAACTCGTGAAACATGATTTTTGCCTTGATTTTCTTCATATCTTTCATGATGTTTTATCCTCTAGATTTGCTTGATTTCTACTTTCTTGGCATCAGATCATTTCCTTTTGTAGGGGTGGATTATTGTCTATTTTTGGATTAGGTGGAATTGTTGTGGTGTTTGAAGGAGTTGAGGTGGTAAGTGGATATTTTTTCCTCAAGCTATATGCACCTCTTTGAAATTTCTAAAAGGCATGAACCTATTCTAAATTATCTTTTGGTTCATTATCATCTTCTCCTAGGAAGGGGAATTCATGAGTCTCAAAGAACATGGTTGTGCTAGTAGATCTAGGGTCTTGATGAGATTTTGGTGGATTATTCATCTAATCCTACCTATTCACTTCCCTCTAAAAGATCTCAAATTCTATACTAAACTCAATATAATCAAGCTTGCCATGTTGGGGTGTATTATGTATCCTACACCAATTGGGGAGAGTTGTTTAGCAATGTTTATTTTGATAATATTTCCATATTGATCTATATTATTTGTAGGCCTATTAAATTACCTATTATATATTTTTGAAACCTAGTGTTCTAGTTGCCCATCTGAGTATTGGTATTGCCTAGCTTTCATTGCATATTCAAAAAATCATTACTCAATTTCTAGACCATCTTCTAAATAGAATCTAATTCAACTTTTATGGAATTCACACCTTGTAGAAGAGGTGTAGGAAGCATAGTTACATGTTGGTTCTATTAGTAACCATTTATCTTCACATGATTGTTTAGATACCTGAGTTTTGGTTACATTGTTTGCATCAATGAAGGCACCATGTAAATCTGAATCTAATTGTATACTATAATGTTCTGCTTCACATATGGTATCAAGTTAAGTGTTCGGATTCTATTTCTAAGGTTAGGTATGCCAAGTGTCTATAGATTGATCTTTTTATCAACGCTAATGGATTCTTCAAATGCTAGTGCCATAGTATTAGTAGTAGGTGCTCTTCTCAAAAACATGGTGGTAATAGGATCTAAGGCATTTGTTTACATCTCTAGTGTTAAAAATAGTTATGGTTTGTACCTAGGGTCAAATAGTTGTACATATTTTTCCATCTTGTGTTGAAAGAATGAATAGGCTCACTAGGTTCCCTCTTCGTGCTAGTGAAATGCTGATATACCAATCAAGATTGGTGACATATCCAAACTATAGAATAAAAGCCATTTGACAATCCTCCCAATTAGTGATGGAGTTTTCCTTCAGATTTAAATACTAATAATAAGAAACTTAAATTAAATTGAAAGGGAATAACCAACATGCAACATTTTCAGCCACTACATTCATCAATCTTAAGGTAGCTTTAACATATTTAATTTGCTCTTCTGTGATCCTTGACCTTGAAGGAGAAAAGGATGGTAAGTATTTTTTGGGGTTTTAGGTAAATTGTGCACATCCCATAGGACAACAATGGTAGATCTAACTAACCAGGGATATTGCTAAGCCATTGGGTGATTAACAAGTAAAGGGTTCCATACAGGTGAAGGGTGCCCTAGTGGAGGTGGATTGTTTTGAACTAGAGCTATTTGCACAACTCTAGGTCTCTTATGGCATGTTAAAGGTGTTACTAATAAACCATCTTGGGAATTAGATATAGTAACTTTATTGGGTGAATCCAATGCAAATTTACACAAGGACTAACCTCTATTATTAGGAGGAAATTTAGGCCCTCCTTCTAGCACCAATAAAACTATTGATGCAGGTTTTATGCACACCAAAATTGTAACAAGGTAGCCTCTAACGTTTTAGGATATCAATGAAGGTAAACTTTACTATAGGACATGAGTTATAGGTATGAAAATTTGAAAACCTATTTATGGAATAGCTAGTAGGGTATTCAAGTCATTAATAAGGTTTTTTAGATGGAGGTGTAGATATCTAATAGAGTGAATTCCTACATGAGTTGGATGGGTGATTGGCCTTTAATCTAGAGTGGGTATATCTCAATAAAAAAACATAAAAATATGGTAAGTTAGGGTAGAAATTAAATATTTGTGGGTCTTAGGAATTAATTCCTTGGTTGGATTCTAGATAGACCATTGTTCTCTTAAAGCCAGTGTCAATCATTAGCAATAATTGTACACATGCCAATAGGCATAGCTCAGAAGTCTAAAGAAACAAAGATGTAAGATGTCCATTGGCTTGAGACATAGGTTAATCCTATCAGGGTTACTATTTAATTCCATTCAATATGTATATTATGACTTGATATAATGGATTATCTAAGGTAGCTGTAGCACACACATAAAAGACTACACCAAGAAAACACCAATACACATCTAGAAATATGATTCAAATTAACATGACTATTTCAATAAATATATTTGCCAATTTCCAATAGTTATTTCACATCTAAGATTGGCAAATCAATTAAAATAGTCAATAATCTATTTGTGGTGTTTCCAAACTAAATATTAATTAAACAAAACAACCATAAGAATAATAAATAATAACATGAAATGGGAAAGAAAATACTCAAACACATTTGTTGTTAATCAAAATTGCTCATTGCTCTTGTATTCAAAATTCTTTAACTCTCAAAAAATAAAGTTGGGTGATAAAATTATATTTATAGATATTATGAAAGGGAATACCTCATCCTCTAATTCTATCAATTATTTTTATATGTGGCAATTAGAACATGTAATTCTAATCATGGTAAAAACCATTTAAGCTAAGAAAGCTATCAATAGACAAATTGAATTTACAAAAACATGCAATGCATGCATGAGAAATTACAAAATAAATTTTACAATGACTTGTATATTTTATAAGGGATCTAAATATAAGTGTTGTTAAGATTTTTGCACTTATACATATAAGGCTGTGTCATCTAGAGTGTTACATGGGCTTTAGTAGGAGTATAAGTCAAAGTAGAAACTAAAGATGTAGCTCCACTGCTAGAAAATTAATTCTTACTTCCCTCATTTTCCTTAACGAACTTGTGTACTACCTCATCCTATTAGCGAATGATGTCTATGTTAAACAATGAATGTCAGTGAAGTCTCTTTGTTTGCATGAGGAGTCTTGCATGTTCATCCTTAGTAAGTTAGAACTTACTCCTAAAAATCTTAATTTTAGTCACCTTCCTTCTCACTTTGCTTAGTTCTGACTCATCTCTTCCATCACCAAGCCTTGTATTCTTTTCTTGAAATTATCAGTGGCTTCCTAAATAGTTTTATCAAAATTGATTCTACCAATCAATTTACCTATGTAATCCCTTACTTTAGATACTTTTATCTCATTCAAAACATGGAGGAGTTGGGACTCATGCACTTGTTATTCTATAATTAAGGCTACAATTTCCTTCAACCATTATTTTACTTCCTCATATTTGATGATAACTAGTTTTAGGGAATTAGATACCTCAAATATTGTCATTAGATCAAGGCGCTTATACAATGAGTTACCAATGTAGGCAATTAGCATTTTAAGCCTATTGTCATCCTGAGCCAAAATACCATAGAGATAGTTTGCCTAGTTTATGTGAGGTGCCATTTTAGCCTTCATGAATTCCATGTCCTCTAGAGAATTGTAGAATTTGTAAGAGGACTCTTAAACATTATATTCAATACTTATAGTCATATTCACTATACTAGATTATTCCTTGAGCTGCTTAATTTATGCTCACAATTTTTGAACCTCCTCCTCTAACTCTTGTTGAGCTAATTTTGTGCCTTCATGGATGCCCACCACAACATCCTTGTGTTCTTGAGCCAAGTCTAAAATATTTTCTTCATATACATATTCACCTGGGTATTTGTTATGTTTCTTTGTGATGGAAAATATCGGCTATCATTCTTCAAGGATGATACTTGCACTATGGTCATCCTCAAATTTTCTCTTCTTAACTCTTTGGATTGAACCAATAGAGGGTTCAAACAAAGTGGGCATGAATGGGAGGTCAGTGACCTTATAAGTTGGCATTTGTGTCCTCAAATCTATATCCCAAGGTAGAATGTTAAGGGGTGTCTCAATAGTTATAAAAATAATTTATTTCTCATCCTCCTCTTCTTCTCTCCTCTATTTCTTACTAGCTTTGGTCAAGATGTCAGGCAAGGAAGGCCATATTATATTTAACCAATCCACCCCTCCAACTTGAGGAAGTGGGTGGACTACAATAATGTGAGGTTTTGCCTTCCTCTCCCTACTTGTGGCAATTATTATGGTTTCTTTTGTAGAAATGGAAGGTAGAGTTGTGTAAACTAGACTTGAATTTGGGGGGTGGTCAAAGTAGTCTATACTATCCTGGTTGATTTCTTCTTTTTGTAAAGTATCACAGTAGAAGTACCAATAGGTAAAAAAGGAATAGCTATGGGAAATGGTATGGTAGTGATAGTGGAGGGATCAATGGTGATTGTGGAGATGGAAAAGATAGATAAGGTAGAGGGAACTTCCACATAAGAGATAGGTTTTGAATAAATAATGTAAATTGAATCCAAAATAAAAATAGAGAAGGTTTGAGTACCTTGAAGTTGAAGTTTAATGGGGTCCCCTTGAAGGCTTAGAGCCTTATCCTATTCCAACTCATCCTCCTCATCCAAATCATCTACCAGGTCCTTAATGATAACTTCATCTCCTCCACTTGGATATGAACTTGAAGGTGGAGTAGGCAAGCTTTGAGATGTATGCATTATGGGGCTGCCTGTAGGAGTCTCGAGCTTTATGGTATATACCAGAGGGGTCTTTTCTTGAATGGACAAACCTTGATAAGTAGATTTTGTTATTTGTGATTTAGCCACCCTAATAGATGAAATAGCAGACACATAGGGGATGGCCATAGGGTATTGAATAGTGTTGGTAGTAGGCATCTCTTGCATATTATCTAACTCCTAATCAAAATACAAGTTGATTGGATCTCCGCTTTCCACTCCTCTCTGCGTACTAGGTTCAGAGAACCTGAGATATTTCTTGAATAATTTCAATTTCAATTTAAATGGAAGTCATTGGGATGATGAAGCTTCCTGCTCTCCAATTTCCCTTGTCCAAATATATGAACATTGATATCCTTTAAATAGAGCTCTTCTTCTATCTAGTTCATTATTTGAAATAACGGGATCATCTTAGATCATTTTCAAGTGATCCTCTTGTAATCCAATAATTTTTTCTTCATCTAGCACCTCTTCATCTATCTTAGCATTCTTAAAGAGAAAATCATAACAATAGGGATGGTGGTAATAAGGAATTTTGAAGCCACAGATGTGCTATTGGATCCACCCATGGGGATCCCAATCTCTAGTGCCATTGGTGGGAAGCCATAAAAATTCCACTTATCTTCAACATCTCTAAGATGTTTCCTTATCTGGTAGACCATCCTATCAATTGAAATTAGGATTCCAAAGAATAAGCCTTTCTTCTACCTCGCTAAGTATTCTTCAATGTTGTTCCATAATTAGAAATCAATCTTTTAATCTACCAAATTTTTAGGTACATACCATGGGAGACATAATGGTTTGACCTTAATTCCCTAGATCATGATAACAATAATGTTTGGGTATAAGAAGTAGTCTCCCTTTTCACTCAAGTTATTTAGAATTTTTTCTCCCAGTTGAGGCATAGGTGAGACATTAATGGCTTGTCATACCTATGGACAAACATCCTCACATATCTTGACCATGTGATTATAATAAAGCATATATGTGCATGAATTGAAAATGGTCATAGATTCCATTTTTTATGCATTTTATGGCTAGAGCCCATATATTTCCTAAGCCTTTATAACACATTGCCATGACTGTTAAAACCAAATATGAAATCATAAAAAAGTCTCTTGTGGGGGTGGGATGTTTATCTTTGTCTAGAATTTTCTATCTCCATCTCAAATTGATTGCATCCCCCAAGGCATAAGTATCATCATGTGATAGCATCATATGAAGTAATAACACCCAATCTAAGTTTACAAAATGGATGTTGGACATCTCATATAATATATTTAGTAAGGTCATACCTGGCATGACTTTGGTTTTTTTATGGTGAAGTTAAATATTTGGTGCTTGTAGGATAAAATTTATTGAATGAATAGACTTTCTACTAGTACTATCTTATCATTTAGTTAAAACATATCAACTGATTTAATAACATCTCAGAGTTACAAGTAATTAGGATAGTTATCTTGGAATACTTCTGTGTCAAATACCATATCCTTGAATTCTATGAAATCCTTGATTGAGAATGTAGATGGAGGATTTATCCATTGAAATGTCCTAGATGAGGAAGCCATAGCTATGTGTTTGTTCTTGTATCCTACTCAATGTGCTACATACTATGTATACCTATATATTGATGTAATCCACTTGTCTCTCTCTTGATTTTTATTCGCTATATATTCTTTGAAGTAGAAACTAGGGATCTCAATCACTATTTAAAAGTGAGGATGGTTTGATTACAAGATAACTTCAATTCAAATGACATATTTAATGGCTACATATCATCTATATAGGATCCTCCATTGAATACTAGTTCATGCAATATTAAATATGCAAAGTTCACTTTTCAAACTTGTTATCTTGAGTTGGTAAGGGCCTTTAGCACTCATCAAATAGTAAATATTTTATCTTTATTCGGATAAGTATGTAATAATTTCAATAGTGTTTTTTATAATAAAAAACCTAGTAGCGTATTGTCATAAAATATCTTTTGGGTCTATGTCCATGGATAATTCCCTCGAGTAAATTATTTTAGACAAAGTGCTTGCAGAAATTGTTATGAAGGGGTCCTTTAGTTGGGTAAAAGTCCCAAAACAATTATATATAAGGGTTAATTTATGGATAAAGGGTGTTTTGGTCTGAAGGGTCTAATTTTTAAGGTATTTTTTCCATGACAAATGTCTCAAAGGATCTACTTCATAAATTTCAAAGGGCACTTCTAAAATTCCTAAAAGGTAGTTTTAGAGGGCTGAAGGGCACCTTTGATCTTTGAAGGGAACATTCATATGGATAAGGGTCAATTCAAAGGTATCAAATGGTATTTGGTTACCTTTAAAAGGCCAAAAGGTGACTTTAAAAATATCCGAAGGGTTGGTTTAATGAGTCTGAAGGGCATGTGCTCTTTAGAGGATTATTTGGGAATTTTGCATCTGAACAAAATATCTGAAACAATAAGTCTAAAGGAAATGGTTTAGGGAAAAGGATCCTTTTAAAAGGTCCTGAAGGATTTTTTTCATGTAAAATGTCTAAAGAAATAGGAAAAGGCATGTAACAAATGTTTTGAAGGAAATCGTAAAGGGAAATAAAAACAAAGCTAAAGAAATTTTGATGGGCAAAATGGTTACAACAATTATTCCAAAGGACACTTCCACAAATCCTAGAGGGTAGGTTGGGATAGAAAGGGCATTTGGAAAATATTAGAAGGTTAATTAAAAAATTCTAAAGGGTAGGTCACATAAAAATAAAGGCTATGTTACCTAAAATAAATGGTCAAGAAGTGGTAAATGCTTTAGTTTCAAAATTCCAAAGGGTAAGTGCAAGGAAAATGAAGGGTCTACTTTACGAAGGTTAAAGGGTAGCTCCAAAATTCTTGAAGGGTACTCTTGTATAGTTAAGGTTCATTTCAAAAATTTTAAAGGATAAGTTTGATAGGTTCAAAGGGATGATCCATTGGGAAATTTATTTTGGGGAAAGTGCATGCAATCTTAAATTCCTTAAGGCAAAGAGTCCATAGGCTAAACTCTTTTAGGAAAATTATTTTAGAAAAAAACAATGCAATAATTTATTTGAAAAAAATAAGGTTTTCCGATCAATAATCCTGAAAGAAAATAAGACCAAAGATTTCTTGAAATATAACATCCAAAAAGATAACCTTGAAAGAAGACCAAAAGAATTATCCCAAAGACTATGAACCCAAAGATTTTACCTATAATACATAACTTATTCTCCTAAACACAATAAACACGATGTTAATATCATCTACCAAAAATGTGAAGTGTCCCATAGAATTCCTCAACTTTGCATATACATATGAATAGGTTTCCTCATTAATATCATATTTAAAATAAAAAATAAAGGTGGGTCCCCATTTCATTACGAAAAAGGGGGGGGTGTTGGGTACAAAAACTGACTTTGTAATCCTATCTAAAATCATAAAATAAAGAAACACATTTAAAATACTAATTCTGGATTCTAACCATTAAAGAAATAAGATCATATATTTTTAACAAAGATTAATAAATAGGAACACATGAAAACAATGAAAATAATGAGTTAGTTACTGGAATTTCCTTTCTCTTTGCATTAATTTAAAAAATTATATCTCTAGTTTATGTTTAAGGGGGAGAAACCCTATATATAGTCCATTTTAATGCCTTAGTCTATTATAAAAGGAACTAGGTAAGGTGACACCTACCAATAGACAAGGTCTCTCATGTCTTAGAGTTAGAGAATATTAAAAGAGGAGAATATTTTATAATGTAATTTAGAGGACCTTGAGATATGATTCTTGTTTAGATGGAACCCAATAGATGGATATTTTGTTCTTGAAGAGCTAGGCTAGGATCCCACTAGTATAGCCAATGATAAAGCTCTTGGTATAGAAGAAGATGGTGTACTAGTGTCGACTTAGGAAGAATACATTATAAGAGGGGCCAACAAGGTAGTGGATCTTGGGATGGAAGTTTTTTTTTTGGATTCAAATTATCCTTTATATGTTAGGGAGAATTTCTTATAGTCACTATCGATGAATCTCAGATCGATGATAGGTTCCTTAAGTAGCTTAGTTATGAGTCTAGCCATTATATTATGTTTGCTTAGGAGAGGTCCTATAGATTTTTTGATAGCCACAACCTTCTCTATTTTATATTTGTTAAAGGCTACCAAATACACCATCTCTTGTGAAAATGTCACCCATCTAGCCATGGAATGATTTTTTAAGTTCACCACAAAGTTCCAAATTTGAGCCTTAAAGGCATAGTTGCTAATGATGAAGCCATCTTTGTTATCTAGGTGCACAATTTTAGTGTCCTTCATTAAAGTGATGACTCTATCGCCTTGTTTTTCTAGGGGTCTTCTTAGGGACATTATTCTTTTAATCCATTATTTCAGGTTATTTCTCCTACCAATTACATACGACTTAAAAATTCTTGATTCTTTTAAGGGAACCAGAATTAAGTCCTCAAATTTCTTCATTCAGATGAAGCTCATCAAGTTAATTATCTTGATGTCATATGCATCTTCTAATTTGAGGACTTTATACTATATTTCATCTTTCTTTACCTTATACTGAGTCAAGTTATTTAGCATATCAAACTTCTCTTTCATGGCATGTTCCACTTTTTCTATGGTATACTATAATAAGGTGGCCATGTGTTACTACTCCAGGTTAGTTGTTCTTTATTGCACTCCCTTACACAATTTGATAGCCAGTTCCATATTTAGTTGGATACATGAGACGGGGTCCTCATATTGTTGTTATTGGCCCTACTTGGCCTTCATTGTCTTTGTTATCTCAAACAAGGTTTCTTCTGATTCATACATGATTGACTAGTTAAAGTGGGTGAACTTTCTCTTGGTCACCCTCTTCATTGTGCTAATTTCCTTGTCAACTTTTAATGTAACCTAAAAGGGGTCCATTATGACCATGTCTAGGTTCTCCATAGTGGCTAGCTACATATGCTTAATCCATGATTTATATAAAGAGCCACTTGGGGGTTAAGATGATGGAGGGAATGGTTGAATTAGAGTTTTCCCTTGAAATTTAAACTCTAAGAGTCATCAGTGGTTGTGACTAATATAAACATAGAGCTTAGAGATGAAGAAGCACTAGTGTTAATTGAAGAACTAGAAGATAGTATGAGAACCTATGGAATGATGATACTAGGCATCTTATTAGGTAGTTATGGTCTAGGCCTAAGCATAGGTTCAAGCATGACTAGGGGAATTTTGTCATTATCAAGACCCTTGAGGTGGATGATATGATAATGGGGGTGATGGTGGGAAATGACATGGTTACAAGCTTGATCATTGGTCTAGTGAGGGGTTGATAAGGTAGAAGGTTGACATGTCCTAGAGTTGGGGGTGTCTGAATATGCTTGGGGGTTGTTTATGAAAGAAAGAGGGGGGTAAGTAAATACATTCCTAACCTAAAATAATTGGTATTTTTTTAGTAGGAGGAAGGGGAGGCAATGTTATCATTTAAGTTACAAGAGTATAAGCTATTTTTCCCCTGCCAAAAGTGTTTCCTATGTTTTAATATCAATTTGTACCTAGGATAGGTTTGTAAACAAGAACCCTAAGGTGGAAACCTACCCAACTTATTTTGTAATATGAGTCCCTCCTTTCTCTAAAGTGGGAGGAAATGCTAAGAGTATTCAATAATTGAGTTATAGATCAGTTAGGCCTTCCTCTTTAGCACTAATGTCATGGATAGGAGTTGCCAACAATCCTACTTGAGTATCTTGGTGCTTATAAATCTAAAAGAACCCAATGATATCTAGTCTTCCTTTCACTTGTGTGATCCCAACATATTTTAACCTCTACTTGACTTTTGTGTGATTAGTTGCATTAAGGTAGAATTAGTCTCTATCTTTGATCTCAGGGTGGTATATAATGATAAGAGCTAGCCTATGTTAGATGTAGTGATTGAGCATCAAGTGTGTATGATCCCATTCCCCATTGATATCCTTTTTTAGACTTAAAATAGACCTATGTTTATCAGAAGCTATAACTAAGTGCCAAGTTTCAATTTTAAATTAGCTAATATTGTTTAATTAAGGGTGGACTAGTTCATTCTTCTTTTGCGTACCCTATATAATCATATAAGTAGTTTAATGGCAATCTCCTGCTTAGCCATCTTTTCTTCCACTATGGTGGGAAACCTAAATGGGTCTATCTTAAATCCTATTACTCTTATTATGATGAAATTGGGATAATACCAATAGTCTCCCAATGTGCTAGGGGTATACACAATATTTTTAACTTTTATCAAATACTGATGCTTTACATCTTACAATAACTTGACAAGACTCAATCTCTTTGAGTGCACACCTTAAACGGTGCATTGGGAGAGGGATGAGTAGACTATTGGTGCTTTGTAGGATTGTTGTCCATTATTTCCACATATTACCAATCCAACTAGATCCTAAAACCATTCCCTAAGATACTAATACTCTATTACACACTCCTCTAATATTTTCCCACTTTCCATCCCTCTTTTCCTTACCTTATGTCCTTTTTTTAGTTAGTTATTCTAGGTTTACTAGGTCAAACATGAACAATTTTTGGCGAGTTTCACTTAGGAATTAGTTTGGCCTTTAGCTGACCTGACTCATGACTTAGTGAATAATTATCCAAAATTGTGCTAGGTCAACTGGGTTGACCCTATCAACCATGATTTTTGGAATGTTTTAGGTTCAAATATACCTATATATATGAGATCATTTCATCATTATTTCAATATTCAATCAAGAGTTATTTACTTGCACTTTGTTACAATATTGTCTTCCACCGTTCTACTTGAAGAGTATTATCTTAGGGTTTATAATTAGATAATATAGTAATATGGATAAGTATTTTATTATTTCATATTTATTAGTTATCTTTTCAAACCACAACAACTTCTTGTGAAGCCCCTTTGACCACGGGAGAGATTGAGTCTTGACATGTTCATCATTCAAGTATTCTATAACTTTGCTCCTCTCTTTAGTAGATAGAATTAGTATAAGTATTGGATTAGAATAATATTACTCCTCATATTATATGTATTAGGGTCTTACTCATTCATAACATAATTGATATTCTCTTATACATGTTTTGATTGTTTACTAAACCCTCATATTATGCCAAAAACTTTGGTAAGCACTAGATTAGATTTGATTTACTTATTAGTTTAGTGTGATATCAAAACACATGACTCCCTTAGTATTATTGCATGATTGTGATTTATTTGAGGCTTTGGAACCCTCCCTATCATGGTGTATTATGGTATGAGATCCCATAATTAGGTCTAGTGGATCCCCATATTGGTCATGTTCTCGTTTAACAAATATGTTCCCATTCAGAAGTGTATGCTATGATTTATCTTATTTGAGTTAGGATAAATTTATGGACATGATGTATTTATGATAGCATAGATTCTAGTTAACTTGACATGAATGTAACCCTTATAATTTTTTCTTCACTTATTTCATCATTTGATTTTTCATATATTTGTGATGTTGGGTCGATTATATTGATATGGTACTAACTTCTTGTGTAGGTTTAACACAATAAAATCCATATGACTCCATTCTATTTATGGAACTTTTCCATACTTCCATATCAAACTTCTAGGTTGACCAAGTTGACCCTATACATTTTTAGGCATCAAAATTAGTATACTAGGTCAACCTAGTTGACCCTATACATTTTCATACTGTCGGTAATAGGTTTATGCAAATCCAGTATTACCCAATCAACATAGTTAATAGTATTTAAAAGTACAAATAAAGTTTCTTCAACAACAATCTTATTTTTCTCTACATCCTCCAAACCACCAAGGATATCTTTTATCCTTCTTTGTCATTTATATGTTGACTAGGTTGAACTTGTTGACATAGTTCTATATTCTATGTTCTATTTGGAAAGCTAGGCTAACCCTATTGATTTAGTTCATTTTTAGACCTTTATTTTTTCAGTTCAAAGGCAACACTATCAACCCTGTTCTATGTTCTCTATATACATTATCAACTAAATTTACACTATACTATGTTTCAAATATGGAATTAACACTTATATACTAGTAATTAGCTCATGATTTCATTTATTTTTGCTTGCATGCTTATAATAAATCGCATAGTCTAATTAGGTGTTTTATCAATATACTATTTAGTTACACTATTTTATCTTTTATGCACACACTACCAAATCACAAAATCTTAAAAATAATCTAACTAATTATTTACCCAAGGCCAGCCTACTTGGATTTCATCACTAAGGGGGAAGCCAACTTGGTTTTCTATCCAAATATAAACACATGGTTAATGGTATATTTTGGATAAGCACTCGACACCCTTATCATTATAGTGTGTGATGTGAGGGGGTAGGGACTAATACCATTGTTGTTACCATTTCCAATATAGAACCTTTTCATCCCAAATATATTGAAACCATCCTTAGATTGCTTTCTAGTTCCTTTCTTACAACCAACTTCTTATCACATCTAAAATTATAATCTAATAATCTAACAAAATTTAGGTTGACCACTTAGTTAGCTTTTAATTTCCAAGTTGATTGATTTGTCTTTGCTCAATAATATATTGTATTATAAAAACATGCATTAGTGAGTGTTCGTGTAAGGTTTTATGATATGTACCTCAATTGGATCAACCTCATTGACCCAATTGATTGTTTGTTTCCCTTCATTTATTACTTTCAAAAATACTTGTAATTTTTTTCCTATTTCAGTACATAATCATTTTTGATGACACCTTCTCTTACGTAATCCTTTTTCATCCCCTAGCTACTATTCTTTATTGACCTTATCAACTTTGTATAGTTTCGAAACTCTATTTTTGTACTAGGTTGACCTTGTCGACTCACTACATTTTTTAGATGTTATATTTTATACTAGGTTAACTCAGGTGACTCTGTACCTTTTTTTTCTTTCCTTATCTTTTGACTCAATTCTCTATTTCTATTTTTTAGCATTTTTTTCATTTATCTCAAGTCATCATGAAGTTTTCTATTAGAATCTTTATGGATAAATTTAATCAATTTAAATACTATATGGGGTTATCTTTACTTCTTATCTTTTCCTATATTTCTCTTCCTATTTTTAGCTTGTGAGGCATCTTGTGATGTGCATCCCTACATAAAATTACCCTTTGGAGAATCTTAGGATGCCCACTCTTATTCTATCAGGGATGCTACCAAACTAATTCAACTCCAAGAAACCTTTTGAGACACAAGCTTGTCTCTCACATGATCATCCTTGATAAATAAATTAGTTTAGGATCCTTACCTTATTTTCATATATATATATATATATATATATATATATATATATATATATATATATATATATATATGATATGTATCTAACACTTTTATTAGGATACTTATATGGGTCTCTCCCTCTATAGTAGTTCTCTCTTTTCAAAAACCTTTAATCCTTCCTTTTTTGTCTTTTCATTTTCCCTTTTCTATCATGATTTGCATTGTAAAACAATGGATAGGACCAAATATTACTCATGATGTACCATATTCTTCTTTATTTTCATAAAAAATATTACACACTTTTTTGGTATCCCTAGGATTTATCTTTCATGAATTGCATTGTAAAACCATGGATAGGATTCAATATTTATCACAAATACCATATTTTTATAATCTCATTTAGTTTTAAAATGATTTATGGATCCCTTATGGGTTTCTATTTTATGAGTTGAAACATAGTGCTATGGATAGGACCTAGCCTTCCTCATAAAATTACCATTTTGTCATCCTTTGTTAGAATGAATTGATCCTTATTCTCAGCTTTAGCTTTTAGTTATATTGATAGATAGAATTTACACAACAATATATGTTAGCATGTTTTCTTCCATTTACATTATTATTATGATAATAAATCACACTTTACTGTCATTATATCCATTTCTCACCCTTTGTCACATTTTTTATGATTTGAAGAAATTAAAATTTGTTTGATGTGTCATTCCTCTTGATTTCCTTTCCTTTCACTCCACGTTGGACAAAACAAGGTCAAAGTCAAGATAACACTCTTATTTCACCTAGATTTATGAGACTCTTAAACCCCATGTTGTTTGAAGCTCTATCTTAGAAACCAAGTACCAAGTATTCAAATAAAAGTCATTTTAGCACCCATGTTTGGTCTTTTAAATCTGTATGGAGGAGGAATAGAAAAATCCATCAATAAAGTTAAAAGACAAATAATTTGAAATAAAAGGAAATGATATATAAAAGGTAGTTTACAAATTTCCAAAGTCAAAATCACACTAAAATATGTGATTACAAGCACATATCCTATCTCTAATCTAAGCTCAAACTACAAAGTTGGCCTCACGTAGAGCCAAGGTTCATTGGAGTGTGGTAGGCTAGTAGATTGGAATAGGAGAATTCAAAAAAATATATGGTGCTACCTAATTTCTCATGCAAGTATCGAATCTTAAAATTAGAATGACGACTCTCTAAGGGGTCCTGAGGAATGGAGAACACATTGTGGGAAGGTAGGTCTATTTTAATTTTAATTCATATAGCCTTCATGGGATGATCTACATACTACATTTGTTGACCTAAGACTTGTGTGGCTAAGAGAAGTTCTTCAGACTCCTTATAGTTGAAATTCATCTTGTTTCTATAAACCTAATTTGAGTATCCTAACTTTGATAAAGACTTCCTCTACCTTAGTTTTTCCTTCATTCTCCCCTCCACCCATTTTCATTTCCCCCCTTGATAGGCAAATTATGATTCTAAATATGTTTCTCCTTCTTCTATATTCCCTTATTCACCTATTAAAAATGTGCTATCACTACTTTATTTCAATTTTATCTATCCTTAGAGTCAAACAACATGTTTGAGCAACTATGGATTACCTTATTTATACCATAAAGCTACATTCCTAGACTTATTTTGGTTCTTTTTACCATTTTTCATTATTGTACAATCCCTATATTATGGTCACTTGAGTCCATACAACTTTTCCATTGTTGAGTGAGATAAGGATTGTTACTGCTCACTCATCAATGCTATTTTACCATTTTGTTTCTAATTTTACTTTCAATATTTGATTACCATATTTTGAAATATATCATTGGTTTGACTTAGTGAGTTTGAATTTATTACTTAAGGTTTAATTTTTTGAGTTTTTTAATCGTTAGTAGTCTTGGATTTTTAGTTACCAGATTTACTCTTTTTTTATTTGGTCATTTGGTCTAACATAACATTTATCACCCCATGTTACCAAATTTCCAAGTATGTCCCATCCAAATAGCACTAGTTATCTTAATTTTCTTGCATTTTTTTATTTTTTATCTTTAATTTTGTATTCTTAGGTTTGTTGAAAGTAGTCTCTATGCCCTAGAACATCAAAACTAACAACATAACAGACAATCATATAGTGATAAAGGTAAGTCAAGGTATGCATCACATTTAATTTTAAGTTATTTCCATTTTTGGTCATTTATTTTACGTTATTTTATGTTTTAAAATAATGTAACTTTTTTTAGCATTAGTTTTATGTGTTTTTATGTTCTTTGTCAAAGCACCATCCCCTATTTCACTTTCATGACATGTGATGAGATTTGAGTGGGGTATATGTATAAACATAATATTTTTAACTTTTATCAAATACTAACACTTCAGATTTTTCTAGAAGCCACCATGACTCAATCTATTTGAGTGCATGCCTTAAAGGGTGCACTAGGAAAGGGGTGGGTAAACCATTAGTGCTTCAAAGGATTGTTATCCATTATTTCCACATATTACTAATCTATCCATTTCTTAAAACCATTCCCTAAGATATTACTCCTTTATTACACACTCCACTCTTTTCCCACTTTCTGTCCCTCTTTTCCTCACTTTAAGTCCATTTTGTTAATTAGTTGTGTTAGGTCAACTGGGCTGACCCTATATAGTTTCACGTCATTTTCATTTAAGAACTAGTTTGGTATTTGGCTGACCTAGCTCATGACTTAGTGAATAATTGTCCAAAATTGTGCTAGGTCGACTAGGTTGACACTATCAGCCAATATTTTTTGAAGGGTTTAGGGTCAAATCCACCTATATATACAAGATCATTTAATCATTATTTCAATATTCACTGAAGATTTATTATTCACTTGTCCTTATTTATAATCTACTCTTCCACCATTCTACTTGAGGAGTCTTAGCTTAGGGTTTATACTTAGAAAATATAGTCTTGTGGATAATTCTTAGATGCTTTGGCATTTTTGAGTGATACTTATAAACCATAATAACATATTACAATCCCCTTTGGCCAAGGGAGAGATTGAGTCTTAATGAGTTCATCATTCGAGTAAGTATTCTCTAACTTTGTTCATCTCTTTAATAGATAGAAGTAGCATAAGTATTGGCTTCAAATAATATTACTCTTCATATTCCATGTATTAGGTTCTTACTCACACATAACTTAGTTGAGATTATATTATACATGTTCTAATTGTTTACTAACCGATCATATTATGCCACAAGATTTGGTAAGAACTAGATTATATTTGATTTACTTGTTATTAGTTTAGTGTGATATCAAAACACAAAATGACCTTAGGGTTATTATGTGATTGTGCTTAACTGGAAGCCTTGGAAACCTCCCTAACATGGTGTATTATGGTAATATATCCCATAATTGGGTCTAGCAGATCCCATATTGGTCATGTTCTTGCTTAAAAAATGTGTCCCCAATCGAAAGTGTATGGTATGATCTATCTTCTTCGAGTTGGGATTGATTTATAGACATGATGAATTTATTATTATATACACTAAGGGTTTTTGTAATATATTATAAAAACTTGGGTGTAGCCTGCTCTTGTGGATGGCCCTATATACAATTAGGTAGAACTATTTGTCAAGGGCCCACATCTCCTACTTGCACTTGTAAATTCTCACTTTTTTGAAGAATGAGGGATGATACACTTCAAATTCAGATATCAATTGTTAAAAAAGGGGAAATTTAGGGTGGCATAAGTGGAATCAGGCAAGTAAGACATAATATAAAAATTATTTCCTTGGTTGGATATAGTCTTTTTGATTTGGGAAGCAAAATTATAGGAAATTATTTCCTTAGTGGAACTCACTTCTCATCCACATGACTAGTGTCTTCTACTCCATGCCACTTATCCATCATTTTCATCCCCATACTTACCCTTTTTATAAATTAGGTGATGGGATTATAATTCATTTTGGAATTCCATATGAACCTCCTTGAGTTCTCTACCTGCTTCTCAAGACTTCTGTAATGTTGTGTGAATTGAGCCATTGGGTTACAGTTTATTGATTATAAATAATTTTAGTCATGGGAAAGTTATAATAGGCTTGAAAGGCTAATCCATCTATTTAATCAATATTATTTCTAAATTGACTGATTTGATCATGTTATCCACACACCTAGACTGAACAAAAATTTGGTGGACTAAGTCCACATAAGGGAGTACCTCTTGATTAGATATAGGCTTATGTAATCCTATGGACTTAAGCCCTAAGATGTCAGACCTTTCCTCTAAAACACTAGGAGCTTCCTCATTGGCACTATCCTAGTCCATGGTTCTTTCTAGATGGTATAATAATTCATTATAGTGTTTTTCTTTTATGACCAATACAATTGAATTGAAGACGGTGTCTCAAAAGACTATTTTTGTCCTGTATGAATAGAGAAATGAAACTTATTCTAATTTGGTAGCATTAGACGTCCCTACTTCAGTCATGAATTCTAATTTTTTTATTGATGAGCTTGAAAATTGTTTAGATGTTGAAAAAATGAACTAAATTATTTATCAAATTATATAGATCACTTCGTAGTCTTCAATAGATAGTAATGGTGAATGCAAAGCATGAAGACAACAAGATTTAAACCATAGATTTTTTTAAAAATTTTGAATTTCAAGATACAAGCCATAAATCTCAAGTATCTTTCACTTGCTTTCACATAAAGCTTAGGTGGCTCTTTGGTTTTGTTCCAAGAAACTTAAAACTTCACTTTTGGGAATTTATCAATCATCACTCTTGGTTTATCCACATGTCTTCCCATCATAAGCTTCACTTTTCTCTTGAGGTGATTTAGCTTTATAAACACTAAAATGAGCCCCATAAACATTTAATTTGTACCAAAAATTGATGCTTGGTGGTCATATTTATGACATCTAGGTATCGTACTTGACACATGCTCAACACTTGGTGTCTTTTCACGCATTGTAGACTTTTATGTTAGATATTGGGATATACAAGTAGGCATCAAGATATTTTTCCATGTGTCATATTTGTATTGGCTTATGCCTCCTTTTGATATTACATAGATCAACCCCTTTTTTATGGGTTGATGTAGTCTTAGGACCCATACTAGATCACCAAGTGGCATGCTTTCATTGGCTCATGTTGTTTGTGGATTTGTTATATTAAAAGCTCAATGGACTCAACCAGTGAGACACCTTAACACATCTCATATTTTCATTGGATCACTTATTCTTAGGTCTCACAACTTGCTTTGATCATGATATCACCATGTGGTAAGGGGTCTACATGTCACTAACCCATTGGAATTTCCTACCAGGTGGCTTCTACATAACATCCAATTACTTTAGATTGGATGACTAAGTGATAGGTGTCACCTCATAGTCTAAGCGTAATATTTTTAGAATTAAACATTACATGTTATCTCTAAGAGTACGAATGGTATGACTGAGTACCAAGTGTCATGATGCATTTGTATCTCTCTATTGAAAGACTTTTAAAAGCAACCAGGGTCTTGAAAGGTTAATATTAGGTGCCAAATGCTGTGTTTTGATGGGGTTTCCCTCTTTCTTATGCTAAAATGTAGTGATCAGGTGACAAGTTACATATTCATGATTGGATCACTAGATCATGAACCTTTTATAATATTATTTAAACTATAAATTCCATGATCAAGTGCCAAGTGGATGTTTCTCATTCGTTTATGGGTCACAACTACTCTTGAAGGATAAATCATATGGATTAAGTCTAAAACTTCACATAACTAACTAATCAATACATGTAATGCTTCTTATGGTTGAGTGAGGTTATGCTAGCATTGGGATCATACATGAAGGTAAAAGATCCAAAATTTAGTGATTTATGTGATAAATAAAAAGGGGATAAGCCCAAACTCATAAATCTAAGTATAAAATCTAAATTATATCCTCCCTTATAACTTAAGATCAAGGTACATCCAAGTATTGGATGCAATTTTGACATAGCGAAAGTGATACTATAGTTCAAAAACCTTAATTATGTGATTTTGATTTAATTTTAGAGACCATACCTTGGTATTTAAATTGTAAGCACTTTCAAGAGCAATTTTTAGACAAGTTACATCATTAGAAAAATAATGAACTTAAACATTAATGAAACATATTAAAAGGTACTCATTAATATTTATCATGGACCACCATGACTTTTAAGATTATACAACCATACAAAGTGTTTTATATTATATGGAACAAATAGCAAGGTATGTCCTAGGATAAACAACCCAAAATTTCATTGGGTCCCTATTTTAGGAAAGTGGGGCATGTTGAACTCAGCACCTCCTCTTAGAGATGAAAATGGGAATATCATTCCACAATATATTATGCATAATAAAATTCTTAAAAATATCTAAAATGAAACTTTATCTCCTTTCATTGTATCCATTAATTTTGGAAACATATCTCCAACTATTAAATATGATGTAACTAAAGACTCTACATATTTTATTAAGGCATTTGGTAATATCTACAAGGAATGTGTACAAAAAATACCTATACAACTAGCAAAATTCTAGTAAAAAGATACATAGGAGATGTTTAAGAATGGTATAATAAATTTCCTCAACATGCCATCTCAGAATTAGAAAATTGGTTCAATGTAATAGTTAAAAAATATTAACAAAATGATCTTTGATAAAATTGTGTTAGTTATTTTATCAATACTAATAAATCAACACAATATTTCATCAATTGATGGAAATATTTATCTCATAAAGAAGATCAAAAAATGAATGATGATAACCTCTTAAAAATATTGATCATTGATTTAACACCTTCCCTTCAGTATAAGATTTGAACTTTTTATCCATAAACTTTAAAGAAAGGATTTGATAAAGCTAAAAGATAATATTTCCTTATGAAATGGTTTGAGCCAATTCATAACTCAACTAAGGAATATTTACAAACATTAACTAATGTAATTACAAGTGTTAATCCTCAAACAAAAGTAGAAGTCAAAATAGATAATCAAATTACTTCTCACCCATGGTCAATAGTACATCAAATGAAGCAATTATTATATACACCTAAACCCTTCACATATTATACTGCCCCACCTTCATGGTATTATCCTATAATTTTTTTTGGTTTCATGTTGATGTGGGTCATTCTCATGAAATATGTTTTAGAATCATCAAATTTTTTATTTCCTTCATGTTAGGGGATACATTTGACTATGATACTATGATTAAATTATGTCATCATGATTATATTAAATCCTCCCAAAAGAAACATGTTACTAAAACCATACCTTTCAAACTTAAAAATATCTTCTTCTACCTCTAACACACAAATTCAAACAATAATATTTATAAAATTAATAATGATTGTGATCAATATTATACCAAATCTAAATATGTCATCATAATAAAATTTAACTATGGATGAAAACCAATTCAAAAAGACCCTATGATAAAACCTTAGAAACCATCAATTAAGGAAAAACTACCTAAAGATACTAAAACTACAACACCCAAATTTTTTTATTCAAACAAGGAAACACTTTTGTAACCAAAACCCCAACCTAATTGTCTTATTGTTATGAAAAACATCATACCTCATAAAACTCATGTTGGTTCTTCATCCTCTAAATCACATTGGAATTTTTTGGAGAACCTTAATTGAATGCCTTTCAAAAATATTCTTAATCAATTAGTTTGTGCATCTCCATATCATTATAAATCCATTATGAAACAATTAAAAAATATCAAATAACCACTACTTCTTTATTTATAAATCCCTCTTAATGATTCTTCACTTTAAAAAGTGCACATAATTGAAACAATTTATACATCTTCAAAACCATCCATATAATTTCATTTAGAGGATATGATTAGTGAAGAAATTCCTTTTTTTAAAAGATGATCCATCCCTATTTATTAAAATTATTTTTAATAATATTCTTATTCATTTAGTAGATGAAGGATCAATAATTAATGTCACCTCTCTTTGGTTAATACAAAAAATTATATACATAAAATGAAGTATTAAACATACACATCTTACATGTAGCGGATTTGATAAAACCAATCAAAATTCACTTGATTGCATTTATCTCCCACTTACTATTAGACTCAATACAATTTAAATGAAGCTCATGGTTCTTGATCTTCCCTTGATGCAAAAGAAGATATCTTCCAACAAGATGACATCTATGAACCAATTCTAGATGAAGTCTCTGAAGATGATCATCATGATGATGCTAATGCCCTCGAATCATTAGCCGATGATTTGGAGCAACCACTCACCAACATGCAATGACCATGGCATCATGACTATTCTATCCTCCAATTTGAAGCTTATGGATGATGGTCTCACCATCATAATGAAATCCTTGAAAGGGATTATAGACCAAGAAACAAAGGCTACAATAGAAGATGAAGTAACTCTAGAGGAAGGTAGCCAACCATGCCAAGAGTGTTGCCTACAATGCAAAGGCCTCTCAATCCTCCTTTGCAGTTCTAGAGCTATTTTAAAACAAGTGATTCATGGATTAAGATTAAATTTACAAGCAAAGAGCCTCCAAAATAAATTCATTCACCAAAGGTCAAACCCTAGTGAAATATACTTCTACTTGTTGAAGACACTAGAGATGAAGAAGTAGATGATTCATTCTACTAAGACCAAGACTATTGTTCAGAATAAGGTGAACGTAGCAACATTCAAGACAAAGAAGAAGAAGAAGAAGAAGAATAAGAAGAATAAGAAATCTACCGTGAGCATATATCAGTTCAAGATCTAGAAAAGCATAAACTAGTATATACAAGTATCCCTCCTTTGGAAATACCATAACCAGCTTATTTGACACAACTAATCAATGGTAAATTTGCTCATTTCATAACTATGAAAATCAATGGTAGATTGGTAGATGCACAAGTATACATAGGTGCTTCTCTTTCATTTTCAAAACCAAAAATCATCCAAGATTGGAAGAAATTGGATGACTCCCTAGCTTATAAGAGCCTAGATGTTGAAGGGAACAGTTTTGTCTAGAATATGTATAAACATCATTAGCCCCTTTGGATCCAAGATACAATCCTCCATTGTGATTTATTTTCTTTAAGAAAAATGCCTATAGATATATAATTAGGTGGAGATTTTATAGATAGATACTCGCCTTATGGATCTACTACTAAAAGTGTCATGTTCACCATAGATAATGAAAGACTGAGGATTCCTCATCTAATCTATACAACTGAATAATTTCCAAATTCTATGAGTCAGACCCCTAAACTTATAATCCCTATTGAAATCCAAGCTATAGGAGAAAAGATTAGAACCACTATCTATTCTGATAACCCTCAACATTTTTGGTCAAAATCTATGCCTGAGATGGAAATCAAGCTCATCAAAGGAAAGCATATGAAGATTGGGAAAAGGATCCCAATTCTTGTGTAGGGTTATAATGATATGGAAGCCTAGATAAAAGAATTAGAGGCTAATGGCTTCATTTAAAAATCAACCTCTCCTTACTGCTATTATGCCTTCATGGTAAACAAACACTCAGAGAAAAAGAGGGATAAGAAGAGAATGGTAATAAATTATAAACCACTAAATGACATTACCCAACCATATCCATATCCTATACTAGATAAAAGTTACTTGTTAGAGAAAGTTGCAACATGCAAATATTTCTCACAATTTGATTGTAAATCTAGCTTTTATCAAATTAGGGTCAAAGAAGATGACAAAGAAAAAATAACATTCAGTTGTCCTTTTGGCCATTTTCAGTGGACTATTATGCCATTTGGTCTAATGAATCCCCCAACATTTTATCAGGCTCATATGGATACAATTTTTAGAGACACACCAGATTTTCTATGTGTATATATCGATGATATATTAGTATTTACTAATTATCTTTATGATCATCACTCCCATCTTTTGAAGTTTTTAGAGCTGGAAAAAACTATAGGAATGGTTTTTTCTGATACAAAGATCCAACATTGTAAGACAAAATGTAATTTTCCTGGAATGATTAACCAAGATTCAAAATTGCAAGTCCAGTTGTATATCAAAGAAAAGGTTATTACCTTTTCCTAAGAATCTTGATAAATTAAAGCTTCAAGCAATTTTGGGACTATTAAATTATTTGAATAGGTTTTATCCTAACTCAAGTGAAGATAGGTTCATCCTCAAAGAACTTTTATATAAGAAGAAAGCATTTAAATGGAAAGACGAACACATAGCCACTATCCAAATAATAAAAGATAAAGTAGCATTGCTTCTAGAACTACACATCCCAAAATCTGACTAGTTTCTGGGTTATACTGATGCCTCTAATATTGCATGGGGGGGAATGCTTGTTTGTAAATATTACAATAAAGAGTTCATGTGTGAATTCTCTAGTGGAGTATTCAGTGAAGATGTATTGAAATGGATCTCTTTTGACAAAGATATTTATTCTGTGATGAAATGTCTCTAGAAATTTATGCTAAAAATTCTTCATCTACAACATTTTATTATAAAAACTAATTGTACTAGATTTTTGACCCTTAGAGAAAAAGATCATGGTTAGAAAGATGTTCATGGTAAATATGTTAGATGGCAGGCTTTTTTCAATCAGTTTAATTTCTCTGTTGAACACAAAAGACACTGATAACATTAAAACCGATTAGCTCAGTAGAAATCCACCACCAACTTTAATGCATCAACCCTATCCTGGCTTGAATTTAACTAGAATCGATAATCAACGGTTTACTTCCTTGAACATTCTTGTCTAAGAACAAATTATGAGAGAAGGGTTGCATCCTCATTATACTCAAATTTCTTATGATGTAGGATTAGATCTATAGATGTCTTTCATAACCTCCATATAGGTAGACCACCATAAGAGTACAGGTGTAATAACTATCAAATGATTGAATAGTGAATTACTATTTCATCAGTTCACTGAACTCATAAAGCATCCTTTATAGACATGGTAGATTAAGATAAAATCATCTCATAATGAGCATCTTTAAAAATGGATTGAAAAATATGAGCCACACCATATTCATGAGGAAGAAGATCATGATCAGGACACTATAGTACATACAATCATTCACTGATAGCTAGAATGGGAATCTTATTTTTACATCAACCCATGTTTTCATACATGTGATGTTGTACCCCAAAATTAGCATCTTTCTAGTACATTCTAGCTTAGGTGTCTTTTTTAGTCGATCAATGAAGATGATCTACTCACTGAAGTGAAATCTATGTTGGATCCACCAAGCCAAATGTCCTCATCTAGCGCGTCTAATAGTATATCACTGTAGCTAACTTTTGTGCTATAAAGCATGATGGGACAGACACCACCTTGGCAAAGATTCTAGGCAAGACCTCCCAATTGCTATAAATAAGGCCTCTCTAATAGTATTCATCATAAAAAAATTCTAAGCTTTAGAACTATAGTACCTTAATCAAGCGTATGCTCTTTTCTTGCCTCTTGAAGGAACCTACGAATCTTAAACTTGATATATTATAAATTCTAAGAGTGTAATATTTCTTTGGAGTGATAATAGTGAAGCCATAGCAATTTATCGCCTATCTATTGTCACAAGTTTTCTAAGGAACTGAAGGAGCGTCTACTGATGATATTATAACATGCTCCTTGGTCACCCATGGATAGATCATATGAATGTTATTTCCTCTTTAGGTAGTCAATGTATCATATTCATACGTAATGGAAAATACTACAAATATGAAGTTGATCCTAGTCCATGGAGTATAAACTATCAAATCCAAAATATCTGTATCACATTCCATCCATTCTTGATATCAATAGTGGACCTTTACCCCAATTCATTAACATGATTCCTGATTTACATTTTAATCTCATTTATTTAAATGATGATGAACCCAATGAATTGAAATATAGTTGTAATACCACTAGAGTACCTCCTTATAACATGAAATGGATTCCTCCTTACTCCCATGTGATCTTACCATTCATCTAATTAATGTTATTACTAATAATACTCCTCCATGTAATGCATAATAATCTTCTTACATAGAAGTTGATTTCACATGTAATGAATATGGAGTGGAAAAATATTACAATATATTTTAACCACATCTCCTCAAACATTTATCAACCTAGGTGTTTAAACCATTGATTCTCCTATGAAAGTAAAGTAACTCACTATTTCTCACACTTTGGATGATGATTATATCATGGCTCAATCCCAATCACCAGATTTATATGTATAACATTACTAAAAACCATTATCAAAAAATACATTCCTTCAATCATGACACCTATGTCAATCATTTTTCATCTAATATTGAATCAAAACTTGAAGGTTAAGTACCTCCTATTAATACACAATTATTAGACACCCCATGGGTAATCATGGAAATCATGACCAAGGAATATTATAATCCCTATAAATAACCTATTATACTATAATATATTATACCAAATATAAACACTATCTCCCCTTATCATGATTGCATTAACCAAAATGAAATAATACCATTTAAATATATCCAACTAATTTTGAATGAAACTTCATCTAGTGATCAAATCAATACTGATAAAGTTGATTCAGCTCAACCTAATCACCCTAACACATAATCTATATCCACTACTACACCATAAATTACCTTAGATGCTAAATCTACTTCATAGTGATGAAGGTATACTTGAGCTACTCCATACTAGAGAACATCAACTTCCATGCCAACATCATAAGCTTGGAAATTTTAATCAAAAGGTTCCTTGATTAAATAATTTCATTGGTATTATGGATCCTAAAAAACATCTTGTTTATTCCCTTCCTCTTTTTCCTTAACATTTAAAATATGGAAATTTTATGCTCATTTAATAAAATAAAAAAATAGAATATAATAAACCAACATGTCCTCAACCTATTACCATTTCTAAATTGATCGATCTCAAATAGCACAATAATTTTAGTCTCTTCTTTGAAAAATATCAAGAAACATTCAATTCATGATATGAAGATATGTTTGGAGTTGATCCTAGAATCATTTTTCATAACATCATCACTTATCTAGATGATAAATCCATTAGACAAAAGGAATACAAATTACCACCTTAGAATTCTTATTTATGTCATAAAAAAATCATAAAACTTTCGGATGATAAATTCGTTAAACCTATGGACTACCTAGATGGGTCTCAAACATTATTCCTATTCATAAAAAAGTCATAATGGTTATTATTCATATATGCATTGAATTTCATAATATAAATTCATCATTCCCAAAAGGTAAATTTAGTTTACCTTTAATAGATTTTATTTTTGATTCCACTATTTGGTATGAAATTTTATCACTCATGGATGGTTTCTCAAGATATAAAAAATTTCACATATCTCTCAAAGATGAACATGCCACAAAATTTATCACAAAATGGGGCACCTATTCTTACATCAAAATTCCTTTCAACCCTACAGAAGATGGATCCACTTATCAATGTGAAATAACCCATATTCTTCACAATATTTTTCACAAAATCATTAAAAATTATGTGGATGAACTCATTGGCAAATATAAAAGTCATAAAATTTAACTTCATGATTTAATTATCATTTTTGATTGATCCATTAAATATAAACTTAGACTCAACCCCTTTAAATTTTTTTTCAAGGTTACATCTAGTAAAATCTAGGTTTCTAGTTTCCCTCCAAGGTATTGATGTTGATACAACTAAAATAAAATATATCAACAACATGCCTATTCCTCTCTTCATTCCTGAGATATGACCGTACCTTGGGAAACTTTGGAAAATTCATCATTTTTTTTTAGAAATGGCTTACTTTAATTACTCCACCGATTCCATTATTGAAAAAGGTTACAAATTAAAATGGATGGATTAATTCCAAAAATCATTTGATAACATGAAATAATATTTTATTCATCCTCCCACTCTTCATCCTTAATGTTTATATAATAAGTTCCTAGTAATGGAATTTAACCTCTGAATTGTTAAGCAAAATTTGGTTACAGCACAAGTCATCATATGCTTGCCAACTTGTGGTAAAATACTTACCAAATAAAAACAACCTTCAAGAAAATCTCCTTGATGAATAAAAACTTTATAATAAAATTATTAACCAAGAAATTTCTCTCAAATATTATTTTTATAACTTCATTGTTGATTTAGAAGTGAACAACCACCAATAAACTTACCTTACTCCTTATACTACCAAATCTAAAGTGGTCATTGAAGAATTAAAAGAAATTACAATTGAATTACATGAATATAATTGTACATTTCACTTCCATGTTTCCAAATTCCTCTAAGGAGCTTGGGTAATTTTTGTCTTAACAAATCCACATGCTAAAATAATACCTTTAGAATTTTGACTAAATTTTGATGTCACTAATAATATGGATGAATATAAAATTCTAATCCTCAGCATACAAGCTACAATTGATTTATAAATCCAATATTTACATGATTTATGTTATTCAAAACTTATATGCCATCAATTTAGTGGAGATTATCAATTCAAAATTTAAAAATCAATCACATATGGTCAAATCTCTGCTATGCTTTCCAATGAATTTTCATCCTTTACCATTGAACCAATCCCATTAGATCAAGATATTATACCTAATTCTATTACTTCATCAACATCTTTATTTCACCCTCACCAAGTATTTAATGACTCAAAATTTCTTATTCAAATGAAAAAAACTCATTATTTAAAAAAATTCTCTAATTTGTCACATAGAGTTTGTTACAATTTGATAGAGAACATGGTACAAAAAAATATTTAAATTAATTGAGCATCAAACTTACCCTTCAAAAGTAAATTCTGATGAAAAAAATTGAATTTTTAAAAAAACATTCAAATATGTACTTCGATACAACAGCCTCTATTATCATAATACTGAGGGAAATTTACTGCATTGTTTAATGCCATAATAAGTCCATGATCTCCTTGAACAAGCACATGGGGAAGTTTATGGTGGTCATTGTATAGGCCATGATAAAGCCCATAAATGCCTACTCATGGGTTAATTTTGGATTAATATTGAAAAATATGCCATTAATTTTGAAAAATATGCCATTAATTTTGAAAAATATGCCATTAATTTTGCTATAAAGTGTAATTCTTGTCAACTTCATCGTGATCTTATCCACTATCCTCGAGCTAAACTCATAATTGTAGAGTATTCCTTGACATTATCTATCTGGGTATTAGATCTCATTTGTAAATTACCAAGATCACAAGATGGTCATGTAGTCATTCTTACTACCATTGAATATTTTACCAAATGGGTGAAAGCCATACCTCTTAGTAATTTTAATAGTATTACCATTTATAAATTCATTCTCGATCAAATCATATGTCATTTTTTATTTCCTCACACCATCATTTATGATAATGGTGGAAACTTCAATAACAAATATATGAAACAACTATGTGAAAAATTCAAAATAACACAAATTCTGAACACCTTACCACCACTAATCCAATGGTCAATTAGAAGCCACTAATAAAATTTTGAAAAAAATCATACAAAAGACTATTATATAATCTCATACTTATTAACATCACCATATCTATAATTATCTTTAGACTTATCACAAAAACATACACACTGCTACTAGGGAAATGCCATTTTCATTAGTTTATGGGTCTAAATAAATCCTACCTTTAGAAGTTGAGATCCCATCCTTACATATTTCTTGTTATGGGATAATTAATGACAAGTAATTATATGAGGCCCATATCCATGTTTTATATTTCCTAGATGAGATACTATGGTTTATTTAAAACATAATCACCAATATAAGGCTCTCATTACTAATCACCATAATAAAAAGTTCAAAGTTGAAACTTTTAGTGTTGGTGATCTAGTCCTCAAACTACATTATACACATGACAAGGAAGGTAAATATGCCCAAAAATGTTGGGGCCCTTAGTAAAAAACATCGTTGGTCCTAGTACTTGTAGGCGAAAAACTAATTATACACATTTTCAAAGAACCCATTGATACTCAGTTATTAAATAAATATTATGATTAAATATTTACTTTCTTAGATACTTTGATATACTATAAATACTAACATTTACTACAAATTTCCTCTAAAGTTAGTCAACTTACATCATCACATTATTCTTAGTAGCCTTAGTTCTTATTGTTGGTCCTTCAGTCAATCTTTATTATTTTCATTTAATTCATGAGTTTCATCATAATACTATGGATAGGACTCGACCATCCTCATGAATATATTTTATTTATTAATCTAGTTTTAATATTTCTCTTTGATCATGAATTTGTAATTTTAAAAGTTTATTTTTATTTCCATTTTATTTTGTGAGTTGTTGTATAAGACCTTGGACATGACCAAGCCTTTGTCACAAAATATTTCCATATTTTTCACTTATTCTAGTTTATCTTTTATGAATTACATTTTAAGACCTTGGATAGGACCGGGGTTTCCTCATAAAAATTTGAAAAATTATTAAACTATCTTTAAAACTATGTTTTTATAATAAATAAAATCAATGGTCAAAGATTATGTTTTTATACTCTCAAAATCAGTTATGTTTGTTTTGTGGCAACACCTTAAAACAAGATATGTTTGCATGTTTCCTTACACTTATATCATTTCTTATGATATAGAATCATACTTGTCATTTTATCTTTTCACATTGTAACATTTTTTATTTATTTAAGATAAATTAATAATTTCATTTTAATTTTCCTTGTATCCCCTATATTTATTTCACTTTGGGACCAACAAAGTTAATTTCAATATATAACTTTTATTTAACATGCACGAACAAGTCTCTTAGACACTATGCTTGCTAAGTTATTTTTCTTGCCTACCAAGTGTATGTTTTATAGTGATAGTCATTTGTAACACCCATGTCTAATTTTATAAATCCATATGGAGGAGGAATAGAAAAAGCCATCAAAAAATTTATTAGCCAAATAATTAAAAAAATAAAAGGAAATGATCAAAAGAAATATATAAAATCAAAAGTCAAACTCACATCAAAATATGTGATTATTAAACACATCTTCTATTCTATTATAATCTCAAACTCCATAGTTGTCCTCATGATAGAGCTTAGGCCCATTGGGGCATGATAGGCCAATAGCCTGGGACAGGAGATTTTAAAATCATTCATAATGATACCTACTTTCTCACGCAAGTACCCAATTTTCATAGTAGACCAACAAATTATTAAGGGGTCTTGGGGAATAGGGAACACATTATGGGAAGGTAGGTACATTTTAATTTCTATGCATACATCCTTCATAGGATAATATTTATACTTCACTAGATAACCCATATTTGTGTGGCTAAAGTAAGTTATCTAGATTCCTTAATGTCAAAAGTTATCTTGTATTACCAAATTAATTTGAGTGTCTTTATTTTGATAAATATTTTTTTTCCTTGGTACTACCTATATTTCCCCCACCATCCATTTCATTCCCCACATTAATAGGCAAGTTTTATTCTACATTTGTTTCCAAAACTATATACTCCCTATTCTTCGCATCTTTCTAAAACATGTTAATCATAGTTTTATTTTTGTTTAGACTATCTTAATAACAAACAATATATTATTGAGTGACTATGAATTACTTCTTTTTACCATTACCTTATCCTTCTCATATTTCCTTGGTTTTATTTACAAATTTCATAAAATTATTTGTCAAATCTTTTTATAGGCCATCTTCTTACATTTCTTTATTTTTACTTTTCCATTATTGAATGAGTTTAGATTATTAATTCTTAACCATCAATGTTGTCTTAATTTTTTTTCCATCTTTTTTTAAGTATGGTTTATTACTTATTCTATACTAATGTTGGCTTTGATATTTTATTTTTATATACCTTGGGTTTGTTTTAGTTTATTACTTTTCTTATTTAAGGTACATTTGTTTGGGTTTGTTGGTCATTTATTATCCTTGGATTTTTGGGTACCCTATTTAATCTAATTTTTCCTTGGTATTTTTGTATCTAACTTAGGATTTGTCACTATAGCTTTATAGTTGACCAATTGATTTATTTTAGTTATTCAAATTTTAGTTATTTTGATTTAATTTCTATTATTATTTTTCTTTAGCTTTGTATCCTTAAGATTTATCCAAATAAATTAATGTACCCCACATAATCTAGACTAAAAATAAAATAGCTAACCATTTAATGGTAAAGGTAAGTCAAGGTACATATATGATACTTTAATTTATTTCATTTATTTCCTTATTGTCATTTCAATTTATGTTTTTTTATTATAAATTATTAACTCAACATTGTAGGTTGATATGTTCTTTCTCGAAGTACCATATCATGTTACACTATGTGACATGTGATGAGATTAGATTGGGGAATATGTATACACACAACTTTGAGTGCATGTCTTAAATCATACACCAAGAAAGGGGTTGGAATACCTTAGGTGATTTTTAGGATTGTTTTCCCCTATACAATTACCTAAAACAAATATAAGCTATGATTATATAACTCCCTAAGAATTAAAATCCCACTTATACACTTTTATAAGTAATTCACCATCCAAACTAGCCCCTACCTATGAAAAAAACCTATTTACCACTTTTCCTACTATGTCCATCAGGTTTAACTTGTTATGGGTTCAACACACATTATAGAATTATTTTAGTCAAAGAAAACATAGTTTGAGACCTAATGGCCCTAATTACTACCTATCAATGTCAACCATGCTGAATTCATTAGCTAAATTATCATTAAGGGTTAACGTAAATTTATGTCTATAAATGCCCCCTTAATTTCATTTCTAAAGTGGGGATCATTCAATTCCACATCATTACTTATCTCAAATATAATTATACAATCAATATGATATTTAATTACTTAAGTTTTTGCCTTGGAGAAGTAGAACTTATCTTGTGGAGGTCATAGATGCATAGCTAAAGTCTTGTAGTCTAGAGATAGTTTATCCTTGTGATCCTTACAAGGGACAACAACCTCTTGAAAAACACCATTGACTAAGGGAGATAAACTGAGGGATGACAAGGTCACTTCAACAAAAATAAGTACACTCCTAGCCCTTCATATTTTGATAAGTAAATATTGTATAAACTTAATAAATTGAATTGTATCTCTCCTTTCTTAAATTATTTATATGTTGTATTAGATAGAATTATCTTTGCATATTTATTATCTTCCCCATTTGTTCCTCAAGCTTTGGTGAGAACTAGATTATCTTGCATGTTTATTTAGTAGATTAGATTGCTTATTCCTATTACAATAATAAAACCTAGATAGGTTTATCATAAAATGACATTCAACTAAAGGCCTTGGAAGCTTCTCATTTTTCATTGAGTGATATGAGACCCCTTAGTATAGGTTTAACATATCCATTATTGGTCATAGATTTGATATAGCTATGTATTACTAATTGGATAGCTAGTTGATTACATTATCTAAGCTGGGATATTTTTAAGAAGGATAAGTTATATATCTATCTTATTTTGCTTACATACAATGTTAATTATAGGTAAGAGGAAAAAAATACACTAGGGGACATGGACACACTAAAAATCTTAATCCAAAATGTTGAAAACTTCTAAAATTTGATGGGAATGATTTGTGAGTAGAATATGGAAAAAATAAGGATGTTTTAGTGATATATTTTTACTAATTTTTAGATAATTAAGGCTCATGTAATTATCTAGTTAATGAGGTGGGAAAAATACCATGGTATGGATGTCAAGAATAAATATTGTCAATAATTTATTTATTAAATTTATGTTTCTACATTACCTGTCGAATCTTATTATATTGATGAAATAAATTGTAATTACTAGATTAAATGAGAAAGAGATAAAACTTGATTGTGGAAACAAAATTTATCTTTAGAGGAGTAGATTAGTTACCAACTAGCCCACATGGAGATAAGGTGATTTATAACTTAATTGTTTCCTAGACAAGAAGAGTGAATAATTTTGAAAGTGGTAATGAGATGAGTGGTAGTCTATTAAGTGTCATTAAGCCATCACCATAACAACTCAAGGGATTTGAACTATGGTATAATAAAAAGTAAAAAAATATAGATGAGTGAAGATTTTGAATAAAATGAGGATATTATTTCACTTGTGAAGATAACTCTGAGAGGAAATAAGGGTGATACCCATCGAGTGTTATTAAATTCTAATGAGATTTTAACAAGAAAAAGGAGGTGGGAACTAGTACATGGTTCACTAAATTTTAACTAAGATATGGAGCATCATTAATATCAAATGTGGCTCACTTGCTAAAAATAAGAGGTGTGATATAGTACATAAATTTCTAAAGTGCAACCAAGATGTGGAGAATCACTAAACTCAAATGTGGTCCACTTGAAAAAATGAATCATACCATTGTAGATGGATCTTGATTTGAATTGTAACTTATTGAAAACTTTCTTATAGAAAAAAAAGTAGGGAGTACTTAAACCAACATCATACCTCATGTATTATATAGAGTTATAATTTAAACTTTGTAAATGCTTAAAATTGTTTTACATGTGAACTGGTGCTCAAGTATTTATAAGAATGGGGTTCATATTTCCACATAATGATGATAATTACCATAGTGTTTCTTGTCATGAATATAAAATAAGTTCTTGGAAGGTCTTCAGTTTAAGAATATGCTCGATATGATGCCCCAGTTTTGAGATGATGGATGAAGATTAAAACTCATTTGTATCAAAAGATAAAGTGAGATACTTTTAAAAATATGTAATCAAGTAATAAAATGTGAATATTTCAATTGTATTAGAATTGAAGAGATGAAACATTGAATCATATGAAAAGTTTTGATATTGAATCGCACCATTTTAATTGAATATATAATTGAAGTAGTGTTTGAAGGGTGTACTAAACTTTCAAGTTTTGTAGATAAAACATGTCAGTATTTTATAAGTATTGAAAATACATTACATCATGAAATTAAATTTAAGAATGTTGTGCAATATGAAAGTAAAGGAAACTAGCATATGTCGCATGTAAAGTGTGAATGAATATATAGACATATGTATATATATTAACATGAAAAATAATTTGTGGATAAGTAAAACCTATAAAAGTGCTTGTATAGATCAATGAGATTCCCCTAACCTAGAAAAGTTTTTGGGTAGAATGTTGGCACAACATCGAATCCAGAAAAAATTATGTCTTAGGTCACACTCACATACCTTATTAAAATGTATTGTGTATTGAATAATAAATAAAAAAATGTTATTTTCTTAGTATTAAATTAAGACATATTTAAACATAGTAAAATATCAACATGATTAAATGGTTGCATATTATGAGTGTTGTAAATTTTTTTATGTTTATATTTTTTTGAAAATAGATACTTGCAGTTTCATAGTGTTTCTATATTTGTAAAATATATATGTAAATTAAAAATGTAATATTTTTAATATCAATAAGCAAATATTTGAATGTAGGCATATTATGAGGTATTTGAACAATCCTTAAATTGTGGAACCATAATATAGCAAGATGGAAGACATGTGAGAAGCCCCCAATATGTATGTAAGGGAAGTATAACAAGGAACATAGATGATAAGAATTATCATGTATAAGTATATATATGGGAATCTAAATTAAATATATAGTTTGTATAAAGTGCATAATAATCATTATTGGTAAATAAAAAATGATTGTCCTTTGATTTTTCCGAGCAATTTTGAGGATGATAGGAATTAGGGCATATTATTATTAACCTTTTATATAATAGTTTAGGTAGGACATCATGCAAGCATTAATTGAAATAAAATATTATTGGTTTTTATTTTCTTGTGGGGAAGAATGATCTTTATTTTTAACATTAGAATAATAGCATTTTCCTTTATGCAAAACTTTTACATGCTCATATTCTCATTCAATAATATGTAATGATGTATTTAATTGCATTTTTTTGTTAGTGCATATATTTTTATAAAAGTATATGCATTACCATTAGTTTCTATATCTTAAAAAAATTTAATGTCCTCTTGCATATGATTTGAAACAATACAAATTCCTAATTATTCTTTTATTTCTAAGGTATTGTAGCCATGAGGTATAAATAATTCAAAAGTTTTATATAGTATATTCTCTTTTAATAGATGAATAAGAACTAGAATAATATTTTACTTATAAATCATTAGTTTGATAAATTAATTGATGCATAGAATTTTTAAATCATTAAAAAATAATCACATACTCTCTCATTTTTACTTTGGTGCAAAGAGGGTAGGTTTTCATAATTAACCTTATGTCCCTTATTTTTTATATATTGAATAAAAAATGATTCTTATAACTAAAGATAAGCACATAAGAATATACTAGAATGGATTCAAACCAATAAAGTGTACACCCTTCTATGGTTTTAAGGAATATTTATAATAATAATAAGCTACCCTTATACACAATCATGAACTCACAAAAATATTGGAGGTGTAAGGATCACCACTTCCATGAAATTTGTAAAATGTAGGGATTCATTAGTTAATAGGTAGAGGTGAATATAAGATATTACACACATTGGGATTACCAAGAATGGCATTACAGTCAAACCAAGCATGATATATTTTAATTTATAAATATAAATGGTACAAATTTTCTTGAAAATCACCTATAACATGCATTAAGTAAATGACATCTTGGGAAGTAATATTAAGATTTTTAAGAGGTTCATTTAAGGGTTAATAAATTTTATTAATCTTATCAATCAGTACACTATTAACAATGGGATAAGTATTCTTAGGAATATTCTCTTATTTAGAGATGAATATTTTGGAAATGTAACATTATTATTACTATAATCATCTTACTCACATATATTAATTTGTAGGGGATAATGAAAAATATCATCACAAGATTTATATATTTCCCCATTATTTGGATATGGTAATGGAGAATTATCTAGGGAAGGAACATGTTCATCAGTCTTATAGACATAATTTTCATCATACCAATCCCTATCATAAACATTATAGCTATGATGGTCACAAAGAATAGATATATGAATTGTCTTGAGTTCCATTTTAGGTGGGAATATTTTGAAAGGAGAATTAAGACATGTAAGTATCCTAGCATTTTTTCAAGGAGATATGGTATCATCAAAAATAGGGTGTGATTTAACCATATGGGAAGAGGGGGAAGGAAGTTGTTCATGGATAAGCTAATTTTCAGGAGTAGGTGACAAGCTAACAGAATGGAATTGGTCAAAATAAGGAGGTTATTATCTTGGTAAGGTATATTATAGGAAAAGGGGTGATTAAAAAGTGTGAGTAGAATCCAAGTTCTAATCTAAATGGAAATATATAGATGAAACCATGAATGTGACGAAAGGATAATGAAAAGGGATATCTAAAAGGGTATAAAATAGATGTTCTCAAGAATATTCTATAGATGAGGATAAAGACGACTCTAAAAGAGGATTCAAAGATGGAACTATAGGAACGTCATCATTTTTGTTTCATAACCTATGTAAATTATATTTATAAGAGTGATTTTGATGAATCGAATTAAAAATGCAAAAGAGAAGTTGGGTGTGTAAAGGTAAGGTTATTTGGGTTGAATAGTAGGTGGTAACCTAATATATGGTAAGTGATCATAGTTAGAAGGAATCTTGGTCTATAAAATAAATTCTAAGAGGGAAATAAAAGGAATATCATGGGTGGGGCCAAAGTATACATCCTAGGTGGAGACTAAAAGTAATCAAAGAAGGATCTAAAGAGAAATCTAAAATGTTGTTTCAGGGATTAGGGAAAGAGGAATCTAGATATGACTCAAAATTTAATTAAGATTATAATATGAAGGTGTGATGAGGTATTTATATTAAAATGGTGTATATGTATCCTTGATATCAAAATTAAAATCATATATATAATCATATTCCATGACAATTTCCTATTTATATTTGTCCATTCAACTTGATCATAAGAAAAGGGTATAACATGCATGTCAAATAATCTATTTTGACCACCCACAATGAAAAAAGTATAATATATGAAAAATGGATAATTCTAAAAATTAAAAACTATTCTAGTATTAATAGAGAAACTAGTGATTAAGGAAACAATGCAAGCAAAAATTGAGTTATAATGGCTAAATTAGGAAATTATATTGAGTTATTTGTAGGCTCTCAAATATACTTGTTCATTACTTGATTAGTGTTGGATAAATATTTTAGAGAAATAAATATAGAGGTATAATATTTAATGTATCCCACTAACCCTAATTTAGAGGGTAAGTTAAGATTAACTTACCTAATATGATTCTCTTAGGTGCACCAAAAATCATATGGATAAAAGATGCTTATGATTAGTGTAAACAAGGTATCCCATGTGTTTTTTGATATATTATAAGGTAAGTGGAAGATATATTTTGTGTTTATATTGGTATTATGCCTATGATTATTGGGGTGAAAACCCCTCACTCCACAATGTCTGCAAACACAACACCATGTAGTTGTTCATGATATTAGCGAAGTAGTATTAAAACTTTTAGAACATAGTTTATAAAACAAGCACAAGTAATCAGAATAAGGAGAAAATAAAGTGAATTATTTTTTTATAGGAATCAAAAAGTTATGGTTTTAAAAATTTAGAATTTAACTAAAACCCTAGACCACACAAAAATAAAAAACAATAAATAGTGTACTTTTTCAAAATACATAACTAGAAATTTTAAGAGATATGTGCAATATTTTAAAAAATTGTGAGAGGTTAATGAAAAAATTAGTAAACTTATAGAACCCAAAAATTAGTTTTCAAATATAATTATTCTTTGCTACTTAATGTAAAACTTAATAAAAGGGTAATTTGTTATTTTTGAGCAATCTATGAAAAACTGTGCCAAACAAAAAGAGGTTGTTAATGCAAGATATATAAATGAAAATGTGATAAATTTTCACTAAGCTATTTTTAACTAGTTAGGATTTGAAGAAACTATAATAATTTTAGGCTAAATATGAAGAAGCCCTATAATGTGTAAAATAGAAAATTTGTTTTATAGAAAATAAAATAATTAGGTTTAAAAAATGAGAGTTTTTTTAGAGAAATAGTAAATTTACATAACCCAAAAATTTAATTGTGAAATAAATTTGTTTGGTTTCACCCATGGAAACATTTACTACAAATAGTAAACTACCTTTTTTAAAACAATTTAATCACAAATATGATAAAAATAGGTTTTTGCTTATTGGTGAATTAACAATATAAACATATAATGGTTTTGAAAATAAAGCTAAAATGACTCAAATATCATAGAAACCCCCCCTAGTGAAAGGCTAAGGTTTTGACAATGTTCAATAATATGTTAGTTCACAAACGAAAATTACTCTATGATGAATTTGTATTAATCAATTATGTGAATAAATTGTATAAATTTATGTAAAAAATATAATAAAATATAGTAAATTATAAATATAGAAGCATAATATGAATAATAAATGACTATGAAAAACATGTACTTAGCCTAAAACTGAATAATTTAAGAAGTTTTAGATTGTGTATTGATTTAGAACATATCATATTGAAATGAGAATCATATTACCATTGAAATTAGCATTTCAAGAGATACAAGGACAAGAGACCATTATGTGGATAAGGTAGCAATGAAAACCTATCCATTGAATCAAAGTTGTCCTTATTTATTATACTAAATAATTTTAAGTTGGAGATTATGTAGATGCCTAGAGGGGTTTCCAAATTTCATGTTGAGGCCAAATAGATACATAAAAGACATATAAATGTAATGCCCTAATCCTACATAAACATATAAAAAAGATACTAAATACAAAAGGGGGAAAATGGGGAAGTGGGATATGGTCAAGCTATCCTCAAACAATCCCTTATTGACTGAGTGTTGCCTACATAGTTTAAATAGACCTCAGGTCGATGTAGTTATCCCTTTTGGGAAAAGTAATAAATTCATGATGAATGCAACTATAATATTGATTATAATGGTTTAAAAAAGATAACATTGACCTAAAATAAAACACTATTAATCTTGGCCTATAGCTATAATAAATTAATAAATTTGGAATTGAAAAGAATAATCCTCTTTTGCTTAAGATAGAATGTTTTTAAAACCATATTTGTTGAATGATTTCAAGGTAGTGAATTAGGTGGTCATGATGTGATTTTATAGAATAATATTTTGATTATTTTCATGATTCAACCTTATTAAATATTTTGGATAACCATTATTAAATACATTGAGTTATAAAAAAGTGTTTTCTATTAGTAAGAGGACAAGGGTGCACTAGGGGACAAGGATGCATTGCAAACCTATCTGCCTAGTGTAGTCTTGTCCTAGAATGCCATAAACTTATAAAAGTTGTTGTGAATAATTTGTAACTATAATAGGAATGACAAAGAATTAAATTAGAATTTTTTCATGTTATTTTCCTTGTATTTATAATACAATTAAGGCTTATATAATTATTTGGTTAACAAAGTGGCAAAAAGATCAATTAAGGTAGGGATGTCAATGATAAACATTTTCAAGTATTTATTGATTAAATTTATGTGTCTATATCTACATGTAATGGAAATGTTAAAATATTACACACATACATATAAAAATAGAATGAATGTTAATATGTACACATAAGGACATTTTTAAATGTTCACAAGTTAAATAAATATTAAACACAAGACATGAAGTAGGAAATCAAACATGAAAAAATTTCATGAATATATGTAGTTGATAAAAAAAATAGAAAACCAATATATTTAGTAACTTAGGTAACTGATAATATATCAATGTGTTATTAAGTGAGTAATATAGATTAATTTCCTATCATGTAAATAACTAAGTTTTGAGTAATAAGGGATAGCCAAAGAAGGATAAAACCTATGTAAGATTCCCCTAGTTAGTTTATTGATGTATATGCAAGATATAGAAAACTTGCGTGTGGTTTAATCTAAGAAATGATAAATTATTATGACTAAGATGATAATAATAAATTAATAGGACAAAAACACAATGGAATCTTGTCTGAATATGGTACTTTTGCTTGTTTACAATTTCTATGTTTGAGACTATGAAATAACCTCCCATTGTGTCTAAAAATGGAATCTTATACAATCTGCACTCACTCATGTAAACTTGTGAAAAATATATAATATAAAACTTAATATAAATAAGTAATAAATAAATTTTCACAAATTAACTAATGTATATGAGCTAAATATATGCATGTAAAGGTCCATATTTTGAGTTTATCTGGAATATCATTTTTTTGGTATTTTGTATATATATATATATATATATATATATATATATATATATATATATATATATATATATATATATATATATATATATATATATATATATAAATTGAGAACTATAAAAAAGGATACTAACTAAAGACTCCCTTAACCATAAATAGGTATTTTATATAAAAAATGAATGATTACATATTATGAATTTAAATTATCATGGAACCATGTAGGTTTTGTATCAATTCCATTTTCATATTTTACATAATTAGTATCATCAGCATCATACCAATTAGTAGTGTCATAATCATCATCATCTCAATTTTAAAAATTTAGAAGGTCAATCTTGTCTTCTTCTATATCTAGATATGTAAAATAATTTTCCCGATATTTTGGTATTAACTTTGTTTATTTATCTTTTACAATATATACTATATATTTTTCCTTTTTTTTGATATGTCATTACTTTTATCTAATTGTATATTAGTTGAAGCTTTATTTTTATTTTTTTTGTTTCACTTTAAATAGATTATATCTTATCCTAAAAATAAAATCATGGCACTTTCATGTTTAAATTTGACATGATTCTAATATTTACCCATTTTTACCACATTTATTTAATCCATGATCTTCCTTATTCATCATTATATTATGCCAAACTAGGACATATGTGGAATACCATGAAACTTGTTCTTGGACCAACTATGAAAGGTAACTCAATAGATATGATAAATGATTTAGATATAATATAGATGTTCAAGTTTTCCTTAGCATATCCAATAAATTGTAACATTGTCAAGCTACAAACATTCATTTCAATAGTGTTGTTTTTTCATAGCATTGGTAAATTCTTGCCATTTATGATGGGGTCAAGAAAAAAAATTTATATAAATGAAGAGCAATTTTGAGTTAACTTATTTGAAATCACACTTGTAACATATAATTTTTTAAGCATATCTTAGTTTTTAACCCAATTATTTAAACCATTTTTTAAGAATGTTTTCTTTCTTATCTTGAATTTGATTTGTCAACTTCTTTTTTAGTAATTTCACTTTTTATTATTTTAACTTTCGTAACCTTTTCTTTTCAAAATGTTCTTTTTATAGATGATATTTTTCATCTTTTTCCTTTTATAATATTAATTTATCTACTTTTTTCTTTTAAACATGTTCTTGCTCTATTTTTTAAAAATTTCAACTATTTTTGCTCTAAATTATCCTTTTGTACCCATACTTGTTCTTTTTTCACATGTGTTATAGAATATGCACTCATAAGTGAGTGGGTTTCTTGATTGATGTATCAATGATAGTATTGACACTATCAATTATATTTTGTGATCTAATATTAAAATCCAAACAACTATCTATATGATGTCCATGCAATCTGTGGTATGCACAATAATATTTTGATCTCTTTAGAGGATGTTGAGGGGTAGTTTGATCAACTTATTTTGAATAAATTATATGAGAATATCACTTGAAATCTTATTATCATTTTGCATACATTTCAAATCACTATTTGTAGATGAATTCTGATGTAGCTTACCATTTTAATATGAATTCTTTTTAAGAATAAAATTACTAGATGAAGATATAAATGCATGATTAACAATGACATATTCTGGATTCTTTACATATATGATATAATTTTTCAATAATGTGATCTTAAAATTTAAATATTGATTTATATTTTGTAACTTTTATAATATATTTCCCATATTCAATATTTTATTTTTAATGGATTCATAACCACAAACCCTAGGTACTTCAAATTAAATATGCATACATACCCATAAATGGGATATGTGAGAGCTAGAGGGTGTTGAGGAAAAAATATTGTTGGTTACCTTATTTTAGTACTATAGTAAAGGATATATTACCTCTTGGGATAGTGATAACATGGACCTACTTATAATATAATTAGCTATCACAACCTTGATGGATAGGATCAAGAAGAGATTATTTGTTAACCATTTTAAATTTTACAAAATGCTAAAATAATAATAGGAGGAGAGAGACAAGTTAATTATAAAAACTAGTCTAACATGATTAATAAATCATAATTTTAGATTTAAAACCCTAAAACAAAATTTATAATTAAAAACCGTAGGGAAATCTAGGGCTTGTGATATTTAATCAATACACAAGGTCACCAATGTGTTTTATCAAATTTGGGAAACGAAAAGAATGTTATACCCTAATTAGATAAACTATCATGAAAAATCATAATTCTGTGTGTGTGTGTGTGTGTGTGTGTGTGTGTGTGTGTGTGTGTGTGTGTGTGTGTGTGTGTGTGTGCGCGCGCGCGCGCGCTTGCGCGTGTGTGCGTGTGTGTGTGTAACAAATGACACATTAATATAGAAATTACATAATCTAAAAATATAATAAATGTGGTAAGTCAAAGGAAAAAAAAATTGTTATAAAAATGAGATGAATATTATTTCTTGATCTAAGACCAATAGGGAGGTTGTGTTGAGCTATCATAGACATGGAACAAGATTTGGTAGGCCTCCTAGAAAATAGTGGTGGAACTAGAAAATAGTGGCTTGGGTGATACTATCTAAATATAGAAGCCTTTACTAGTAGGTATCAGATATCTAAAACTTTTGGGTTGTGTTTTAATTCACCTATGTGTTTTGTGTATTATGTAAAAAGTTCTAATTCTAATGCACTATTGTGTATCTTTTTATTCACTTAAAACCCTATGTAAATTACGTATAAAGATGAATGAAATAATATAATAAAAGGGGTTAGTCATTGATGTTGTATTTGACCTCAACAATGCCTATGTTTAGCACTGACTACATACTAATACCCTAAAGAGGGATCAAACTTTGAGTAGTTCTCCCATTCTATGGTGATGTGTGTGAAAAACTGGTGAAAAATACTAGATGTTGGTGCAATCCTAGTGTGATTAAGTGATTCAAACATGAATTGTGACCTTGGAAGTGTAATTAAATTTTAGATCAGAGTTACTAGGGATATATGTAATCAAAATTGGGAAAAATAGATCATTTTCTATCAATGTGCAATTAGAATTGTGGTGTTTCTCAGTGTGAAAGCCTTTTGTGTGTAAAGTTGTTTGAAATGTGGATTTATAATGGTATTTTGGGAATTTATTTAGATGAGAATTTATAAACTCAAGAGACAACCCTTTTCATGAATTTAAATTTTTGAAATTAACTATTATTTGGAGGAAGGACACCACTCAAAAAATTGAACAATAGCATGGAGCTCTACTATCCAAATAGGGTACTATTTCATTACAGTAAGAACATATAAAATAGAAGTGTGTGTTAGTCTGAGAGTGAGATTATTCTTAATGGGAGTATGGATATAGATATTATGGAGCCATTTTTTTTCTTAGAAGAATGGTTTCTCCACACAAAAATTTAAGGAAAGATATGAAAGGCAATATCATAGGTCATGAGTTAAGTGTGTAGAAAGGGTGGTCACAAGTAGAATATTTGACACTTATGCCAAACATAGCATGCATTGACATAAAAAAACATAGGTTGTGAATTTTTCATACCAACCTCTATTGGTGGATGGAGAGATATGAGATTTTACTCAAGTGGATTTTTTAACACCTTATGAGGAGGTTCTGAAAATCATGTAAACTCTCTCCTTTGATGAACCAAAAGGAGAAGCTCATTAGTATGTTTCAAAATTGCATTAACCATTAATTTAGCCTCATTATTAATATTATGTTCCTTGTAGTTTAAATTTGGATTACTTTGAAACATTTCATTATAATACATTGGAGGCATAGACCTATAATTTACCTTATTTATAACAATTAGTTTAACTCCATGGTCTTTAACTATGTGACACATGTCACTAAAATATTAAAATTATTTAAACATAATATATTTTTGTATATGATAATGTAATATTTAATTTAATATGTATTTAAATTCATTATAAATCATAAAATTTTTAGTTTATATAGAATAATATTATAATGAAGGACATAATCACTAATGGTCTCATTAGGTCCTTGCTTAAGTATTGTAGTTTGAGCATATGATAATTTCACACTAATACTAATAAAAAATAAACTAAAAATTGATCATCAAAAGGACTTCAAACATGTAATAATTTGAAATGGAAGTCATAAAATAATTTCAAAGCATAGTCCCTTAAGAATTCATGGAAAAATCATAGTTAGTAAGTTATAATTAGATGCAAAGTCTAAACATACAACATGGACTATTATAATATGTTTTTATTGATCACCTTTACCATCATAAATTTTAGATTAAGTGTAATTAATATTATAATATAATCATAAGTATAAATATCTTGGTCGATATGGTTCTGTAAATAACAATTAAGAATTGGTCGAATGACCTAGTCTATAAGAACCTTGTTCCAGTTAGGGTACCTTAGCTTTAAGATCAAGAATAATTTGTATAAGGGTTTGATTAATAGGCATATAATATAAATTAATAATATATTATGTCACATGAGTAGAAATCATTTTCTAATACCATATATGTTTCTTTGTATTAAAAAAAATATCGATGGTGAAAATATTTATGGCATCATTAAAATAATGACTATTAAAAAACCATATTTATAATGGAAAAATTATAAAAGAAACATAACAGTCAAAAATTTTGAGTGTCTTTTATCACTTTGGTGAACTAGGATAATCATACACCCTAAATAAGTAAACTAATGTGAAAAATTAGAATGCTACAAATATGCAAATAATGATATAAAATGATTTTAAAATTGATAAATTTAGAAACATAGAAAATATTTAAAGTGCAAGAGAGGAAATATACACTTAACTCAAAAATTGAGATGTAATATGATTCTAGGGAAGAAATTGATAGGTTGACTTTATTAAATGTATGTGGCCCAACAATAAGACCTAGAAGGGTTCTCGAATGTGCACATATTGACTAGATAAGATAGGGGTATGATGTTATCCTTAAGGTGCACTAGTGTCTTAAAAAATTCAAGATCCTAATATTTATCGGTTATGTGCACCTTCACCTATTTATTCAATGAAATATGTGGGAAATGTTTATTTTGTTTAGTGACTACTATGTAACTAATTATCTATTTGAAAACATAACTCAATGAAAAAGTAGACAAAATGTAATCATGGAGTAAAAAGGGTTTAGTGGTTGAATTTTTTCATTATCTAAACACCTCCTATGTTGAGTGTTTCATACATAGAAATACTCTGAAGAGGGATCAAATTCCATGTAGTTCTCCCATGCTACAATGGTATGTGTTACTCTAGTAGAAGATGGTAGATGTTGGTGAAATCATATTGAATTGTGATTTGTGACCTTGGAGGTGTATTTGGAGTTTAGATTAGGGATATTATGTTTTTATGTGATTAAAATTGGGATAAATAGGTAATTTTCTTGAGCAATGTGTAATTATAATTATGATGTTTTTTTTACGTGGAAGCTTCTTGTGTGAAAAAGTATTTAAAATGTAATTATATAGTAGTATTTTTTGGAATTCATTTAGATGGGGGTTTCTATAAATTATGGGCCTACCCTTTAAAAATATTTAATTTTTGAAAATATTCATTAGTTAGTAGGAGGAAAACTTATTTCAAGGTGGAAAAAAATATGGTGTGTTGTTATCCTAAATATTTTATCTTCTACTGAAGGAAACAAGGGCTAATTTGAGGATGTGATTCAATATGAAAATGATCCTAGGATATTGATCAAGATGGATGGAGGAATTATAAATTGATTTAAAATCTTTGAAAGAATGTGCCACCATGAATAAAGTGAAGGAAAATGGTCAGAAGGCCCTAAAATAGGTCAATAGCTAAGTATGTCAAAAGGGTGATCAAAATTGCATAGTTTTAGCTTAAATTTTAATTTATGTCTACATATTTTACCCCATTTTATTTTATTAATGGAGCAAAGATCATATACTAAAGTAAAATTAAAATGAGTATACATAAACATACATATGAAGCACAGTCCTACATGTAAGCCACAATGTAAAACAATCCTTCACATAAACCTACAATGAAACATGTGTAAAATAAATATTTGGCTAAGATGAAAATAAAGAAGAAAATAAAAGAGAACATATAGATATAATAATAGGAAAATAATACACATGATTTGGTACATGACCTATTGTGTCTTTGTTGTAAAACATGGTGTAAAAACTAGTTACTATAAATGGTAGGCCCTTTGGAGATTCTATTTTCTTTGAAAATATAAGATTGGACTATGTATTCCCCAGTCCTCATTTATTAATATAGTGTGATTAATATCTCTAGGTATGCTTTATTTCATCAATTCATACTCATGATAGTGAAATAGATTGAAATCCATGTATGAATCCCTATAGAATACTCTAGTGAAAAATGGGTGAACAGATCATTAAAAACATAATACGTCTTATTTATAGTGTAAAACTAACATAAAAGTAGTGAAAAATGTGTTGTTTTGAACACAAATTAGTAGAATGTCCCAGACACTTATGATTAACATAGTATGCATTGATATCAAAAAATCAGGTTATGCATTTATCATACCAACCTCCATTGGTGAAAGGAGAGATATGATATTTTAATTATGTGGATATTTTGACACCTTATGAGGAGGTTTTGATAATCATGTCAACTTTATCCTTTGAAGAGCCATAAGGAGAAGGTCATTAGTAGGTTGTAAAATTGCATAAACCATTAATTTATCATCATTCTTAGTATCATGTTCCTTGTATTCAAAATTTGGATTGCTTTGAAACTTTGAATTATAATACATTTGAGGTTTAGACCCATAGTTTAGTTTATTTGTAACAATTATCTTAACTCCATTGTATTAAACTATATGACATATGTCATTAAAATATTAAAACTATTTAAACATAATAGAATTGTGCATATGATAATGTAATATTTAAGTTAATTTGTATTTCAATTAATTATCAATCATAAATTTTATCATTTCATAGATAAGAATCTAATAATGTAGGACATAATCACTGCTAGTCTCATCAGGTCCTTAGTTAATTATTGTAGTTTGAGCATAGGATAAATTATCACTAATACTAATAAAAATAAACTGAAAATTGATCATCAAAAGGACTTAAAAAATGTAATAATTGGAAATTTAGGTCATAAAAAGTTTCAAAACATAGTCCCTTAAGAATCCATGGAAAAATCATAGTTAGTAACTTATAATTAGATGCAAAGTCTAAACAAACATGGAATGTTCTATGATGTTATGGATCACCTTTACCATCATAAATTTAAGATTAAGTGTAATTAATATTATTCTAAAATCATAAGTAGAAATATCTTGGTCCATATGGTTGTGTAAATAACACTTAAGAATTAGTCAAATGACCTAGTCTATAAGAACCTTGTTCTAGTTAGGATACCTTAGCTTGAAGATCAAGAAATTTTGCATAAGGGTTTGAGTAATAGTCATAAAATATATATTAATAATAGATTATGTCACATTATTAGAAATCATTTTATAAGATCATATATGTTTCTTTCCATTTAAAAAAATATCAATTGTTAAAATATTTATGGTATGGTTAAAATAATGTTTGTTAAAAAACTATATTTGTAATGGGAAAATTATAAAATAAACATAATAGTTAAAAAATTTAGATGTATTTTTTCACTTTGAAGAACTAGGATAATCATAGACCGTAGATAAATAAACTACTGCAAAAAATTAGAATGCTACAGATATGCAAAAAATGACATAAATGATTTTAAACTTGCTAAATTTGGAAACCTACTAAATATGGAAAGTGAAAGAGAAGAAGTATACACTTAGCTAAAAAATTGAGATGAAATATGATTATAGATATGATACTAATAGGTTGACTCTATTAATTATATGTGGACCAACAAAAAGACCTATAAGGATTCTTAGATAGGCATGCATTGACTAGATAAGATATGAGTATGATGTTATCCCTAGAGTGCATTGGTGTCTGACAAAATATCAATATCCTAATATTTATGGGTTATGTGCACCTTCACCTATTAATTCTATGAACTATTTAGGAAATTTGGATTCTCTTTAGTGACTACTGTGTAACTAATTTTACACTTGAAAACCTAAGCTCAATAGAAAATATGACAAAATTAAATAATGGAGTAAAAAGGTCTTAGTGGTTGAAGTTGTGCTTGATCTCAACAATCCCTATTTTGATTTTTTCCTACATACCAATACTTTGACGAGGGATCAAATTCCATGTAGTTCTCCCATGCTACAATGGTATGTGTTAAACTAGTATAAACTGGTAGATATTAGTACAAACATATTTAGTTATGATTTGTGACCTTGGAGGTATATTTAGACTTTTTCTCAAGGATACTAGGCTTGTATGCAATTGGAATTGGGATTAATAGGTAATTTCCTTGAATATTGTGCAATCATAATTTGGATGATTTTTTACATGGAAGCCTCTTTTGTGAAAAATGATTTGAATTGTAATTATATAGTAGTATTTTTGTAACTAATTTGGATGGGGTTTATAAAACTTATAGGCCTACGCTTACACAAATTTAAATTTTGGAAAATATTCATTAGTTAGTAGGAGGACAACTTATTTTAGGGTGGACAAAAATAGGGTGTGTTGTTATCCTAATTAGTCTCTCTTCTCCTAAGGGTGGTAAGAGCTAAGTTGAGGGTATGAATCAATATTGAAATGAGCCTATGATATTGAGAAATATGGATGGAGACATTCTAAAGTGATTTGGGATATTTGAAGGAGTGAGTCACTATGCAGAAAGTGATGGAAAATAGTCAAAAGGTCCTGTAATAGGTCATGAGCTAAGTATGTCAAAGGGGTGATAACAATTATATGATTTTATATTAAATGTATATATATATATATATATATATATATTATATATATAAACATTTAATATAATATCATATAATTGTTATCACCCCTTTGATATATATATATATATATATATATATATATATATATATATATATATATCAAAGGGGTGATAACAATTATATGATTTTATATTAAATGTTTATATATATATATATATATATATATTACCCCCTTTTATTTTAGTAATGTAACAAATGGAATGTACTAGATAAAATGAAAAAGTGTATACCCAATCTTACCTATAGAGTTCACTCACAGATGTAGGCCACAATGTGAAACTCCCACAAACCTACAATGAAACATGTGTAAAATCAATCTTTTAATAAGATGAAAATAAAGAAGAAAACACAAGAGAAAATATAGCTATATTAATAGGAAATGAATACACATGATTGGGTACATGAACTATTGTGTTTCTTATGTAAAACATAGTGTAAAAATAGTGACTATAAAGACTAGGGCCTTTGGAGATTCCATTTTATTTTAAAATATTAGATTATACTATGCATTACGCAATCTTCATTTATTAATATAGTTTGATTAATATATCATTTTATGATTGATTCCATCATTGCATACTCACAATAGTGAAATAGCTTGGAATCCATGTATGAATCCCAATAGAATGCTTTGGTAAAAAATTGGTGAAAAAATGGGTGAAACAACCATTACATACATAATAAGGCTCATTTATGGTGTAAAACTAACATAAAAATAGTGAAAAACTATCACAAATAACTTTTATAATTTTGTTTTGGTGTTTACAATGTGGGTACTAATAAGTGTTACCATTCCACCTATGGAACTAGTGTAAATTATCTGCAAAGAGGAAGCAATTTGTCATGCACATGCCCTCAATCTAATATCTAGTGTATATAAACTATGAAATTCAGTAATAATAACTAAAAGTTTAAGAAAAAATTTATGTATAACCTAGAACAATTATCATGCATGATTCCCCAAATTTGATCAAATCTGAGTAAATTTTGAGAACTATGAATGTGAACCTATTGTAAATTGATCTACACTGCCTGATATTCTAATAAATTATGGAATTTACTATTTTATGATTTTTGGGGAAATAAAACCATGTTTGGAAAATAAAAAGGTGTGTTTATGTCCATTTAGAGTTCTATCTGAACTACTTATTTGAGTGTTTTTTTAGTATGTTTTTTTATCCATTGTATGTGGACTACAAATCCTTGCATGTGTCTATCTATGTACTATACTAAATGGGATTAGTATTTAATAAAAACCAATGTGTATGCCCCATATTTTGAGGAGAATTATTGAGCCTTCATAACATCTTAAATTAAAATAAATATTTATGTAATATATGTTATGTAAAAGATGTAAATATGAGTAATAGTGCTAACATGGAGAAGAATGACATCATCATATAGATAAGTTGAGTATAATGGTAATGTCAGATGCATGAAGGAACCAACATACATAGTGTGAATGTCAATATAGATGTTATAAATTATGTAACCATATAAGTGATCAAAATTTATAATTAGAAGTTTAATAAAAATAATTGGGGTGGTTAGATGTTATCTATCATGACATAAAAAACTAGGATGGTGCATTATGTACATCATGTCATCAAAATCTTAGAAAACAAGAAATCAAGTGTCATAGACATGATGAAAACCAACATAGAGTACACATAAATCAAACAAGGCCCATCAATGGTTTAAATGTCACTCACATACATAGAATAAAACATAAGGGCATTCTCAAATCTATTCACATGCAAAAAATCAGAGAATGAATACTTAGAGCCATAAAAAATGACATATTCAAATCTTCTCATGCAAATAAACACATATAAGGACATGTTATATTGTCCTCACACATATATAATAAAATAATGAAGGTTTATAGAAACATAAATTGACATATTCAAATGTCCTCAAGCAAGGAAGCACACAAAAGACATGAAGTAAGCAATCAAACATGAAAAAGTATACATGAATATATGTAATTGATGGACATAATTAATTTGGAACACAAATTGATTGTTTAACTTATATAACCATTAGTATAGAAAGACATTGGTACATGATAAATATCAATAGATGTGATGTAATGAAATAATTGAATTGTGGTGAATAAGGCAAATCCATAGAAGTATGAAGTTATGTGTATGAGATGCATCTAATGAGAGTGTTGATGTATATACAAGCTATAGAAGGCATGTGTGTTATCTATGTCTGATAATTAAGAGTCAGTGCTCATTAGGACATCATAGGGGCAATAGGATAATTATGGGGTGCACTTCAATCCATATAGGGCACTCTATACCAAATGCAATGTTTGAGTCTATAAAAAATAAATAAACTATAAAAAAGTTTGGGGGTGGAAACCTATGTGCTCTAAAATCATTCATGTTTACTCATGAAGCATATGGGATATGAAAACTAGATATAAATAAGTAATATGTTTATTAAATAACTAGTGTAAATAAACTAAACACATTCACTCATAGGTTCTATTTTTTGAATATTTTACTATTTTTGTATTTTTCATATAGTATCATTAGCAAATGTGCTATGTATAAGGAATAAATATGCCATAGGTGAAGGATATCATTACTGTGATGCATTTTTATAGCTCTTATGTCATTGCCATAATCATATTCTATGTAATCAGTGTCATGGTAATCATAACAATTTTTAGTATCATTATCATCTCAATTTTGGAATTTTGAAATGCTACTCTTGTCTTCCTTTGTATCTGAATATCTAAAATCAACTACCCCATATTACGGTATTAAAATTTTTGTTTTATATCTTTCAATGTGTATTATTTCATGTGCCTCTAGTAATATGCCATTAGTTGTATGTGTTTACATACTAGCTGAAAATATGTATTATTTTTTATGCTTTTGCTATAAAGATGCCCCTTCCTTGGAAAATGAAGTGAACTTTCCTTTATGATTGAATTATATGCAACCTTTTTTTTCTATCAATCAATGATCCTATTTATTAAAACTATGATTTAACTAGAACAATATGGTATTCGCTTGTATATGATATTTATGAACTATGTAGTACCTAGGTCTTGTACACTTGACAAATGCAGATGTTGACTATTAATCTCACTTCTAAACCTTTCCCATTTTCACAAGTTTGACATCTACTATATATTTTTGCTTAATTTCTCATCTCTTAGTCCGACAAATATCATTTTGATGACACATGACTTACATCTTGCCCAAAATGTTGTAAACCTACTTATCTTTTACATCTATAAGTTATGGACATGTACCTACTTTTTAACTACCTGGACACTTGCATCCCAGTTAGATGCCTATGTGTCTTATCCCAATGTAAGTGTCAATTTCCATAAAGTCATAATTTTTTCAAATGAAACATATTCCTATGGTTGACCTAAGTGATTTAATGTGAGATATAATCTAAAGGGATTATTATAAATATAATATCAACCCTAATTCATGAATAACCTATAAACACCTAGTAAACTCACAAGGTAACTTACCAAAAGCACTAAATAAATAAATGAAGTTACTAAAAGCTTTGATATTTAACCTATTACCACATCAATCATAGGTACAATGCATATACAAGTCTTAAGTATTGAAAGAGTATCCCAAGATCCATATTTACCAAGTTACAATCTAGGTCATTATTGTACTTACTTATCACACATTTCATGATTCACATAGAAACCAACACGTATGGGATAACTAAATTAGTTTTAGTCCATCTTATTAGTAGTGTATATATAGGCATCAATAATTGACATAAAAGTCTTCAGGGTTATCTTGACATCATGATCCCATTAACCCATTTTTCCTAGAGCATCATTCAAGTTCACTATGAAGATAAAGAGTTAGGGTTTTATCATTTGACATGGAGTGATATTCGATAAAATTGATATGAATATAAAATATCAAAGGTAAAATAGAACACATAATCATCTAGGTGGTGACATCAGGTTTTAGTAGGTATTAGGTACTAGACACCTATGTTTGATCTAGACAGTAGAGTTGATGAAACCATCCAAGGTTAATGCATGTGCCTGAGGCGACAGAGGCACTTTATCTAGATTTGGAAACTATTCCAAAAACTCATTCTAGTTTTCTTCCTATCTATTATAGGTCTCTATGTGATAACATAGCAGACAAAACAGTATCAATAAAAAACATAGTGGTAAAAATGTAGTATGATAAAAAAATCTTGAGGATAAAACATAGTGAGAAAAAAATATAGTGGTATTGATAATGTCGCAAAAATGTCACAAAGATCATAATTGTGACATTTTAGTGATTATCACATTGTTTATTTATTTTCTAGTATATTTTGGTGATAATAGTTAACATTTCATGGTGGAAAAGTAAAACACCAAATTTATAAGTAAAATAGTAGAGGAAAATGTGATTTCATGAGTTTAGACCTTTAGTTGAAAGTTGTGTCATCTTATGTGTCAGCGCATCTTTTACTATGTTTTATTCTTATGATTTTTTTTCCTCACTACATTTTTTCCTTGCTATGTTTTATCATCACTACATTTTTCATGATACATTTTTAACTGCTACATTTGTGTCTACTACTTTTTTGATGGATGCCTATTCTAGATATAGATCCATATTGGCATCAGACTAGCTAAGTATCTTGCTTTCATTATCATTGAAATATATATCATTTCTATGTTTCCATATTTTTATCATATTTTAACATAATAAATTTAGTATATATTCTATCTAAGATTTGAAATTAGTTAGCCTACTATAGATCTATTTATCACCCTTGTGCTTTTTCATTTCTATCTTCTTAACCCTATCTATAATATTAATATCCATGGCCAATTTAGGGTTACAGATTTAATTAACCTAACCTTTGATCTCAAAATCTTAGGTTAATCAAGGGTTTCTTGTTTCATTCTTCTTGATTGGTGTTTTTTTTATTTTAAAATATTTATAATTTAATAACTGGGTCTTTCCATTTCCTATCAATAAGTGCAATATGGATTCATCTATCACTCATTTTAGGTTCCAATTTATAATAGCTATTAAGGTATTTTATAATAAGTGTTTTGTCAAATTCATTATGTAAATTCATAAACATAATGAGAGGGTTTGTAATAGGGAAAACACTTGATCTCTCTTTAAAATTATTTTTGTAATACTATGGATCTAGTATCTAGACACCAATGTGCATGATCTCAACCATTTATTATACCTATGTCTTCTTCAAGTGATAGATACCATATTTCACCCATGAATAATATTGTATTATATGTTCTATGTTGTTACTACTTGAAGATGTAAGGATATTCAACCTAATATGCCACTAGTTAATATACAATAAATGCCTCATAAGCCTAAACTTATGATTAAATCTATGGGATATGACATTCTTGACCAATTGAGTAATACACATTGTAGGATCTCAATCCTTTAATTTTAAAATCAATGTATTATCTATAAGGATATAATATATGAATCAATACATAAGACTCAATTTCCAAGAGATGTCAAACCTACTTTTTTTTTGGATCTCATGCAAGATCTGAAGAATAATGCAATATTCATTACCTTTTATCTAACATATTTACCATGTAAATAAAGTAATGAGCATGATTTTCCTTTGTGCATACAAGTGATAATGTAAAATAAGTGCATAAAAGGGGTTCCCATTGATAATGGATTAGGCTTGAACATTTTTAACATGAATTTCCTAACCACTATGAGCATTAACACTGAAATTCTTCATAAATAAGTTATGCATATCAAAGGGTTTGATTGTTTGTATATCCCTCCACTTGCTCAAGTCACATTGGATGTGAATTTGAGGCTAAAAATCCTTCCAACTACTTTTTAAGTTATGTTTCAATCATTACATTATAACGTGCTTGTGGGTAGAGCAATGGTACAACAAATGGGCATTGTTAGTTCTACACTACATCAATGCATAAAATGCATACATAATGGGACCTTATTGATAATGTTTTCCAATGATGACCCATTAAAATTGTTAAAAATGATACATTATAAAATAAAATGTATTATTATAGTGTTAACACCTAAATAATGCATTCCTCCTAAGCATATACAGAAATATGAAATAGGTGAGTCAAGTACAATGGCTTCTCTGTCTACAGACACAAATAAGGAACTCAATACTGAGGTGCACATAGATGTATATAAAGAGTAATAAATTTTACCAAAGGATCCAATAAAATCATAAGATTCCCCAATATTTTAGTGGTCAATTTTGAATTAAAAATGACTATGATTTATATTACTATGATAGTGATGATGATATCACTTATGATATGACAATCCAAAAAATGTGAAAACTAAATTTTGATCCACTTGATCACCTTTCAAATAGCCTATTTGAACCTACATGTCCTAGTAAATATAAACCTAGTCTACTTCTAGAAGATAGTAAATTGAATCCATATAAGGGAAAACCAAAAATAGCAAACAAGCATGTAAATGATTGTTACTCCATACATCCTTCTTGGTTAAAGACATTAATTGAACCTCATAGGGTTAAATTTAGGTACAACATGTGAAAAATGTTCTTATAATAAAAATTTACTATAAAAATTATAGATCACAACACAACATTATAATTTTGATACCATAATACATATGTTACTTAAACATATGATCTCTTTGCCTTCTACTAGACACAAATTAGGTAGTATACTTTTGCTTATAGAGGGAGTATAATATTATAACTATCATCAGATCATGAACCATAATACCAATCAATGTGAGGGATTAAGGAAACTAAATTAAAAATATAAGAGTGAAGGATGCATATAAATTATGTTTGAAATGTGAAAAAGGAAAAATTATTCTTAGTTTCCAAAAGATAACCATCTTTCAAGGTGACCAAAACATGAATATTTGACTATTAATACTAATATTTATGGGGTATATTATTACCATCTCCAGTTTGATAATAACAAGTGGGATAAAACTTGTGTCACTACATTTATCAAATAATTGGGACATACTATAGATGAACTAACATACTCTTCATTCATGCTCAAATATCAAGGATACATCTAATTACCTATCATTTGTGGTTCATATGCATTAACCTCAACCATATGGATATTAGATTGAGAACCACATTTGGAATTAAAGCTTGGATAATAATGGCTAGTTGAGTGGAATACCAAACTAGATACAAAAAATATGAGAATTATTTTTCTTGATTTGGATACAGATATTTTCACACATAATTATGGGTATGATTAATTGCCCACAACCATCAAATTTAGGTAAACCATTAGACATTAAAGATCAAAAAAATTCCCAAGCAGTCTAACAACTTTTGATGATGAGGATTTCCTTGATTAGAAATATTCAAAATATTATATATATAATAAGTATCTAGGAGACAATGAGATAAGTACATTTTGAATATATTTTTGGAGTTTTGAATGTTTTAATGTGTGTGTGTATCACACACACACATTAAAACATTCAAAACTCCAAAAATATATTCAACAGGTACTTATCTTATTGTCTCCTTGACACTTATGTTGGTAGTTCCATGTTGATGGATGGAATATAAATAATTCATATATAAAAGTTTTTTACACATCTCTTGAGTGTGATTTAGGCATACATAGATACATTATCTATGCACTTTTAGATGTTGGGTTTTTCATATACTCATGTTAGAAAGATGTTCAGGGAATCTACCTAAATGCTCATGATACATCTAGGCTATATCATTATATGGTCATTTTACATTATCATTTTTTAGATCATATATGTATATACATATTCCTTTATCCACGAATATATATTTTGTAGTGTACTTGATATTCTATGTAATTAATGTTTTTTGTTAACAAATATATCCAAGGACTAGTATGATATGTTTATTCTGATTAATTATGCCTTCCCTTAAACACTTCCTTGAGTGTCTTTCCTTTTTTTTGTCTTATTTGTTAATAATTTTAATATGTTCCATTGTTTGTCACCCATATGCCTATATTTACTATTGTTGACATTTGAGTATGTCCTTACTTGTTGTATGGACATATGAATATGTAATTTTTTATTTTGTAGAAATTTGATTGAGTCATGTTCACTTGATTATGTGTGATTTAAATGTACCCTTTGCTTTTGGTCTCCTTAGACCATTTTCGTTTGAATTGATTTTGAGTGCTCTTGTGTATTTTATTGGTTTTTTGTTGATCTTGTATCATTAATATTTATATGTTGCCATGATATTTATCATTCATCTTTAGCACTAATGTGATCACATTTTATGTCCTTCAATGATACATTTACCTAGACATGTTATTTTATATGATACATGGTCTATTCATAGTTATATGGGTATTTTATCCTTTTAAGGTAAGGTATCTACCAGTTTATATTTTCCCTCACTTCAAAGAGTTGGCGGGCAGGGGGGGATGGGGGATATTAGTGGGTGCATGTCATAGAGACATGAATTATACATATTTACATTTTTATATCCAATGGGGGAAGGCTTCGGAAACATGTTCTTCACACTTATTTAGTATATAACAAACCCAAATTATAGTGGGGCTATGTTTGGAAACATGTCCTCCACTTTGGCACTTATATCAATTTTTATATTTTTCCACATATAGTGAGGGAATATTTTAGAAACATGTTCCCACACTTACAAAGTTATAAAATTGGCTAGATTCACAATTATATGATTTAGATACACATTTATGATAGAATTCTATACATTGGTACCATTGTTCTACATATTTTAAACACGATACATATTTAAGGTGCATATGATATGCAATGTGTGCCTAATATTACAAAATAAAATTAGTTTCAAATTCAAAATACTTTCAAGGACTATCATCACCGACTAGGTTGGATTCTTACATATTCTATTGATTTAACCTATTGTAGTAGTTGGTTTGATTTTCCTATGGGTGAGGTGAATTAATCACTCAATCATACCAAGTTTATAGGTTAGACTTGATTACATCACCCAAATTGACTAGATATATAGTATGGGTTGAGTTTGTTCACTCATGCTCACCAAATTTATAAATATGATTAGGTTATATGGTTCAGCTAATATCAACTACCAAGTGGAAACTCATCATTTCTTGAATTTTTGTGGCATGTGTCTACCAATATCTCTCTATATTTTTAGATGTATGTGTAGACATCCAATTCCTATCACCATTGTGTTTAAATTATCAATCTTAATCAAAATTATTTAATAAGACACAATTTGGTACAAAATCACTAGAATGTGATAAATGATTAGAGATTGTCATATACAAGTTCCAATTTAGTCTAATGTATCCCTAAATGGGGAAATTAATTTTATGTGATTACTTGTTTTTCCAAAATCATCTTGAGTCAAAATGGTAAAAATGCAATTTAACACTCTAAACCATTGATTTTTTATAATTTAGAGGCACACGACACATGTATGTGTTATTTTTTGTTAACAATGTCCTAAATGGGATATTGGTCCGTACACAACTGACACCTTATCCAAATTATAATCCAATCAAATTACGACCTAGTAATGTTACATTTCAACTAGTTTGATTAAATGGGCAATCAATTTCCAAAGAATTACACAAATTTTATTAATCCCACTCAAGAAAATTAATCCAAATCAAGGGATTAAGTGGAAAATACATGGAATTTATTGAAGATATTTTAATTGAAAATTCATTTATATTATTTACATCATCTTTTAACATCAACAGTGGGGTGGCATCCATCAGCTAGAAATGGAACAAATATCTAGTTTAAGACCTCCCATGCCTTATTAATGCCACTTCTAAATATTAATGAGGGTATCTATGATTTGAACCTCCAAAATTAAATTGATTCATTTCCACACATCTTGATTTCAAGAAGGATAGTCATGATTGATTCTGATCATTTCCAAATATCTATAAATATAGGGGTTCTCACTCATTTTTTAAGCTTATTTGGTGTCAACTTACTATGCATATTTATCTTGACAAGTTAGTTTTGTGTAGTGTTATTATTCTAAATTTAAAATAGGATAACTTCACTATAGGCATGTATTTAATCAATATCATGAGCCTAGTTTCGTTGGTGCATTGAGAGATGATGGAAGAGCAAGCCACTCATCATTGATAAAGACTTGGAACACCAAATCAAAAGGGGGAAATCACATTTTGAATCACAATTTTAGGAGGGTTACTCTAGGGAAGGTTTTTGTATATTATTTATTTTAATATCTCTTATTTTTCATTTTAGAATCCCCATGAAGGAGTTGGCTTAGTTAGTTATGTTCTTTATGCTTATTTGAGTTTTCTTAACTAATACATGATCTAATTCACTAGGGATTCTATCTCTATGTATTGGCATTAACGGTGGGACCTGAAACCCATGAATTATCTCCTAAGGCCTTTAAAACCATATGACTAACAATTTTCATGAAAAAAATTTGAGCTTGCTAGCTAGAATAGATGAAAATTGGAAGCTAAGAGATGTTTTTCTATAAATTATGAAGTTGCCCTATGTAATTATAGTTTTACATTCTATAATCATGATATTTTTGTAATATCACAAATCACACAGTCATAGTTTTCCCTCTATTTTAGCATTTTTGCATATAACTATAGCTATGCTACTGACTATTGTTTGCCTTCAGGATCTATTTATGATATTGTAATATCTTGACTATATAGTCACGATATCACAATACTACAATTTTGTGAATCATGATATCACCTAACCATTAGTGATATTGCATCCTAACTGCTAGTGGTTATAATTACCATTTGAGGTTAAGGCTCAATATCATGAATTTTAAACTAGCATATTTCTTAGTGTTTATAATTTTGTAACTAGAGTAGTGATTTTTAAATTTATACTCTATTTTCCTACAATTTGCATTTTTCAACTGATAGTTATGGTTTTGCAAATCCATGGTTTTGCTCTATGTTCTATGGTTGTTCATTGTGTAAACTTGAGAGCAAGTTTTAAAAAAGTGTTTTATTCATTCATTAAAAATGCTTCAAGGCAGACATAAACCATCTAAAAATTGTAGGACCTAAGCGAGCAAGAGGTACAAATTTAAGAATGTTTAAGTCTTGAATACTTTGATTTGGTTTTTAAAAGGAATCTAAATTTTTATGCTTAGTTTGTTTTGTGAATTTTTTTTAAAATTTTACAACTAAAGCCAATGGGACAAAAATTTCACAAACAGTTCCATTTGGTGCATTAAAGTAAAAAAGTGTTTGTTTTATTCTAGATCTTTTAAAATTATTTGTACTTTTTAAAATGAAGGATGCATGTATGTTCTCCTCCAGTCCCCTTTAGGGAACTTGGGTGACCAAAAGTGCTCTTTATTTGAATTTATACCTTATCTGAATGCATGAAAAGAATATTTTTAAGGATCTCACCAAATCCATATTTTTTGGGTGATCTAAACAGAACCTTAAAGTATTTTCACTTTGTCATTTATTTTTATGTAACTTGGCTTATGAGTGGGATTTCATCACCTCTTCATGGGTTATCTAACAAAACAATGACTTGGGAATTCATCTCCCAACATCATTTCAACCCCACTCCATGAAGGGGTATACAAATCGAGGGTGAAATACTAGTACATTTGATTGAGTGGTTAAGAAAACTAAGTCAGTGGTACTTCAACTTGAACTATAGGGGACATTCAGACATCACACTACACTAATCAAGAAATAGATGTAGTGGTTGTGAAAAAGAAAAGACCTTTTCATAAAAAATTTATTGACATAGAACCAATTGACATGAGGCATATATAGTATTATCCACACTTGGGACCATCTAGATACACATGAATATTTAGTTTTAGAACAACCCCACTTACTGCAGACATATTGTTGATGTAGGGAGAGTATCTAAAAGTTCCATGTCACAACACAATATCTTAGAAGAAGGGGGTATAATAACCATACTTATTCATGTTATTTTATTTTTGTATTAACACTTAAAATCCTCCCAAGATCATGTATATGGACATAATTCAATGGTATGAATCAACCTTGTCAATTTTAGGACTTTGGATGTTATACTTAGTTGCATTTAGTCTTTTTATCCTCTACATGATTGGTCTTATTGAGTCTAAAATTTATTTTAAAACCAAAACAAGTCACAACCAAACACATTTGTTATCCACCATTTTATTTGAACAAGGAGGTGTTATGCTGACCAAATGAAAACCTCTTTTTGCCTTATTCAAATCATCATTTGAAACATTATGTTTGTCTTATCTAAAAAAACATTTTTATGCTATTCATTTGAGTCTAGACCATTTTGAAAAAATATCCAAGTCCTTCATTTTTTATTCAAATTCAAAATATCACCTTTCTATGTACTAGGCCAAGGTGTTAATCAGTTTGCCATTTGAACTTGGTTTGAGTTAACCTGGGTACAATTTCCTATTTGGGTTGAAGATCATTATATAGACTCATTATCATCCTTTTTATCATCTATGTGGACTTAGGTTATCTTGTATTCGATCATGCTCTATGTTTTAGGACCATTCTAATTTTTATTACCATGTGGAAGTGTTATACCACCCATTTGGTTTTTGTTTTATACTTAAGAATTCTTCTATGTTTTCATGTCTTGAGATTATTAGTTTGCATTGTTGCCTTCCTCATCAAAAAGTCTCTCTTCTATTTTTCTAGTCACAACCCGTCAAAGTTGTATCTATATTTTGAGGTATTGAAATATCTTTGACCTATATTTGTTGTGCCATATTGCACTTTAGGTTTCACAACTATAATACTCTCTTTTAATTTGATGATTTAAAACCACCAAAGTTGAGTAATGTTGTAACCATTTATTCTAAATGTGTGGTATTATTCCACTTATTTTATTATAGTCTCTTTTTGATTTTTTATTTGTTTGAATATAATCAAAACACACCTTTTAATGTTTGAAAATCATTTTTTAAATCTTTGTAAATGTAGAGAACAAACCAGTAGATATGATGCAAAGGTATAATCATAGTGGGGTCTCTTACAAACCTAGCTATGAGGAAGATCATTTTTATGATGGGAAAGACTATTCCTTGGTATTTGAGGACATTACCATGACTATAGGATCTAAAAAAGACTATTTTGAACATCAACCCCTAGAGGAAAAAGATGAAGTTCTTCGAAGGTTAATTTAATCTAGAACTAGATTGCCATTAGACTTTCTTATCGAATAATTACACACATTGGTTAGGGTAGAAAAGAAACAACAAAAATAATCCTTATTTCATATTTAAAAATCAAAAATTTCTCTTCTATCAAAGGAAAATAACTCAAAGAGTCAAAACCTAATGATCAAGATCTTACCACCAAGATAATTCAATGATAAATAAAATAGATTATCATAGATTTTATGGACTCTTTAGCTACCACTTCAATACACAACAATGCTTCTAAGGAAAAAGAGAATGTATTATAACAAATAGAACATACTTTAGTTAATAACACACCTACAATGGATCATGATATCTCAATTGAATAAGCCAAGTCTCAAGAGGTTCCATAACATGCTTTGCTAGACACAGATCATATATTTTTCAATCACCAAAAGCCTCTTATTCCTTCACAAAACCAACAAATGAAAAATGTAGTAGATATTGAGCATATTGGTCAAAATACTTGGGAAATTTCTTCTCAACCAATGCATACTTTGGTGAATTTACCACAAACTCCCAAAAATCAATAAAACACTTACAATTCAAGGTAGATGATTTTAGGGAATGTTTATCAACCCAAAAATCATCAGCTAACTTACTCAACTCAAGAAGTAAATGAAAATAAAGTTGCAGAGAAGAGGGTGTATATCCCTAACAAATCCATGTAATAGGTGCACATACCACCCCAATAGAATTATATTCCACTTACCAATGCACTAAACATGCAAGAGTAAAATTTGATGAAGGAAATTGTGTCCTGATTGAAGATAGGAAACCAAGTCAAGAAATACAAATTTGATGAGATATGTCCTTTTACATTTGATTTGAGTATTATCCATGTCCCCTTTCTACCTCATTTTGAGGCACCCAAATTTGACAAATATAAAGGGAAGGGTGACCCTCATGAACATATTCAATCATTTTTTTGTATTATGCCTAGAGGTAGCTTACATCAATGTTTATTTTCTTCACATGTTCCCACGATGTTTATTAGGATAATAATTATATTGGCTCCTTAAGTTACCCAAGGGATCGATGAAAAATTGGAAAGGTCTATCTAAAAAATTTGTCAGCCATTTCTCTTACAATAAGGAAAATGAGTTGACTATGATCAATTTGTGAAAAGCCAAACAATGAGATATAGAAATATTAGTAGCATATCTATAGTGGTGAAAATTACTAGCTGGATTATTTCAACACAATTTTCTAGACAATCGATTGATTGATATATTTGTATAGAATTTACACCTTGAGGTGGCATATAATATATGACTTAATTGCATAAACACATTTGAATATATTATAGATAAGGGTGTCCATATTGAGAAGTCACGTATCACTAAAATCCTTGTTAATATTTATTCATAGGGTCAAATGTCAAATCAGACCCGATCACTTATTCAAATTGCTACAATAGATAAACTTGAGGAGTTCAACAAGAACATGAACATAGTAAGGAATGGAGTGATTGAATCAAGACATGTATAAATAGTGTAGGATCTACCAGCTCAAAATGTGCAATTATATCCAACTAATCCACCAACCAATTTGTAAAGTGTCCCTTCATGAGGGGTATTAAAAAAAATATAGAGTCTTTAGCAAACTGGGAGAGCTTGTGGAGGAAGTATTACAAAATCTCATAGCATCTAATCTAATTTTGTGGCATATACTAAGGCCATTTCCTAAAGATCAACCCAATATTTGATTGGTATTAAGTAGATAAATTTTGAAACTTTCATCATGTTTTTGGTTATGGTGCTTATATATGTGATAATTGTGACATCTCATTAAATATTTGATTGAAAGTAGCAAAGTTGAAATGAAACTTGCCTTACAAAACACTAATCAAGATATGGGCATTTACAAAGATCCATTTCCTAGACATAATCAACAAATAGCAAGGAACAATCAAAACCAAGGACATAATCAATGGCAACAATCCCAAGGTTGGAATCATAATTAGCATAATCATAATCAGGATCATAATACCCATGCTAATAACCTGGGTTACAACAACATGTCCTATGATTAAAATAATATCATGGAGTGTATTTATGTAAACCACATTCCTACTGTCACTATTAAATTATGCTTCTCAAAGTAATAGAAACATAATTATAAGGTCATCACCCTCTCCTTCAAAAAATTCCATGTCGAGTATAAGAAGTTTTATTGTGCCTCAATTTACATGAGTTACTATTTATAGACCCCCTTCTTCTTATTATAATAGCTCTTTGTTGACTCAAAATTCCAAAAATGTAACCAGATGCCCAAAAGTCACCCTCTAGGGCCCTTTAACTTCATCTCTAATTATAATGGCTCTTTGCCACATCTAGATTACATAATCATAACTAGATGCTTGTGAGTTACTATTTAGGGCCCTTTGCTGACTTCTACCACTAGATACAATGTGAACATTGTGATTTCAAATCCAAAGTTGAACACTATGCCATCAAAGGCTAAAATATCTTTTAATACTATTAAAAAACCTTATATTATCTCAGACTAACTTAGTAAAACCCCTACACAAATCTATATTTTAAATATTTTTCATATGTTTGAAGTCCATAGAACTATTTTGAATGACCTTATTCAATAATACACTATTCTCTAAGACATTAACCCTAAATAATTCTAAACACTTGTAGTGCATTTGCTTTCATTTCAATAGGTTACCTTTGATCAAAAATATATGTTCATTCTTGGTCCTTGCCATAGTAACCCCTTGTATATTGAGGTCATCATTAAAAACCATAAAATCAAGTGGGTTATTATAGAAAATGGTTCAAGATTGAATATAGTGTCTCTCAAGTTGGTAAATTGATTGGGTTATACTATGAAGGACATCCAGTTAGAGATAACTAAAATCAAGGCATATGATAATGCTAAAAGGGAATATTTTGGTATTATCTATTTACCAATCATTATTGGGTTTATCTTCCATCATATTTGTTACATATTTTGGATATTGATTTTCCTAATAACATACGTCTTGGCTGTCCTTGGATCTATGAAGTATAAGCTTTCCCATCAACTTTACATCAGTGTCTCAAGTTCCCCTGTGATGGGATTGAGGTCACCATTCCTTCTGATCTACAGCCTTACTAGTATTGTAAACACCTAGATGCTGAATTTTATAACTATAACTATTGTCCCAATTTTATATTTATTGCAAATAAAAACATGGAAATAGTTTTGAATCCACCCAAATCCAATTATATCAACCCTAGTGACCTTGCTTCCACTTTGGTTGATCCATTTACTGTAACCATTGCAAAATGGTTCATTATAGAAGACACAGGCATTTCCACATACCATCTTAAAGATGCCTTCCATATTTATAAATTTCCAAAGTTTCCTAAATCATTTGGCAAACTAAAACCTTCTAAAAGTGCTCACATACCTAACATGATTTGGTAAAATAAGAAATATACATAGAAACCACCTATGTTATATGTACTTGCTACTTCACCAAATCATGATCAAGAAGCTTTCATTGAAGGAGATTAGTTACATTTTGATGGTATTGATGTTTGTTTTCAAAATCCTAAATATCTTATCCCTAATCAGATTATGGGTAATTTTCATTATACAAGAAAATTCCTTGGCCCACTAGAGAAATAAATCTTGTAAACTTTATCAATTAGTAAAGCTAACATGAATTAAGGTATCTGATTTAGACCACCTAGGGGTGACCTCATGACTTTAGATAGTTATTCTTCTGAATAAAATAGTGATAAGACTCTTGGTAGTGATGTATCTTACCATTAAAGTATTCATGACAAGCTTGCTAACACTATTTATGACCATAACACTGCATTATTCCCTTTGTCTTATCCATCCTAAAGTCATTGATTGAGACCAAATAAACTGGGTCATACACGTTGATGAACTATAGAATGAATAATATACTGTAGAGTATATGGGCCTCAAAGATGGATTACCAATTGGTGATCATATTAAAACCTTTAATTTTTCTTTAGATCCTTATGCCTACTTTGGGGAGTAGGCAAATTTTCTTGGTCATGAAAAAGATAAAACATTGAGATCTTCGAGTGAAAACCTATTTTAGGTGCTCATTAGTCATGTAAATAGTAAAGAAAAAGATAATCCCTTGAGTGGAAACCTATTTTAGGTGCTATTGGATGGGAAATTTATCTCATCCCCTAAGGATGTACAAGGTACATCAAGTCCTATCTCTATATCCAATACCAACATCACATCACAACAATAATAAGTCTTTGATCATCTCACTCTTGACATTCTTGAGATATGTTCTAGTTGGCCATTACCTAAACTAGCAGATTCAGATTGATCACATTGCACAGATATTTGGGAAGAACAACAAGAAAATATAAAAGAAGTAGAAAATTAGGGTTAAACACTACCTACTATTCTAGAAGATGGTTCTACAATCCTTGTATAAAATACTATTGAAATGAACGTGGGAAAATATGATGATCCAAAAATGGTGTACCTTGGAGCTTCTCTCACTGATGAGGAGTATGATCATATTATCACCATTTTGAGATATTTTATTGATATTTTTGCATGGACATATTCTAACATGCTAGGACTATACCTTGACTTGGTTGTGCATTAACTTGTTGTCCATCAAGATGCCAAGATGATGTAGAAAAATAGGCCAACTTTTGGAGGACATAAATTCTGATTCATATCTCCATTTGAGCTCATCCACACACCAAAACAACCACCTTTATAAGTTTTTTTCACTAAGCTACTCTTTCTACTTATAGGCATTTTAAAAAAAATAATATGAGACCAAATGAGACCATTTGAGGGTCTAAAACTGTATTCTAATGATTTTTTTGAGATTTGTTTTTATTTTTAGAAATTGCATATTTCTATTATTGGACATAAAATTCATTTAAAATTCATATTTTTGGATAATTTTAGTGTGTAGAGTATTTTGGGAGATTTTTAGAGCTTCATGTGCTTACATGTGATACTTACTAAAAATATCAATTGCTAAAAATATATATATTTTTTTTTTAGAATTTAGTTTTTTTAATGAATTATTACATGTCAACTCTAATTCTAAGTTGAGGCTTATTTATGCATAGTTTTGTGATTATTTTTGGTCAATCAATATGAATCAATTTTGGGTTATTATTTCAGAACTTGGTTATTATAATTTTTTGGTCTTGATAATAATTTTGGGCTCATTACAAGACAGTAAAATATAAATTGAGGAAGATGCATCAACATATCAATCTTTTGGTAAAATTAGAATTGGAGAAATTATTAGGAGCAAGCATCATCCAATCACTAGATTATTCTGAATGTATATCAAACATAGTTCTAGTTAGCAAAAAGCCATAGGGTATATGCCTTTGTACTGATTTTAGATATATCAGTAGGGAATGCCATAAGGATGTTTTTACTCTATCCATCTTTGACATGATTTTAAACTATAATTTTGGGTAAAAGATGTTATCCATTGTGGATGGATTTTATAGATACAATTAGATCAATATAGCTGAAGAAGACCATCATAAAAATATTTTAACCTTGTTGTGGGGAACATTTTGTTATCAAGCCATGCCATTTGGATTGAAGAATGTTGAAGACAATTATCAGTGTGATATGACCATTAGATTCGATTACATGATGCATGATATTGTTGAAGACTATGTTGATGACATCCTATCTAAATCAAGAACATGTGATGGGCATCTTAATGTTCTACAAAGAATTTTTGAGAGGACTCATGAGTAAAAGGTTTGTCTAAACCCTAAGACGTGTGTCTTTAGTGTCAATTCAAGAAAATTGATAGGGTCTATTGTATCTCAAAGAGGGATAAAAATAGACTCTACTAAGGTTAAGGCCTTTATTTAAATTCCTCCACCTTCTAATCTCAAATAGCTCCATAGAATGTAAGGAAAGATCTAGTTTATTCACAAGTTTATTTACCAATTGGCAGATACATTCCACCCATTTATACATATCTTGAATAAATGGTTCATATGTCAATGGGACAAAGAGTGATAATTACCATTTGTGAATCTCATAACATATTTGTCCAACCTATAAATTTTGAGACTACAAACACCTCGACAACCATTGATTCTTTATATTTCACCAACTGAGCATGCACTAGGGGTAAACTTGGCCCAACATAAAGATCAGGGCAAAGAACATGTAGTTTATTATTTAAGCCACACATTAGTGGATTATCAGCATAATTATATGTTTATTGAGAATGCATGTTTGTCTATGTTGTTCATGCCCAAAAATTTGTAACATTATATGATGAATAACAAACCCATTGTTATTGATAAATTGGACCTCCTCAAATGTTTATTATCCAAATCAGCTCTCATGGGTCACATGGCCAAATGGGTCATGTTATTATGTGACTTTTATTTTGAGTAAATCAAAAAACTATCAAGGGGAAGGTTATTTTTGATCAAGTCATAGAATCCCCTATTATAGACACTCAACCACTCAGATTTGATTTTCTAGATGATTCTATTATGACAATAGAAGAAGTGTTGAATTAACTTTAATAATAGAAACTATACTTTGATGGATCCTTTAAATCCCATGGATTTGGGGTTGACATTTTATTGATTAAACTACAAGGGGACCTGATTCCCATGGTATTTCATATTAATTTTCATTATACCAATAATATGGCCAAATATGAATCACTTATTATAAGACATTATCTTGTAGTATAGTGGGATGTCTGGCATTTAATGGTCTATGTGGATTTCCAATTGACTGTTAATCAAACCATATATCGGTATCATACTAGAGATGATAGGCTTGTACCTTACAAACCTATTATGGATAATCTCAAGACTCCTTTAAAATCCCTAAAATTTGAATAAGTACCACTAGACAATAATAGATATGTTGATGCAATGGAAATAGTCGGGTCCATGATACATATTTAATGAGGTACTAAAAAGTATTATTTTCTCATTGAAAAACTTCTACAAACTATTCATGTCTTTCTAGATTCAAAAAGGGTATGTACCATTTGTGCTCCCAATCCTCCACCTAAACTACCTTGGTTTCAAAACATTTATAATTATTTTCATGACCAAGTTTTTTCACCTAAACATTACAATAATTGACAAAAGAAATTCTTCATCGCATAGCCTATTATACCCTCCTTGGAAACATGATTTATCATAAAGGCTATGATGGAATGCTACCTCATTATTTATCTTCGAGATAATCCAAGTTAGCGCTTAAGTACGTTAATGAAGGAATATGTGGGGCCCATACCAACACTATCATCTTAGCTAAAAAAACTACTTAAAACAAATTACTATTGGAAAAAAATGGAGATATATTCTAGAAATTATGTTAGGAAGTGTGTTTATTATCAAAAACATATAAATTTGATACATACACCTTTCTTGCGACTATAACCGATTACTTCACCATGATCATTTTCTACATGGGGTCTTAATATCATTGAGATAATAAACCCAACATATTCTAATGGCCATAAACATATTATCACTTCTACCAAGTATTTTACTAAGTATATCAAGGCCATTCCTCTCACTTATGTCATCGAGAAGCAGATTTTCAGGTTCATTCATTACCATATCATCTATCAATATGGTATCCTATCCCAAATTATCTTCGATAATGGTGGATCATTTTTAAACTAAGATGTTGAATCTCTTTATGTAGAATTACAAATCAACCACAAGAAATTCACACCATATAACCTATAAGGCAATGGTCAAGTTGAGGTGTCAAACAAAACCATTATTTCCATATTAAAGAAGATTGTCAATGACATTGGTTGTAATTAGAGATTGAAAAAATTTCCTACCCTTTGGGCTTATCACATTAGTCATCAAACCCACACATGAGCCACTCCATAATCCATTGTTTATGGCATAGAAGCTATTATCTTGATTGAGATTGACATGACTTCATTACTAGTATCTTTGGAAAATATTGAAGATGATGAAGAGTATAGAGTTTATCAGTTGTAAGAGCTAGAATTCCTTGATAATAAGCATTTGGCTGCCATAGATAACTTGAAATCCTATCTGAACATATTGCGTAGAAGCTATAACAAGTGAATTATCCCCTAGGAGTTTAGAATTAGTGATTTGGTTTTGAAAGAGAATCAGAAGAACACTAATGCTAAACATAAGAAGGGTAAATTTCAACCCAATTGACTGGGCCCATATGTTATCATAGAAAATTATGGCTTGGGGGCATATCACTAGATAATCTAGGTGGAGAAGAACATCCAGATCCCATGAACATTTTACATCTCAAGAAATTCTATGCTTGACAAATTTTGAACCATTATCTATAAGACCCCTTAGTTGGGGGAAACTTGTGTTAAAGTCATCTCATCCCACTATTATACCCTAGACCATCCTATCTTGGACCATATTATTTTTAAACATAACCTGGAATGTTGTCACAAGAAACAACTTATTTTATGACTCTAGACAATTGAAACTCTATACTATTGGCATTTTGGATCATTTATCTTCAAATTAGACTTATTTTTCTCCCACCCTGGACTATCCTATATTGGATCCTATTCATTTTATCTTATTTTATACTAGAATGTTTTATTAAGAAACATAATATTTTCATAACCTAGGTCATTGTAACCTAGACACTTCTATCTCTTGACCAATCATGATCCTGATTATGACTCATAGGCATTCTGAACACACTCAGCATTAGTTATATAAAGCATTAGAGCCTGAGTAGTATTTTGTATCTTATTTTTACATACAAGTGAACATGATTACATCAACACATAGTCTTTTCCTATTGAATGGTCCTTTAGATATATATATCCCTAAATACTATTCTATTATTATTTTGATACTATTTGGTAGGCATTGGTGCCTTAATAGGATTTCAATATCATTGATTTGCAAGCATGGGCAACTATAGTCATCTTTATTTATTATTATAACTTTTATTCTTGGATGTGCATATCATTGATTAGTTGATTCCCTGTGTTATTATGTATATTCACAATACCTATTGCAACTTATATAGATATTATTCAAAATCTTACTTATGGACATTTATCTCCTCAATTAGGTAGTTACCTAGACATTTTGTTATTATTTAACTTATATTTATTATTACAAAACATGGAAAAACATTATAAAATGATCGACAAAACAAACAAAAACATGGTTTTACACTTTTGTTTATTTTGATCCCATGCTTTTGTCATTTTGCAAGTAATCATTTTAATGCTCTCACCACTTTGTGAACCCATTTTCCTTCTTCCTCTACCCCACAATCATGTTTCTTTTATAATCAATTTTCTTCTATCCCATCTCCTATGAGAACTACATTTGGCCAAAATTTCATGTTTGATCTTGTATCCATGGATTTATGTAGGCAACATCCACTTGTCCTGTACGTCTAGATTCAGCTAGGCCACCCCTTCATTTTGTTATTTTTCCTCCCATTTTGTCTTGTTGTTTCCCTATCCAAATGGGGGGAACTTTATATTTTTTATTCTTATTTTGTTATGTCAGTCTCATTATTTTTTAGATTAGGGGTCGCCCTGTCATAGAGAGTAACACCTCTATTACACATGCATGAACATTTTTTCTTGCTTGCACTAAGATTATGACTAACTCTTGTTTATGTGTGCTTATTTGATTTTTATTTTTGTTTTGATTTCTTCCTTGTCTCCCCATTTATTTTGTTCTCTCTTTGAAATTATCATTTTTTTGGTATTTTGTGTTAATGCTTTGTCTTGTTTCTTTGTTTTGTTTTTCAAGAATATATTAATAGTACACATGGATTTTGATTATTCACATGTTGATTTGATATTATTTAGTAAGTTGTTCTTGCTTTGTTTCTTCTACATTATTGTTTTTACTTAAATCTTGATTATTCATATCTCGATATTAATTAAGGTTACATTTATGTATTCATTTTCTGTCTTTATTTGTTTTTATTTAAATGTAAATTATTGTAACTTTAATTTTGGTAAGTCTTTTCTCATTATCATTAGTTATAAATATTCCCATTTTAACCAATGCATTGCAATTGAAATGCATTATTTTTATAAGTCATTCAAAATTATGATGCATAATTTCATTTTGATATAGTAAGAACTAAGTGCTTTGGATTCCAAGTCTAAAAGATAATGAAACTTCAAATATTAGATCTTAATGAACCATACCTAACCCTAGAATATATGCAAGACATGCATCTCTTGGCATATACTATGAGTATAATTGAACAATGGTCTATTTTCCTTCTATTCTTCATTCTTCATTCCATTTTTTCCCACTTATGGGTGAAACAAATTGGGTTGAGGTCCATTTGGACTATGTAGACAATGCTTGGATACATGATCTATCTCAAGTGAAATCAAACATCTTCATTCTTCTATTCATCTCCTTCATCACTTTGTACATCCTCATATGCCAGGTTTATTATGGTTGTTTTAGTCATTATACCTTCACACCTACATTTCCACTTGCTCATATTTAAATATGTGCATTAGATTCCATATTTCAGTTATGCTTGTCAATTTTCCCTACTGTGGCACAACATCTAAACCAATAATTGATCTAATAATTCATTCTAGGGTAAAATTAATTATAAGTTATAAAAATCAACTCTACTGGGGTGAAATTAATTTATCAACTAATCAAATTAGCTTTACTAGGGCACTTTATTATGCCCTTTCTCTAGAGAAATTCTCTACTTTTTCTTCTAATTCCAAGCTCTATAACTTTTTCCCTTGTTCTGGTAGATTTCAAAGTATGCAACTTGCCTCAAAATTGATCATTTACTAAGTTCAAATCTCTCACTCTCTTGTGGGTGCATTCAAAGAGTGTCACATATATTTTTGGATTGTATCCTTCCCACTTCCCCATGTATTGGGGCCCATTATATTATACTATATTTTGATCAGTGGGATTCAATACATGAAAGCATTAGCTTCTATGGATTTAATCTCATACATGGGTTAATTTCACTCTTTCTCTCTCTTTGTGAGAGTCCATCCTTCTCTTTTATCCTCATATGTCCTCTCAAGGAGGAATCAAGGGTCATTTCCTTCAAAATTATTCTTATAAATTATTTTATTTGAAATGATGTTTCTTCACCTGAATGTCTTCCCATGCCTTCTAAAATAGGGGAAAACTGTATACATCCAATTCATATCACCATTGTGTTGAATTGTCAATCTTACTCAAAATTCTACAATGATGCACAATTCAAGAAAAAATCACTAAAACACACTAAATGGTTTGATCTTGTCATATATAATTACCTATTTGGGCTAATGTATCCATAAATGGGGAAACACATTTTATGTGACTACTAGTTTTTCCTAAATCATCTCAAGTCAAAAAGGCAAAGATGTATTTTGACGCTTTGAACCACTAAATTATTCTAATTCAGAAGCACACAACATGTGCATGAATTATTTCATTTCAATAATTTCGTAAATGGGGTATTGGTCCATACATAATTGACACATTATTCTAATTATACTCTAGTCAAATTATAACCTAGTAACTTGACATTTTGACCAATTTGGTTAAATGGGAAATTAATTTCAAAAGAACTGAACAAAATTAATTAATCCCACTTAAGAAAATTAATACAAATCAAGGGCTTAAGTATAAAATCCATGGAAGTTATTGAATATCATTTAACTAGAAATTCATTTCTAATATCTGCATCATCTTGTTGTATCAATAGTGGGGTGGCATCTATAATTCATAAATGGAACAAATATCTGGTTTAAGCCCTCCCATGCCTCATCAATGTGCCTTTATTCTAAATATTAATGAAGTTATTTATTATTTGATCCTCAAAAATTAAATTTATTCATGGCCACACATCTTGATCTCCAAATGGATGGTCATGGTTGATTCTGATCATTTATAAAAATCTATAAATACAAGGGTTCTCACTCACATTTTTAAGCTTCTTTGGTGTAAACTTATTATGTAGATTTCTCTTAATAAGTTAGTTTTGTGTAGTTTTATTATGATCAATTTTCAATAGGACAACTTCAGTATAGGTATGTATTTGATCAATATCATGAGCCTAGTTTCATTGGTGCATTAAGAGATGATGGAATATCAAGCCAGTCATCATTACTAAGAACTTTGAGAAGGTTGCATGTATATTAATTCTTTCAATATCTCTTATTTTTCAATTTCAAAGACCCATGAATATTTGGCTTAGTTATGATATTTATGCTTATTTTAGTTTTTTTTTATTAATGCATGATCTAATTCACTTTTCATTCCATCTCTATAATATGAACACTACATATTTATATTTATCATAATATCAATATCAATGATTCATAATGATATATATTTCAAATCAAATTTTCAAAAGGAAGGATAGTTGCATCAATACATGTTGGTACTCCTAGACCTTGTTCTCTTTCAATTTTAGATTATATGCATCGATTATATATTATAACATGATATTGGTTGTAATTAAGTCACCAAAAAATTAATAAATTTGGAATAAATCAAAGGAAAGGTGTTAAACACATCTAAGTACACATTCTTTTCTTTTAAATTATCAATTTCATTACTATATTAAATGGGGGGAAACTATAGATGATATTTATGAATTATGTAGCGCCTGAGTCTTGTACACTTGATAAACTCAAATATTGAATATTCTTCTTACTTCCATACCTTTCTTACTTATTAAAGTCTAACATTTATTACCTCTTTTTGAATAATCTCTCATCTCTTAATCTAACCAATATCACTCTAATGACCCAAGCCTTATGTCTTGACTAGAATGTTATAAGTATCCTTATCTTCCATCTCTATATGTTTTGGACTTATACCTATTTTTTAACTTCTTGCACACTTGTGTCCTAATAATATGTGTGTGTAAATTCAATTTTATTATCCCAATTCAAGTGTCCAATGCAAAAAATTCATCCATTTTGAAAATAAAATGTCTTTCGATGGTTAGCCTAACTTCCTTAATGCGAGATATTATACAAAGGGACTGGTATAAATAGAATATCAACCCTCATTCATTCCTAAGTTATGAATACCTATAAAATCACAAGGCAACTAAAAAAAATTACTTAATCAAGCACTCACGTGAGAAAAAATTTTCCCTATTTTATCATATTGTCATATCAATCATAGGGATAAAACATCTATAAGTATGAAGTATTGAAGGAGCAACCCAAGACACATATTTTTCAATTTATAAGATAGGTCATTATTTTACTTGATTAGATCACATTTTTCATGATTCAAACATAATCCAAACCATATGGGAGAACTACACCAGTATGAGGCCTTCTTTAGAGTAGTGGTTATGTAGGCATCACTCATTGATAAAGGGGTATTTGGTGTGATCTTGACACTGTGAGCTTACTAACCCATATTTACTTGGGCATCATGAAAGGCCACTATGAATATGAAAATATAATTTTTTATCATTTCAAAAATATCAACAATTTATGACATATATTTGAATGTAGTAGAGTGAAGATGATGCAAAACCTAGAAGCATCCAAGTGGTTGCACCTAGTTTAAACATGTATTTTATATTGGATACTTGTGTCTGATCTTGATAGTGACATCGATAGATTCATTAGAGGATGATGCATGTGTCCAAGGCCACATAGGCACTTAATATATAATTTGGTGTTTTTCCTAGAATATTATTCTAGTCTACTTCCTTCCTATTCAAGATCTATATCTATATTAGCATCAAAATTGACTAAGTATATTGTTTTAATTATCATTATAATATCTAGAATAGTTATGTTTCCCTGTTTTAACATATCTCAATGTAATAATTGTAATATATATTCTATCTTAGTTTTGAAATTAATTATCCTACTATAGATATGATTATCGCCCTTGTGCTTATTCATATCTATATAATTAATCGTATTTATCATATTAGGATCTAGATCTAATGTTGAGTTTAAAAGTACTTAGATTATAAATAATGTAAAAGTTAAGAGAACATTTTTTTGAATCAAATGATTCTCTTAAATTAATTGATCCCACACTTGTAGTTTCATTAGTTTGATGTAATTGTTGATGCTTATCTATAAGAGAGCTAAGAAATGGCATAAAATTATATATATATATATATATATATATATATATATATATATATATATATATATATATATATACATATATATATATACATATATATATATATGTATGTATATATATGTATGTATATATATGTATATATATACATATATATATATACATATATATATATACATATATATATATACATATATATATATACATATATATATATGTATGTATATATATATATGTATATATATATATATATGTATATATATATATATATATGTATATATATATATGTATATATATATATGTATATATATATATATATATATATATATATATATATATATACATATATATATATATATATATGTATATATATATATATATACATATATATATATACATATATATATATATATATATATATATATATATATATATATATATATATATATATATATATATATCTTGACAGCCCATAACCTTGATATATAAATTAATTTGCACCTATATTATTAGTATTAGTGAAAGGGTTTTGATATGAGGAAATAATTGTAATTACCCCCTTACAACCACTTTAAAAACTTTAGATTTTTCACGTATATCTTAATTTTTGATCTCTTATTTTATAAAATGTGGTATTTTTATTTTTTACCTTGAATTTGATTTTCCATCTTACTTTTTAATAATTTCGCTTTTTCCTATTGTAGATTTTGTAGCCTTTTATTGTTAAAATATTCTTTTTGTAACTGCTCTTTTTCATCTTGTGCCTTTTGTAGTTTTTCTTTGGCATATTGATTGTTTTATCTTCTTTCTTTCTCTAATTTTTACTTTTGAATACTTTAATTTTCTAATTGTCTCATTTGTGACTGAATGTACTCTATATTATCTTTTTGTACCCATACTTGTTATTTTTATATTTTTATTATAGAATATGTAATAACGAAGTTAGTGAGTTTCTTGATTGATGTAACAATTATAGGATCACCACTATCAATTATACTTTACATCTTATTCTTCAAATTTAAACAAATATATGTATAATGTTCATGCATTCTATGATATGCACAATAGTGTATTTATCCTCTTAAGGGATATAGAAGATGTAGTTTGATCAACTTATTTGTAATCATTTCCCTTAGAATCTCACTTGAACTCTTATTAGCCTTTTTCATAATTTTTGAATTACTAGTACTAGATGAATTATGTATTTACTTCAAATATCGATATGAAATCTTGTTAGGCATAATATTGTTGGATGAAGATACTAATGAATTATTAACACTAGCACATTATCGATTATTTACATATGTGACCTGATTTTACAATGATGTGATTGTTGAAGTGAAATACTAATTTTAATTTTACAACTCTTCTATTAAATTCCTTATATTTTTGATCTAATCTTTGAGGGTTTCAAATCACAAAACCTAATTAATTCATATTTAATATGCATGCACACACCATCAAGAGGAGATGTGGGAGGTGGAGGTGTTTGAGGAAGGATATACTACTTACCTTATTTTACAACTATAGAATGGGATACCTTACCCATTAGTATAGTGATAGCATAGAATTGTTTAAATGGAAAATAAATATCATACTCTTGATTGTTAGGATGGGGGAGAGATTCATTTTAACCAAATAAATTTTTCCTAAGACTAAAAAGAGAATAAGAGCAAAAGCACATATGAAGGCTAACAACCACTCCAATATGATTAGGAAATTAAAATTGAATCTAAACCCCTACACACAAGACTAGGGTTTTAAATATTTAATAAATAATTTAGGTTCACTAGTATGTTTTATCAAATTTGGGCAACTAGCAAAATTCTAGACCCTAAATAAGTAAAACATTGTGAAAAATTAGAATGTTATGTATATGCAATAAATGACACAAATTGATTTGAAATTTGTTAAATCTATAAAAAATTTAAATATGAAAAGTGTATTAGGAAATATAAACATAGATGGAAAATTGAGAGGTGGGTGATTTTAGATTTAAGACTGATAAGTTAATTATGTTGACTATATGTAGACTAGGAACAAGAGCTAGTCAGGTTCCCATATAGGATCATAGTTATTGGACAAGGTAGGGGTGCATTGTTATCCTCAGGGTGTGATAATATTTGATATAAGTTCATGATCTTGAGATTTATAGGTTTTGTGTACCTTCACCTATTTATTTTACAAACTTTGTAGGAACTTATGAATCATGTCTATGACTGCTTTGTCACTTATTTTGCCTTTCAACCAATAGCTTAATAGACAAGATGGAAAAATGAAATAATGAAGTAAAATTGGGTCAAAATTTGAATTTGTCCTTAACCTCAAAATACATAATTTAAATCATTGACTACATATAAAAATCCAAAGAGGGATCAAACTCCATGTAGTTATCCCATGCTATGGTGGTGTGTGTGAAACTAGTGAAAAATTCTAGATTTTTCATGCAATACTAATTTGATTGAGTTCTTAAATTATTACTTATGACCTTAAAGGTGTATTCAAACTTTAGTGTAGGGATAAGGGATACATGTGATAAAAATTAGGATAAATTGTAAGGAATTTGCTCTCAATGTGCAATTAGAATTCTCATGATTTTCTATGAATAAGTTTCTTGTGTGGAAAATGATTTTAAATGTGCTTATATGATAGTATTTTTGGATTTATTTTAAATGAGGCTTGCTCAAACTTATGTACCAACCCTTACACAATGTTTTTTTTTTTTTAAATAGTCATTAGTTGGTGAGAGGAAAACTTTTGTTAAGATGGAAAATAGTGTGGTGTGTTGTTGTCCCAATGGGGCACTCCTATCCTAAAGGAAACAAGAGCTAAGCTCAAGGTATGATTTATTTTGTGCATGAGTCTAATATATTAATCAACCTAGATGTAGACATTCTAAATTAATTTGGGATGTTTGAAGGAGGGATTTACCATGTGGAAAGTGAATGAAAGTGGTAAAAAGGCAATAGGATAGATCATGATCTTAGTATGTCAAAAGGGTGATCACAAGTGCACAATTTTATTTTAAATGTTAATTTATGTGTCTACAAGGTACAACTAGGCCAAAATTATTTTTAAATTAAAATTTTGGTTGTCCATATAACTAAAAATAAAAACATGGTTTCTCCATATTAATTTGCTTCTATGTTTTAATTTAAATAAGCATTGTATGACCAATGACATATTGGTTTTGGGGAGGAAGTTTTGCATGTTTATCATTCATCCAATTTTCTAATGTATCTTCAATATGATAAAAATGACATATTAATTGAGAGGAGGACACTTCATGTGTTTTCCATAATTTGTTTACTGACACTATCAAGGGTTTTCTAATTTTCTATGTTTGTTGTAATCCCTTGATGGCCAATGGTTTGTAAGATCGATAGTGATGATTTTTAAAAAATAGTGTTTGGAAAATTCAACATCATTTGATGACTTGATTTCTTATATTTTTTTATAGTTTAAATTTCTTATTTAGACCTAATAAAAATTGCACAAGATTACTTTTAAATCATGCTAGATGATGTCCCATATACTTAATTTTTACAACATTTGTAAATTTCAACACACATTGATGATTTGTATTCTTATGTTTTTGATATTTTTTGTTTCTAATTAGGACCTAAGAAAAATTGCACAACATCAATTTTAAAGCATGTGAGATGATGGCCCATCTACTTCATGTAATTACCAATGTTATAATTTTGAAAACTATTAGAGGGTTTAGAATGATGAAAGATGTTAGATATAAATGTATCTTGGTGCATATAAAAAAAATTCTATATAAAAAACCACAAATGACAGTCTAATGAAAATTAAAACCATTAGATAGAAAACCAAAAATAGAATTCTAATGAAACATCAAGTTAAAAACTGATAATAGGAAGCTTTATAATGCAAGTATAAGTAAATGATGAAGACATTTGAAAGCTTTGTATTATTTTAAACAAACCTTTTAAATGAATTTCACGTATCAAAAGGTACTAAATACAAGGAAAATATTAATGTTGTTGAGGGATCAACAACTTCAAGTGAGAGAAAATGATGAGTCCAATAAATTTATATTTATTGTCATCATTGTAAACATAGAAAGGATTATTTATTCATGTCACATGTGAAATTATAAGACCATACATTTTAACTATGATCCAATATATGTATGTAACAATAAAATAGAATAACAGAGCATTTGTTGGGTTTTAAGGTTATTGGTAAATTTAGTAACAACTGATTGAATAGAAACAACATCTAAAATAATTTTTTCAATAGAACTAAATTCTACAACAACCTAAAAAGTAATCCCTTTTGCAACAACTATTTTAATAGCAGTAACTTCCACATCATTTGTTTCAATATCAACAACATTTCTAGTACTACTATTAATAATAACTTCATTAATAACATTGGCTTCAACAACACTACTTTATGGTTTAGAGAAATAACATCACACATAATGGAAAGTGAATGAGGATTTTCTACAATGATTGCAACATCAAATCTACTCTAAATGAAGATAGTTAGATGGCATTACAAATTCTAAATTTAAATTAGATGCAATTGGAGATGAATTTATAATTTATAAATAATATGTTTAGCTCCAAATTATTTGATATTTTTTTACAATATTAGGAAAATAGTAATTGATTTTATCTCTAACAAATTTGGTTTGGTTAAATTCCATAATTAAAACTAGTTTAGTTATTACTAACAGAAAATAGTGAGTATATCTAGGATTATATTATATTTGAGGTGGTTGTGTAATTTTTTATATATCCTTTTTATAAAAGAGAAGGAATATTGTATATTTTAAAAAGGAAGATAAAAGGGGCAGAAAGGTAGAGAATAAGAAGGATGATGGAAAGAAGAATATGAGAACATCTTCCTATTCAAATGTTGGAATAATATTTATATATTTTTTATTTGAGTTTGATCTTTATTATAGATTGATAAGGGTATTGAGATCTCTTATAGTTGTAAGAAACAAAGGTTTGTCTGTATAAAGAGTATATATTCATATCATGTTAGATTAAAAGTAGATAGATGTTTATTTTAAATTATTTTATTTCCTTGGTTTATAGAAAGGTTAAATCCAGATGTCTCTTGGGGAAGGATTTATGCATCATATGCATTAGTTAAATTTTTGAGGATCCCAATTTTATAATCTTTGAGTCATCACATGTTAAACAATCGAAGTGTTGCCTTTTTTGGTTCACCCTTTGGGACGAATTAAATTTTTTTAACATATTGATGTTTTATCATGTGCACATTCGTATTAAACAAAAGTTAATATAGATGAATGGATTGAAATTAAATTGAAATACAAAAATTCATATAAATCTAATTAGGCATACAATATATGTAAAATATACATATAGTAAAATCGAGATATTTTATTTTTTTTAAATTAGAGAAAGAAAAAATAAATGGTAATGAAATGTATTTTGGATATCAATGGATTAGGTGATGAATTTCGAAGTATGAAAATTAAATGTAGGGTTCTTTGGAAATACAACTCATGAAACAAGAGATGAACAAAGAAGATTCAAATTGACTCATTCCATCTGTAAGGAATATAAATCATGGGAAATTTATTTTGATGAATGTGTTCATTTAATGTGAGGCTTCGAAAACCTTGCTCATTTTTCATACCTTTGTTTAAATTATTAAGAAAATGGACTTCTTTTTCTTATGATTATTGGTTACTATATTTAAAAACTATAAGGAAAACGCCTTATATTTTGGGAGTTGCATTATGTTATGGAATAGTTAAGTTACTTTGGTATTTGCAAGCCCCTCAACAAAGTATAATATTGAAAACAACATTTTTAAAATTACATTAATTTATCATTCACAAAAACTTGTGTAATGCATTTTTTCACAAACATAAAATTTAATGCCACGATAAATGCTCTAATGATATTATTTAATACTTGTAAATGCTAAATAAACTAATGTTAATAATAAATTAGTTCTTTTCTCTACTAGATGATACCTAGATGAACACTAAACCAACCAAGTTGGTTGTATACATACATACATATTTGTATGTGTACACACAAATACTCGATTCAAACAAATACTTGTAAGCTCAGAATTTGAAAACAAGAACGCTGCCCATACCAAATTAAATGCTACCAATTCCAGTAATGAAGAATGAAGCATGAGAAAAATGGTTCTCATGATAACGCGAAGGATGAAATAACAATCTCAGTATCCATAATTTAATGATGAAGAAGAGAAGGTTTGTTGCTCAGGGAGATGACACTGATCTCCTCCAGAAAGAAGATCAGTGTCACCTCCCCTGCGCATCAAACACAACACACCCTAAAATGTTTCTTTGCTTATTTTTAGACACTTCTCCACCTGTATAGAAAAAACGGGTAAAACTAAGGACAAGTGAATTTGAAGTTAATCTAATTTTGATCCAAAGTTGTTAAATCCCGTTTAACGTTCAGTGTGGATCCATGCCAATGTTGGGGAAAAGGGAATAAGCAGGTCATAGTCTTGGTCTTATTAGCCTTGTAGATTAGGGGACTTTGACTGACTTGTGCGATAAGTTGGTAGAAACTTGAACGTGACCATAACCGCAGACAACCTGGTAAAAGTGAGCATGACAAAGACCTCAAGACCTCAATCTTGTCTTTCATATAAGAATCCAGCCTTTAAAAATTTAGAGGAAGTACAGAAGCAAGAACGTATTAATTAACTATCAATATAATACAATAAACCTGCACTATTATATTCCTTTTGAAGCTGCATGCTATTTCCATCGTTTGATTCCATGCGAATTAGGTTTTATCCATGAAGATTTCAATAAAGAAAAACATATTGACTAACATATCGTTCTATTCATACTTAGTCAATTGGCAGTGAGACTTTTTTCTTACTCGTACACCCAGCTGCAAATTGGATTTGCTCTTAGAATATTTAAGCCCCATTAAAACTGTAGATTGTAATTACTTGTTCACAGTGTTTGTTATTGTTGAATTCAATGAAACAAAATTTCACCTTTATTTAATTGTGACTATCATAATATGGTCGACATCGTGAAAGAAAAGAAAACTTATTCTTTGCTTCAATGTCTGTACCAGGATGTAGTTAGTGTAATTTAATTTAGCTACAATGAAATCGTAATTGATTGATTGATTGATTTATTATTTATTATTTTTAAATTCGTAATTTGGTGGATAGTTAGAATATAGATAGATATAGTTGTCAATGTATTATTATTCTCGCTTGTAAATATAATAATCTATCGTTACCATAACAATACGCAAAGGGTTGAGAGAAGTTTTTATTTAGCATAAATTTAAATGAAGAAAGTTTAAAAACATAAAATATTCATAATTTATAAAAGACTTTTTTTCAAGTTTATTTTTAATTAAATTTTATAACTTTAAAATGTTTTAGTGAGTGAATGTTTTTACAAATGTTTTTTTTTTGTTGACAAATTTTTTTTTAATGGTACATGAACCTTTGTGGAACTAATATAATATATCTACAAATATTAATTATATATTTAGAATAAAATCTTGTTTGACACATTAATAACCCTCTATATAATGACTTTAGGAGAATTTAATTTGAATATTTTAATCAATGAGTAATATTTATAGTAGAGACTTTGATTATGAGTCTATGTATTGAATTAATCTCAAAACATTACCTATCTTTTCTTCACCATTGTGTTAGAGTAATAATCTAATATTATGTTAACTTGGCTCTTATCCTAGGTAAGCTTAACTTGATGTAGTTTTTCCCAATTATTGTATATAAACAAAATTTTAGAGTTAGCATAAGGTTGTCTAGTTTGTAGGTGTGCATATTTATATACAATATTTTTTACCTTATCATTTATTGGCACTCTCTCTTACAATGACTTATCGAGCATCAATCTCTCTAAGTGCATGCTTTAATAAGTGCATCGGAAAAAGAGTGGGAAAGGCTCATGGTGCATTGCAATAAATATTGCTATTATATCATGATTACACCATTCATACTATCACTTTTCCCTACTCAAAGTGTCTTGTCATTTACCTCTTTTATATTGTCCTTATTCAATTCTAAAAGTTTACCTATATATATTATGACATTTACCTGGCCAATACTATTTATCACTGCCTTTTATCCTTCATGTACGATATCGGCTAGCCCAATGTAATTTTGAGCCTATTAATAACATCGGTACTATATCAATCTAGTCAACATCATTTTGTGTTAGCAAACTTCTTTCACCTTTATTAACCACAGTAATTTGAGGGTTGCTTATATATATATATATATATATATATATATATATATATATTCCATTCAAACAATTATATACACTCAATTCACTCTGACTTCACTTACAGTTCTATTTTAATTCATATTTAGAGGAGTTTTTGAAATAGAACCTCATGTTGAGCAAGCTTGTCTTGTGGTGTATTTAGAGCTCAATAGGAGGAGTCATTAGGAGTTCCTAACTTGGGATATCTTTGATATTTATCTAACCATTTGAATTATTCAACCCATAACATCTTTTGTAAAGCTTCACTTGATCACCCCAATGTAAGCATTTATAAACATGTACTATTTCCCTTGTTTAATTACTAAAATGATGATGTGAAAAGAGTGCTTGCTACTTTAGAATGTAAATTATATTGTTATAAATAACAAATGAATAATTATATAAATATCAACCTAGAAAAAGAACTAAATCTAAAATCAATATTTCACCTTTCTAGCAAGGCACCATCATATAGAACTTGAAGTAATCCCAATGGTTTTACCAAAATGTGTTATAGGTTTGTCTGATTCAGAAGGAAGATGCTAACACTTTGTAATATATAATTAGGTGAATGTACAATTTATCAATGTAAATCCAATCCAATCTGTTGGTGCCCAAATCAGTGTAAATAATTTGTGCCCTTCTAGAAAAAGTGAGTGCTTGAAATCTTAATTGTTACCCCCAATCCACAAGTGTTCACCCTAAATACAACTCTGCTCTTGCATTTGTGTTGTGTAAATATTACAAAACTTGATTTTAACTAATATTTAACACTTTTCATGTCTTTTAGCACATTCTAATTGCAAAATCCATAATATCAAAATGTTAAGATGAATATAAATATACTTAATATGTTACAAAAAGTTAAAGAATTTAGGACTCAAACAATAAAAAGCAATATGAAGATGCAAATTTACAATTTGAAAATTGAAATAAAATGTCCAAAACCTACTAAAGCACATATTAGTGTCTTAGATTGACATACCTGCCACATGGGTCCATGGTCAAAGCGAGCAGCACAAGGTTTCAAGGAAAAAACAAGTCTTCCAATTGCAATTTGCAAATTGAACTTAATATCTCCAAGCCCGTAGTATATGGAAAAGCGTGGAGATCAGTGGAAATTTTTAGCGGGATTTCAAAGTCAAAATACAAATTTTCATTTTGTAAATTGTAATTTAAATGTTAGACTCCAGAACCCACAACAAAAACAAATTACAAAGGAGTCGAAGGCGGAGATCTCCGTGGAGATTACAACGTGCGTTTCTAATGTTCTACTCCCCATAAGAACGTCCACACAATGGTGAAACGCCCACATAGAAATTCTAAACTCCATGCCATGGGTTTTCACGTCCACGTGGAAAATAAGAAAAGTCCATACAAATTTTGAAAGCATGCAATAGAATTCTCAAAGGGGTCCACGTGGAGGTTGGCGGAGATTCCAAAGGGAGTTTGGATGTAAAATTACAAACTTGCAACTTTGCAAATTGTGTTTAAGATACCGAAACCCGGCGGCATTTCCAAAGATTAAAAGTCCATGGTGGGGATAAGAAGCGAAGAAGCAAAGTCAGCAAACCAAGTTCCCAAGTCCGCCACATGCAAGCCAGTAAAGAAAAGCCCACGCCAATGTCTAAAGGGAAATAAAAGAAAATGTTTGGAGCTAAAGGCAAATGCGTGAGGGCCTGGGTCAAATAAAAGGCGTCGACTTAAATATCCATGGCGGGGAATACAACATGATAATGCGAGTTTGTAATTTGCAAATTGTAATCAAATGTCCACCACCCACAAGAAGGAAAGTTAAAAGGTCCATGACAGAGATACAAAAGCAAAAAGCAACATTATAATTGCATATTGTAAATTACATTTAAAGTTCCCAAGTTTGTAGCGGGAATATCCAACAGAACAACAATAGCAGAATGCAACTTTATAATTGCACATTGCAATATGCAGATTAGTATCGCAAGACCGCGGATGTGAAGAGTATGTAGGGTTCAAAAAATCCATCAAAGGTATAAAACCCCAGGCCACGTTTTTTCAAAGGATGAGAGGGTGCTTTTCTAAATGAAACGTGTTTAGAATGGCGAGTTGGCGTGTGCGTGAAGGGGCTTCTTGGCATCTGTCTCTCGGCATGTTTTCAGTAGCTCGAAAGGTAAAAAGGAACGCTTGGCCTAGACCTAGATACTATGATCCTCACATGCGGGATCCTGCTTATTGGAAGGCAGATCATCCCTGTTGGTGGGAACTCACAGCTTTGACATCTCATGTCCACCCATTGGTTGCTACAATGGCTCGAACACTTTTTTTAGGCGTAAATATTGTTCATAATAGCGATCCTCTGAGAGATCTATCATTGGGAGATTTTATCGATAAATTTATCGATAAGAAAGGCCAAGGCTAGAAAACAATCAGATGGAGAATGCCATGGAGGCTCCCAAATATCACCAGCAAGAAAGATTCACATTGTGCCATCTCTGGTGTGACCTGATCTCCTATCTCTGCTAGAAGAATAAGTTCCTCCGAAAGATGTTTTTAAAAAAAAAAGTTTTATATGGCAAACGGTAGCTCATCAAAATGAAAGTCATAATTTTGTGAAGAAAGCATTCAAAAAAGTTATTAAACAAGAGCTAGGAAATCCATTCAAGGCAAGAGTTCAACATGGCTCTCAGATTGACCGGGTATAATTTTAAAAAATATTCAAATATATTCAATATGGCAACGAAGATGGAGATAAATTGTTGATAGGTGGAAATTGTTTGGGTGAAAGGGGTTTTATATTGAACTCACCGTATTTGTTGATGTTGAGGACAATATGAGAATTGCACAGGAGGGAATATTTACACCATTTATGTTTATTTTAAAATTTGAGAATGCGGAAGACATAATAAAAAGAGGAAGCAAAACAATATATAGTTTAGTAGCGGTGATTTTTAAGCGAAGAACAACTTTTGTTTTATAAATTACAATATGCAAATCAATCCCCAAAACCTGCAGGCCAATGCAAAGTCAAAGGCTCAAAGCAGGGTTTTTAAGCGGAATTACAACATCAAATTGCAAATTAAAATTTGAAAATGTGAACTAGACTTCCGTAATCCCACCTACTTGTAAAGTTACACCTAGGGTTCAAAATCCTGCCACTGCCAAATAGTGGAAAAAAGTAAAAAAGGCCCAAAATCTCGCGTAAGGCAAAATAAAGCAAAATATGCATGCATCACTATTAGGTTTGGTGGTTTAAAAAAATAAAAATTAAAAAGAGTAAGAGGACAAGGTCAAAGGTAAAAATATGAAAACAAAGTTAGGTGTCTTTTTCAAAATTTTATTATTGTCAAAGAGCTTCATGGATGAGAAAATTGCTGCAAGGGTTTTGAGGTAAAATGGGCCATTGAAAGCATATTTTGATTCAAATGACCATGGATCTCCTATTGACTCCATTGCAGTTAGAGCATTCTGATGCTATCATGACAAAGTTACATGCATTCTTTGGGTTACACAAGGAGGAGGGCAACCATCATCCACAATCTTCCAATTGAAAAAATGATTAGTTCAAGGACAAAGCAAAATGATTTCACATGAAGGCAAAATCAATTTTGCTCCCAAGAGAGTATTCTCTCTTAAGCCCAACTGCATCAAGATATCCAATGAAGCATATTAAAGTTCATTTGAAATCTCATCATGACATGGACAACCACTTACCAGAATGATTTATTTTCTGAGCATGAGCTTCCAGGCGTGATCAAAGGAATCTTCGAGATGAGACATTTTGGAGGAATATTATGGGTGAGGAATTTGTATAAGTAAAGAGGGTTTATTCTCTTTAAAGAGGTTGTTAACATTTTTAGGATTCTTGCTATGTGTTTTGTCTCTCTTGCTAAGGTGATTGCAGTTGTACAGTCATTAGGAAACTTCGAGAGCATATATATGTCTCCCTTATTTTAAAGCAATTTCATTATGCATTTATCCATGTAAACATTATGAACACTGATGTATGTTAGATTTATTTTCATGTTAAAGAAAACATCTGTGATTTCTATTGTATCTTGTCAATGAAGTGCAATGATACATTTTTCATACATTGTTGATTGGGTATTTAGTTTTATGTTTATTAATGGTAGTCATTCTAAACATGGATCTAGATTGTAAATTCATTTCTGCAATGTGATTTGGGAGTGTTTTGTTGATAGTCTTTTAAGGATACTATGGATTTATGGAGTTTAAAGGAGAAAGTGCTTGAAGCCTTATTTGCATTGTATGCTTTGGGATTTCAAGGGTCATTTGAATGTTTTCATTCTATTGGCATCAATGAATGCAAATCATTCATAATAATTTTCTTACCTTATCTTTCAGTCTTTTACATCTTTGAACGAATGATATCATGGTAGTTGAAGGAACTCCTATTGTTGAAAGCCACCAAAAATCACTTTAATATACCTCACACATCCTACATGCCCTACCCCTACAAGTAATACATGATGTTGAATATTCCAAGTATTATTTGCCTATAGGTGCATCAATACTATAAATCTGAAATGTTTATGTAATTATCTTTGAATCCCAACTTTATGATCTTCCATTTGGCCCCTAATTGTCAAAAGTTTCTTTAGAAATGAAGGTTGCAATCACCCTCCTATCTATCTTTAATAGCTTATGTTTGATTTAGAAGCATTTGCGCAGTCTATGTGACAACTCTTACTGATTGGATCGTGTAAGATTAGTTATGCACTGGTCAAATTTGTTTGTATGCCAATAATACCTTGGAGACTAAACTATATTATCCCTCTATATGACCAAGCTACCTCATAGGTCTTCTCACCTTAGTTTAGGCAGAGCTAGAACTAGATGGGAAGTAACCATACCCTATATCAATGTCTTCTAGTCATTGTCTATTTTCAGTCCATCTAGATACAAAACCCTTTCGCATCTATAATGATAGAATTTAGGGTTATCATCTACGTTTTCCATCCACTCAAGTTTCTAAAGTTTAATTATAAAGGTGTACAACTATGAACAACCACAATCCAACACAAAAACCATGGAAATATAGAACAATATCAACAATGAAAAATGATAGTTTCTAATAGGTTAATTAATAGTAATTATTGAGTAAAAAAAGTAGGTGTGGTGATTTAGAAAATGATTTAATATAAGTTAAATAATGCTTTTATTAAATGATGTTATGATAGCTTAAAGTCAATAAAATGATTGATAATAATGGATGGATGTCAAGTGGTCATCCCTATATGAATGAATATGGATGGAAACTAGACAAAAGAGCTATTTATGACAATTTAAAACCTTGCATAGGCTTTCAATAAACATAAAATACTAAATGAGAACTAGGCAATGAATTTCCATGGAAGAGTCACACCATGGCCATAAAACGGTAAGTGAAAGGACAAATAGGCATTTTTACTTCTAAAAGGTTTATCTTTAAATGTACTTGTCATTTATATGTTAAACAATCGACATACTTAACACAAAATTAATCATAAAAAAAAATTTGGTAAAATGAGCATTACATATTTGAATGTACAATAAATCAATATTTATAAAATAATAATAATTTGAAAATACCTAATAACCATAAATGTTTTTGAAACTAAAACTTAAAAACATTACCTATGCTTACATATGAAAAATGACTATTCAAAAAATATCTATAGTGTGATCACAAATTGCAATTCAAAATTCCTCTTCCAACACTTGCAACAAAGTTCACTGCCCTATATGATCCAATATCATGGTCAACAAAGTGTCACCGCTTGTGTTCATAGATCAAAAGATAGGAAATATGGAATTCCTCAAAACAAGAAATAAAATCGTGTTCCACCTTGAAGAGGGGGAGAAACTCAATATTAAAGACGTTTGAAATTTATGTGAACTTGAAAGCGACTAAGAATGAGTTAGATATTTTCTACACATAGCATGCCCCTAGATCATAGGAATCAATCAAGACCCCGACAATTACATAATACTCAGATGCATTGTTAGCTCACTAATGAGATAAAACCAACAAAAATAATCTCATGCTCCGAATTGCCATTAATATTTTAATGGGTGTCCATATATCCACAACTCTCACCACTAAATGATGAAATGGTACGACGGTTAATGATAGGGGACGTAGGCAATAAAATACTACATGGAAACCAATAATACAACAAAGACACAATTCGAAGGATTTATCATTTTAAATTTGATAACGTAAAGATCATGGGTTGATGTGTTGTATTTATATTTAAACATCATTTTTTAATGGAAGAATAACCGAAGTCGAGCTCCATGATATAGCAGTCGATACCTGCAGTAAGTTCTCCTTGTTATAACTTGGAAAGCATCATCAAGGCGATAGCTCCTGTTATACAGATAAGCTGTGTTCAAATGACTTACGGAGAATTGTTGAATTGTTGACATACCCAGAGCAGAGAAGATAAGAGACAAAAGATATATGGCATAGAAACTAAACATGGAAGAACTTACTCGATTGAAACAAATCCTGGTAAGCTCAGAATTTGAAGACCAGAACGTTGCCTATACAAAATTAAATGTTAACCATTACAGTAATGAAGAACGAAGGTTGAGAAAAATGGTTCTCAGGATAACCCCAAGGATGAAATAAGAACCTCAGTATCAATAATTTAATGGTGAAGAAGAGAAGGTTTTCTGCTCAGGGAGATGGCACTGATCTCCAGAAAGAAAATCAGCGACGCCACACCTGCGCATCAAACACAACACGCCCTAAAATGATTCCTTGATTAATTTTAGATACTTCTCCACTCATTTACAAAAAAATCGGTACAGCTAAGGACAAGCGATTATGAAGTTAATCTAATTTTGTTCCAAAGTTGTTAAACCCTGTTCAACATTCAGTGTGGGTCCATGCAAATGTGGGGGGAAAGGGAATAAGTAGGTCATAGCCTTATTAGCCTTCTAGATCAGGGGACTTTGACTGACTTGTGCGATAAGTTGGTAAAATCTTCAATATGACCATAAACGGAAACACCCTGGTAAAAGTGAGCATGACAAAGACCCCAAGACCTCAATTTTGTCTTTCATATGAGAATCCAGCCTCTTATTGATTTAGAGGAGGTACAGAAGCAAGAACGTATTAAATAACTATCAAAATAATACAATAAACCTGCACTATTAAAAATGTTGGGTGTTGAGAGGGTATGTGGGGACTGTTAAAAGTCTGTAAATGCACCACTAACAGTTAAGTCATTCTAGTAATTGACAAGTACATAAAAATCAAATAAACATGTAGTTTAAGAACTAATAAATACATAGGTATTAATTTTAGGTGTCTACAAGTACATTCTTACAATGTGATATGCAAATCATCATAGAGAGCATATACATATCAACAGATAGTTATAAGTAAAAAGATGGTAGATAGTTAGGAAACAAGGGGAGAGGGATACATGAGTTATACCAATAATGTAAATATTGGAAATGCATTAAGGTTTTGACATGATGAACATTTAAATTAACAACTCTATTTCAAATATGTTATATCATTTTATTTTATAATATTTATATATTTCTAATCATATAACAATTATTTACATTTTATAAATACAATCTAGATAATTTAAAAGATAAATAAATAATTTATTTTAAAATTTTCAAGATAATATATTCAAATAATAGAAATTAAAATAATAAGACAAAATCAATATTTCTCATTGGTTGACAAGGGTTGTAACCATAGGATTGAATGGTTGCAGAAGTAACATGTATTTAAAAACAAACAAACACTTGTTTTATATCAAATTTAATTAGAAAGAAACATGGTTAATTATTATAGACAACACATTCTATGAGTTGTGATGTTAACTGGAGGGATAAAATATCTTATTGTTTAGATCTCCACTTGATAGATATTTTAATGTTTTTATGATTTGTCTTTTTTTTTTCTTTTTTTTGTGTTGGTATGATATTGATCATCTTATCGTTGCTTCTTTGACTTTTTTCCATTCCAAAAATTAATGCCCAACAAATACTTATTTCTAATATTATAGATTTAGGAAGCTTAAGAGAATAATATAACTTGTAAAGGATATGTGAAATAATATCTCCCATCACAGTTGGGCTATATTCAAAACCGCATTTTTTTATTTACGGAGAATAATCTAATGTAAATTACGCTATAGCTTAAAAGGCATATGGAACATTATAACTCATGATATCATTTAGTGCCTTTAACATGAAAGTGTAAATTTTATGTGAATATCATAATGATTCTTTTTTAACATTTTATCATTTTATTTTCCAATTTATTTATGAACAAACAAGTGCAATTACATGGATTGAATTTTCATTATTAATAGTTTTTTAATTTATATTTTAGTAAATGTTATAATAATTATATTTTTTAATTAAAAAATAAATTATTATATTTATTATTTGAAAAATATAATAATAAAGTAAATAAATGTTCTACAATAAATATGGAAATAAGTTAGCATTCAAATCCAAAATCAATAGTATGCAAGTATCGAAACATGAACAAAAATTAGATTACAAAACCAAAAATAATATAGTTAAATATTTTTCATTATTCACAAATAACAAGAAATGCTCATTTATTATTAATTAAAGGACTAAGCAACCCATTTAATTTCTTCTCCAAAAAAATGTAAATTTTAGGAAAAGCTCATTTACTAGCGCGCATATCTAAGCTTTTTTAAATGAACTATTTAATGGACTAAGCACCTCATTTAATTTCATCTCCAAAGAATGTATATTTTAGGAGAAACACATTTATTAGTCCACAGATCGAAGCTTTAGTAGGCTGTTTTCGCCGATTCGAAACCACCTTAAACAAGAAAAGTTGAGTAGATGTGTTATAATTCTTATTCTCGATGTCCATACAGAATTGAGAATTCTGAGTGAAGATGGTCCGTTATCCAACTCTGGTCCACAATTCCCTACGTCTTCTGGCCGATAACAGACCGAAGAAAAACAAGAGCATAGTGACAGCAGAAATTGATTACATACCTTCAGGCATAGAAGCTAAACATGGAAGAACTTACTCGATTGAAACAAATCCTGGTAAGCTCAGAATTTCAAGACCAAAACGCTGCCTATACCAAATTAAATGTTAACGATTACAATAATGAAGAACGAAGGTTGAGAAAAATGGTTCTCAGGATAACCCCAAGGATGAAATAAGAACCTTAGTATCAATAATTTAAAGGTGAAGAAGAGAAGGTTTGCTGCTCAGGGAGATGACACTGATCTCCTCCAGAAAGAAGATTAGTGTCACCTCACCTGCGCATCAAGCACAACACGCCCTGTATTGATTCCTTGCTTATTTTTAGACACTTCTCCACCCATTTATAGGAAAAAAAGGGTACAACTAAGGACAAGTGAATTTGAAGTTAATCTAAATTTGTTCCAAAATTGTTAAATCCCGTTCAACATTCAGTGTGGATCCATGCCAATGTGGGTGAAAGGGAGTAACCAGGTCATAGTCTTGGTCTTGGACATTGACCGACTTGTGCGATAAGTTGGTAAAATCTTCAACATGACCATAACCGGAAACAACCTGGTAAAAGTGAGCATGACAAAGACCTCCAGACCTCAATCTTGTCTTTCATATGAGAATCCAGCCTTTAACGATTTAGAGGAATTACAGAAGCAATAACGTATTAATTAACTATCAATATAATACAATAACCCTGCACTATTACATACCTTTTACAGCTGCAAGGCTGTTTCCGACGTTCGATTCCATGCGAATTAGGTTTTCATCCATGAAGATCTCAATGAAGAAAAATGCATATTGACTAACATATCGCTCTATTCATACTTAGTCAATTGGCAGTGAGCCTTTGTTGTCACTCGTCCACCCAGCTGCAAATTGGATTTGCTCTTAAAATCTGTAATTTTTTAATTAATGAAACCACGAGGGTGCTGTTTGAATATTCTATAACCATCCAAGACGAGATGTAAGCCCCATTAAAACTGTAGATTGTAGTTACTTGTTCACAAGATAGTGTTTGTGATTGTTGAATTCATTGAAACAAAATATCACCCTCATTTGATTGTGAATATTATAGTATGGTTGACATTGTCAAAGAAAAGAAAACTTAGCTTCAATGAATCCATGATTTTTAATTCTTGCCCTGCATGTTAATAGGGATGAATTGAACAAATAATTTTCTTATTGTGATCAATAAAAAGTTTTGAAATAACATAATATTATATGCATTTCAAAGTTTAACATAAAGTATTAAAGAATATTCTACTACGTATTCTTATGAAATATTTCATTTATATCAATATTGTTCGAAGTTAATGATATTATCAATTTTTTGTATAGGTTTCATTATTTTAAACTTATTATTGTATGTTAGTTGGTTTGTAATTATTGGGAATCTTATTCTCATAAGGTTGGTTTTATCCATATGTATTATTGGGTAAGTCCTTCCTATTTTCTAGAAAGTGGTTGTGCTATCTTGTTGGCTGTATAATAGCCAATTTGTATTGTATCGAATATATATGAAAACATAATATTTATTTCATGTTTTATTTATCTTTGTGTATTCGAATTTTCGTAATTTAATCAATGCTTATATTTTCCAACAATAGTGTGGTGTGTTTTGTGCCAAATCAACTATGTCGAGGATGATCGTTAGTAGCAGTTGGGAATATCTACATTATGCGAGATTGAGTGGCAATGATAGCGTACAGAGGCTACAGAAGGTGATGAGGACTTAGTCCTCCTGTTTTGTTTTTTCTACATTGTGTGATTTTCAAAGCATTATTTTCCATTTTGGTGCCTCCTAATGAAAAATATTGTGGGAAGCAAAAACATTAACGTAGTGTATAGTTCTTTGTAAAGGGTTTGTGGAAATCTGAGAAACCAATGAAGTGTATAAAATAGATAGATTTATCCTTGTCACTTCCAGATTTGTGGTAATCCTGCAAGTTAAAATCAAGGTGCTACCAAGACCATGAAGTCACAAAGATGGTATGCCACCTCAAAGGTGAGCAGAGTACAGGAAGAGTGTGAAACCTTTTTGTCATGTTTGAATTAATGGGGTGTTAAAAATTAATAATGTTAAGGGGGTGAATGTTAGGATTTAATAACATTATTAATTATCTATATAGGTTTAATTATTTTTAACCTATTATTGTATGCTAGTTGTTTTGTAATTATCAAGAACGTTATTCTCGTAAGGTTTGTTTTATCCATATGTATTATTGGGTAAGTCCTTCCTATTTTATAGGAAGTGGTTGTCCTATCTTGCGGATTATATAATAGCTAGTATGTATTGTATCAAATATATATAAAAACATAATATTTATTCTATATTTTATTTATCTCTGTGTATTCAACTTTATGTAATTTAATCAGTTTTCAGATTTGCCAAAAAATATTATAATTAAATATTTATGAATTTATATAACTAAAATACAAGTGTACATCATGTACCCCACTTCACCTATATTATAGGAATCAATTTTTAAATAGTTAATTTTTGTTTAGCGAATAAGAAATTTAAAATGTAACTAAAAGACAAGTGTATATTATATTCCCATAATATTAGAACTTAATCTAGAAATGATGTAAATTATTTAATTACTTAATTTTTAATATTTTAACTATCCTATTAGGAAACATTAATCTAATCAAGTTTACCTCTTACTATCATATCTCTATTTTTTCATATTATTATGTATTTATTCGTTAATATCTCGAAATATTAAGCTCATACATAATGAGTGTCCTTATTTTTTTTAGTTTTATTAAAAATTCTATTTTTTTTATAGTGGCCAAACTAGCATCAAATTATATCTATATATTAATTCTTAATTTCATAGATAATTCCAAGTAGAAAAAATATTTTTAATTTATTAAAAATACAATTTCAAATAATCTATCATTGATTTTTGTTAAGACAAAGAATTAATTGAAAAGTTTAATGAATTTATAATTTTATTATAATATCATGGACAATTAATTAATTAAAATTGAATATTTGTATTAATAACTTAGTTTGTCAAATGAATTAAAAGAAACATAAACATGGTCATAGCAACATCAAATTTTATCCCTTACAAAATGGATTTATCTTCAGATAAGATTTATTTAGAATTTGTACTTCATCTTATTTAAGGTTTTTATTTTTAAATATCATATTAAATAAGATACTTAGATCCACTCAACACAATTAACTTTCATCTTCAACTTTTTTCTTGTCACTTTTATATCATTATTTTAAATTCCCTTTTTTATATTTATATACATTATAATTTACTAGTCAATATAATTTAGAATAAAAAACTAATAATTAATAATAATAATATTTTTTTAAATCAATTTATAATATTATAATTATGAAATCAACCATTCAAGCATATACATGAGTAATTATTTCTACTATATATTGTTTGTGATATATAACTTTCAATTGTTTATAAAGATAATAACTATTGAAATCCTTAATACTATTCATATTTTGAGGCAGATAATAGCTGCTATGTGGCTCTTGTTATAATTGTTATACATTTATTTATTTTTAATTTTACATTTGTCATTTGGTGGATAGATAGATAGATAGATAGATAGATAGATAGATAGATAGATAGATAGATAGATAGATAGATAGATAGGTAGGTAGGTAGGTAGGTAGGTAGGTAGGTAGGTAGGTAGGTAGGTAGGTAGGTAGGTAGGTAGGTAGATAGATAGATAGATAGATAGATAGATAGATAGATAGATAGATAGATAGATAGATAGATAGATAGATAGAGTTGTCAATGTATTATTATTCTTGTTTCTAAATATAATAGTTCATCTTTACCATAACATTTAGTAAAGAGTTGAGAGAAATTTTTAGCATAATTTTAAATAAAGTAAGTTTAAAAATTAATAATATTTACAATTTATAAAAGCATTTTTTTAAATTTTTTAAAAAAAAAATTATAACTATAAAATGTATTAGTGGGTGAATGTTTTTACAAATATTGTTTTTCATTGACACACATTTTTTGTGAATGGTAGATGAATCTTAGTAGAACTAACACAATATATCTACAAATATTAAGCATCTATTTAGAAGAACATCTTGTTTGACACATCAGTAATGTTGTATATAATGACATTAGGAGGAATTTTATATGAATATCTTAATCAAAGAGAAATATTCATCGTATAAAATTTGATTTTGGGTCTATATATTAAATTAATCTCAATACATCACCTATCCATTTTTCACCATTGTGTTAGAGTAATAATATAAGATTATGTTAATTTGGTTCTTATCCTAAGTAAGCTTAACTTGATGTAGTTATGTGCAATTATTGTATATACATAAAATTTTAGAGTTAGCATACCCATGTATAGTTTGTAGGTATGTACATTGTATACACATGATAATTTTTACTTTATCATTTACTGACACTTTCTCTTATAGTGACTTTTTAAGCATCGATCTCCCTGAGTGCATGACTTATAGTGTTCATCTAGAAGGGCGTGGGAAAGGCTCATGGTGAATTGTGATAAATGTTGTTATTATATCATGATTACACCATTCCTACTATCACTTTGGCCTAATCAAGGTGTCTTGTCATTTACCTCATTTATATTATTATTATTCAATTCTAAAAGTTTCCCTATATATATTACGCTATTGCCTTGACCAATACTATTTATCACTACCTTTTATACTTCATGTACTATATAAGCTAGCCCAATATAGTTCTTAGGCTATTTTTTAACATCGGTACTATATCAACCTAGTCAACATCATTCTGTGTCAGCAAACTCCTTTCACCTTTATCAACTAGGGTATGTTTAGGGTTATTTTTATGTATTGGATCAATATATAGGGAGCATATTGCATTCCAAAAATTATATACACTCAATTCACTTTGATTTCACTCACACTTCTACCTTGATTCATATTTAGAGGAGTTTTTGGTCTGGACCCTTATCTTGAGGAAGCTTGTCTTGTGGTGTGTTTGAAGCTCAATATGAGGAGTCATTGGGAGTTCCTAACTAACGATATCTTTGATATTTATCAAACCATTTGAAGTTTTGAACCCATAGCATCTTTTGCAAAGCTTCACTTGATCTAAGGGGGAGATTGATGCTCAATGGGTTCACGCCAAAGTAAGTTTTTCTAAACTTGTACATTTTCCCTTGTTTTATTAAAAAAATGATGTTGATTGATTCTTAATGAATGAATGTGTGTGTTGAAATACAAATGAAACATTGATATCTATATTGCTTACCAAAATTAGAAATATATATAATGAAAATATAGTTAATTTATAATTGTAATATGCCACTTGTACCTAACTGAAACACCTATCTAACCTGTGTTATAGATAAAAATGTAATATTAACTAATTATGTCAACATTAACCCCTTTATTACATTATTTTTACAAATGTGCCCCAAAATAGATAAAATTTCAACTTGTCAAGAGACTTGGTGAGTATATCTTCTATTTGTGAATTTGTCGGGTAGTACTAGAGCTAAATATGGTGATTCAAAACTTGTTCTCTAATGTAATGAAACTAAACCTCAAAGTGTTTGGTTCATTCATGAAAAAATAGATTCTTCACAAGCTTCAAAACACCTTGATTATCATAGAATAGAATTGGTGGCTGATCTTTAGGAATCTCCATATCAGATAAAATGTGACATATCCATATTTCCTCACACACAGATCCTTGTGTAACATGATACTCTGCTTCATGGATGAGATAGAAACTACTGACTACTTTTTTATTATCCATGAAATGGATCCAGATCTGAGATGAAAAATGTATCCTAAAGTAGATTCTTTGTCATCAACAGATCTAGCATAGTTCAAGTTGGTGTATCCTTGTAAGAAGAACTAATTATTATTATTGTATTCCAGACCATACTCAAGTTTGCCTCATACATATCCCAAAATATGTTTTGGTGCAATCCAGTGACATTTATTTGGTTCCTACATAAATTTGGAAAGATAGCTCATAGCAAAATTTAGATATGGTCTAGTGTAGGTCAAGTAGATGAGACTCCCAATGAGCTATCTATAGAGAGTTGCATCCATTTGAAGGGAATCTTAGAATCAAGAGAGTTGTAAACGTTTTCCCATCACTATCAATAGAGGTTTACAGTTTGAAAATCTATAATTTTTAAGGAGTGTCTTGGCATATTTCATCTGGGAGATAAAGATGTGATTCTATTTCTACCACATCTCCAAGCTAATACAATAATATAGTAGCCCCAAATAGGTTATATCAAAGGATTTATTTAGATCATTCTTTACTACATCAACAAGATCATTTGAACTACTAGTGATCATAAGATCATCCACATATAAAACAAGAATGACAATATATGTACCAACCTTCTTGATATACAAATTGGAATTAGAGAGGCTACAAATGAAACTATGTTGCAATACGTGATCATCTATTTTTATGTATCATGCCCGAGGTGCTTTATTAAGTCCATAAAGAGACTTAACTAGATGACATACCTTTTGTGGATGTTTATCATCAATGAAACATTTGGTTGGGTCATGTATACTTATTTGTTTAGATCACCATTCAGGAAAGCATCTTGACGTCCATCTGCTAAATTTTCCATCTATACTGTGTTGCTAGTGCATAAAAAATTCTAATGGTCTTGATCTTTATAGTGGGTGAAAATGTCTCCTCATAATCAATGCCCTCTTGCTAAGCATTACCCTTTGTAACAAGTCATGTTTTATGTTTGTTGATGGATCCATCTGCCTTGTACTTAATTTTTAAGATCCATTTTCAGCTAATGGATTTATTCCCTATAGGTAGATCAACAAGTTCTCACATCCCATTCTTGATGAGGGCATCATATTTTGCATCCATAGATTTCTTCCATTAGGGTTGAATTAAGGCCTCTCAATCTATCTCTAGTTTAGTGTTATCAACCACTAAAATTATGAGTGAAAGATTGACTTCACCTCTGACCTATCTTCTTATTCAAATTCTTGATGATGTGTCTAGAGGAGAGCTCAGGTGTGAGTCCTTGATTATGGAATGTATCCATTTAGGACGTCATTATGGCTACTAATTTGATTAAGAACTACGTTGTAGATTACCAAGATCAATGAATAATTCTCCTTCTTGTAGCTCACCTTCTTCATACTTGTCATCTAAATGTGGTAATAGTCTGTGAGAGGTGGTTTGGTCTATCTCCTTTTGTGCTAATGAGTCAAATGATGATTTGTCACAAACCACATCATGACTTTCATAAATTTTCTTCATCTCAAGATCCATGAGATGGTATGCTTTGGAGTTAGTTATATACCCGAAGAAAATACATTGGAGGGTCTTTAGTTCAATATTCTTCCTCTTCTTATCTAGAACATGCATATAAGAAGTACAACCAAACACTCAAAGATGAGAAATAGATGGTTTACAACCACTCCATACCTCTTTTGGTGTCTTTTCTAGCAAGATATTTGTTGGTGCTCTATTGAAAAGATAGATAGTCATCTATACTACTTCTGCCTAGAATTATATCATCAACTTTGCAGTAGATAACATGCAATGAGCCATCTCCATGACTGATTGATTGCATCATTCTATTATTTCATTCTACTGAGGCGTGTAGGGAGAAATAAAGTGTTTCTTGATGTCATGTTGCTTTAGGAATGTCGATAACTCTTTTGATGTGAATTTTCCCCAATGATCTGAGTGAAGGAGTTGAAGTTGCTTCTCAGATTATGTAACAACACATTGATGGAAGGTCTTGAAATGTGCAAGAGATTCACTCTTCTCTTTAAGAAAGAACACCCAAATTTTATGAGAAAATTCATCAACAAATACTAAAAGTACCTGAATCCTTGATGAGATGCTGGCATGGGTACACATAGATCAGTATGTACCATAGCAAGTCATTCCTTAGCATGAGAGGAAATTGGCTCAAATGGATATTGATGTTGTTTTCCCACAAGAAAACTAGAACATATTGGAAAAGAATGGGAAAGCTAAGGAATTCCATGTACCATTGCCTTAGAATTGAGCTAAAAGAGGGAACTAGCAGATAGATGTCCATATTGATAATGGCAAAGTGTAGTGGATTCTACTATAAAGATAGCGAGTGAAACTTCACTACTTGAAACTACATTTTAGGAAAATAACCGATCCTTTAAGAAGGATTTAACAAGAACCTGACCTTCTAGAGAAATGAGACATGATTTGACGCCTTCTTGGACTAGAAATTCTACATTTATCTTGTGATTCAATAGTTGATTTATAGATAAGAGATTTGTTGTCAAACTAGGGACATAGAGTACCATTGTGAAAATACAACATCTTGTTTCGAGAGGAATGGTGACAAGTCCAATTACTTTTGAATATGCTCTTTATTGTCAGCAATTAAAACATGATCTTGAGTTGGATGAGTTATCAGCGAATCAAAGAGTTCCTTACATCCAGTCATGTTCTTGCTGGCACTAGAGTCTATTAACCAAACTTTACTCACTTCTGTCAAGGTTTGGGAGACTAGTACAAGATAATCATGGGCTACAAATGCTATTTTTTATACTACTTCATCATCAGATGCATTCTCCTATTGCTTTTATGCTACTATATGCCCTTTCTACTTCCAATGTTGAGGATGTCTCTTAAATTTCTTTTAATCTTCTTTACTAGAAGAGCCCTTGTGACTAGATTAGCCTTGAAACAAGGCATTATACCAAAAATGATCAATATCATGCATGTGGATTTTACAAATGTAACACCATTGCTTTGGCATCTTAGTCTTCTGCTATTGTTGATGTTGTTGTGGCTACTTCTAAGGTCCTTTCTTGAATTTTGGACCCCATTGCTTAGAGATCAAGGCTTTGTTCTCAAATTCTTTATGCATAAACTATAGTGCTTCCTCCTATTGAAGAAAATCAACCAGTTATTCAAATGACACCACTTGCTTAGTAATGTTGAGTGTCATAATGAACATGCAAAACTAAAATGGGAGAGTTCTCAGCGTGACCAAAACCAACATCTTGTCCTTGACCTTTTCTCCAAGCACAACAAGTTTTGCTCACAGTTCTGCAACTCAGCATAATAAGTCTTCAACCTTTTTGCCTGAATTCATATTGAGTGTAGGAAGAAGTGATTATAGATGTAGGATTCTAGTGTGGTTCTTCACCTCATAAATTATGAACAAAATGTCCCATGCCTACTTCGATGTCTATGCATCATGGACATGTGGTTGTACTTCATCAATAATATTGAGAGTTATCAACATAAGAAGTTTTACAACCAACTTGTTGAAATTATTTTGCTCATCTAGTATGGCAGGACTAGTCATTGTTACAGTGATGATGCTCCATAATTCTTCAAATTGAAGAATCGTTCGCATCTTCATCTTCTAGGTAGCAAAATCTCGCCCTTTCAAGAGCTGGGCATTTGACAATATCAACTTGGGTGCAAACATATTTGTGTGTTTCCTTACTTTATTTTTTCAAGAAAATTACAAGCAAAATAGGATATATTGCTTCAAAGTTTGAAAATTTTTGTATGTAGCAATGCGTGTACCTTGCAAGACTGTTGCCTACTTCACAGGGTTCCACCTTTAGCTGCTTACTTGTCTTAAACTGAATCTACACTTTGGCTTTCAACTCTTATTGCAAAGGGAATAAGTTTCTCTTGCTTTAGATCCATGAAATGTTTATAGATGTATATCAGCTTTTAGGCTTTCACGCTCTCTCGACCACTTCCGGACTTGGCTATGTTTCACAGGTCACAGCTTCCCAAAGTTTTCTCCTTCATGGGATGCTTGACCAGTTGACTTCTGAATGCAGGAAATGATATGGTCATGGCTGCGTTTTTGTACACATTCACTTCTTCTATGCTACCATACTTTATTTTTCTATAGTACTTGCTGACTATGCATCAATTTCCATGATTAGCCAAGCTTCGCTCTTCTATAGGATTTCGCACTGCAACTTCACGTTCACTGACAGATCACAGGCTTCTGATCGGTGATCAAGCTCTTTAGCTCTCCTTCATATGGGTCACTTTCAGACTTCTGCTGGCATCGTTGTCTTAGGATCTTCATGTTGTTATGCAGGCTTCTGCGATCAAGCTTAAGAAGCTCTGATACCAGAGTGAAATACAAATGAAACTTTGATATCTATATTTCTTAGCAGAATCACAAATATATATAATGAAAATACAGTTAAATCATAACTGTAATATGCCACCTGTACCTAACCAAAACACCAAACTAACCTGCGCTATAGCTAAATAATGTAATATTAACTAATTATGCCAACATTTGTATTATTGTCTAGGTTCTCTCTACATCAAATAAGCTAATGTGGCTATAAGCTTTCTTGGACTCTACCATATTATGTTTTCGGTTGCATAAATGCCCTTTCGGCTCACCATTGCACCTTACCATATTAAAATCATTCTAACCATTCCCCTTAATTTAGTTTACTTTATTTACATATTTATGATCATTGCTTACAACAAACTCTATTTCATAGCGGTCTAATAAGAGCTACATTCTTATTTTATAAGCGAAGGCTTTGAAATCCTTTGTTCTTGAAATTTCTATGTATGTAACCTTCTTATTGATTTTTAGAATTCAAAATATGGAAAGGAGCATTCTAAAGGCAAAGGGTTTGCCTTATGAATTTGGGCTAAGGATGTAACAATAGCCATATATTTTTTGAATATTTATTCGACAAAGATTATTATGGATATGATCCTTCAAGAAGCATGGAGCAATTAAAATTCAAGTGTTGAACACCTAAGGGTTTTTAGTTGTGTGGCATATGGTCATATGCCTAAGAAAATAATTGGACCCCTATTTCACAAAGAGATGATTTATCTAGTCATCGTAGCCATCTAGGAGGTCAAAGAATTATTCATTAGTCAACAACATCCTCCTCCAACTCAAGTAAATGTCTAGCAATGAAAAGAAGCTTGAAATAAATCTATGAGTAGTCAAGGTATGAGCAAAACAAAGATGAAACTATGAATTATGCTCTCTTTTTTTGGTTGTTCCCATCTACATTGAAGAAGTAGCCAATGATAGTTAGTGGTGTGCGGTAATGGATGAGGAGATGTATGCCTTAGAGAGAAATTAAATCTAAGAGTTAGATGACCTGCCAAAATAAAAAAGAGGTCATAGTAGTTAAGTGGGTGTAAAAGACAAAACCCACTCTTGAAGGAAAGATAAAGAGGCATAATGCAAGAGTAGTGGTGAAAGGATGCAAGCAAAGGCTTGAACATGACTACAATGAGATGTTTACACTTATAGCAAGGATAGAAATGGTAAAAATATGACTACAATGAGATGTTTACACTTATAGCAAGGATAGAAATGGTAAAAATATGACTACAATGAAATGTTTACACTTATAGCAAGGATAGAAATGGTAAAAACAATCATAGCCATTGTTGTTCAACACAAGTGAAAGGTGTATTAAATAGATGTCAAGTCAACCTTCTCGAATGGAGTTCTAGAAGAAGAAGCATATTGACAGCTCAGCTATGTGTAACAACGTAACACATATAATTAGTCGTTCATTTTATTACTCTTTTTTTTGGGACACATCTAGATAATAATGCCTCCTCCATTTATGGGTGTCGGTTTCCATTTGGAGTCAGTTCACGAACTCCCCAGACTATCAGTTTGGATGATTTGAGAGCCGTTGATTGGGTGTTTAAATTCTTTATAAGAGTCATTTTTTTATTCAATAAGAAATTGTGAATCTTTGCTCTAACAATTTTTGGTATCAGAGCTTGGAATAAGCCTGATCAGAGCCTGTACGGAGAAGAAAATCATGGTGCAACGATGAAAGAGCATCTGAGGAGGTAAGAGTGCAAACCTGCATGGACAACAAAGAGATTTAGAGCTGAGTCGAAGGAGACTATTGTTTATAATAGTGCCATAGGCGATTGTACAGCGCTGCTATTGTCAAAAAAGATAGCAGTCAAGGAGCAACACGTAGATCGTAGTGACCAAGAGCGTCGAAAAGGAGCAGCGACTTGGGAAACATGGAGAGATGCTTGCAACAAAGTCTAATGCAGCCAACAGTCCTTCAATGCTGATCATGGAAGAATACACAACCACAATGCAAAGGAGTAGTTACAGACCATAGATTAGGAGAATGCATGAGTGTAATAGAACATAGTAGTCTTGCGTAGTAGTCCCTCCACCCAAGCCAAAATTCTCAATCATTCTGCCAAGGTGATGTAGTCACTTGAGAAAAAAAAGCCAATGAAGTCTTTCAGAACTGGAATGAAAATGGCTAAGAAAAGATGTAGTGATATAGCTAAAAAAAAATGTTTTCGAACAGCTGAAATCTAACAAGGCAACTCATAGAACATGGAAAACTGTCAAGAAAGCACTGGTTATTATTTCACCTTGCTAGAAGCTCTTTGAGATATCGAATAATATTCAATTTGACGAGCTCATTCATCAAGACCTTCTGGAGTATTTCCTATTTTAATTACGTTGTCGAATAAATAGAATTTGAGAGGAACTCGACAATGGATATGAATCTAATTGTGAAGATGAGGTAGAACACCCCTACAAGCATTGTTGTCTCTTAGCATGCAACTATCGTTCTCATTTTCGAACCTATTTTTCTCGCAAGTAAGACTTGTAATTTTTATTTTAAAAGCAATAAAATATTTTTTTATTAAAAGATGTCATCTCCAAAATGGATATTATCGGACGCCCAACTACTTAAATGGCCAAATTATGCTGCATGGAAAATAAAGATGCATGCAATCCTTCAATTTAAAGGATTGTGAAGCATCGTGACAGGGACCACATGAGTTCCCACTGATCCCGATACACTCACAAAGTACAAATAGTGTAATGCTAAGGCCCTAATGTTGACCATGCTAAGTGTCGCCAATGACATGCAACTACAATCAGGTATGTTGATAATGCAAAGACAACATGGGACAAATTAGCGTCAATATACGAAGCAAAAATCAAATGAAAATTCTTTATCTACAATTGAAACTTCATACATTCACTATGGAGTCTAATGAAAAAGTAGAAGAATTATTACAATGGGTAGTTGAGCTATGAGTAGAATTGTTAGCTCTTAGTGAAATGATAGATGACCAAACATTGGTCCTGATCAATTTACAAGCACTCCCTTCTCAATTTAGAGTGTTCATCAAGACAATAAGTGTCGCTAAACAGAATGTGACATTTGAAGAGCTTGTGAACCTGTTGTAGTAGGAAGAAGACATCAATTTAGCACAAGATGAGTCTGAAGATAAGGCTCTTTAAATGAAGTAGCAACGAGGTCAAAAATCACTCAAGGGACCTCCAAAAAATCCACCATGAAAATATCAACAACAATAATTGTCTCATCATCAATCACAAAAGTCAAAGAGGTGGTGTCACATTTGTCACACCAACACTCACAACATAGACAACAAGTTTAGTCGAGAACGAGTTTTAAATCAACACATTCAGCTCCAGTACTACCCGACAAATACATAGATAGCAAATGTACTATCCAAACCTCTTGGAAAGGTGAAATTTGAGTTGTTTAGTGAGTACATTTGTAGAAATAATGTAATAAGGTGGGAATGATAGCATAGCTACATGTGACAACATAACACATATAATTAGTAGTTTGTTTTATTACATTATTTTTAATTTTTTATGGACACCTCTAGATAATAATGCCTCCTCCATTTATTGGTGCCGATTGTCATTTGGAGTTGATCCCCAAGCTCTCTAAACTATCAGTTTGGATGTTTCGAGAGCCTTTGATTGGCTATATAAATTCTCTATAAGAGTCATTATTTTATTCAATAATAAATTGTGATTCTTTCCTGTAATATATATGTGGGAAAACCAATAAGATATGAGATTCTATGGCATGAGAACAAAGTATATAGGTTGAAAAGGCATTGTATGAGCTCAAACAAGCCTCACAAGCATGGTAAAGATGTATAGATTCATACTTATTAAACAATGAATTTAGTAAAAGTGATAGTGAGCCCACACTTTACATCAAAGTGAGAAAAGCTAATATTTTTATTGTAGTTTTGTATGTGGATGAATGAATATTCAACAAAAATACAAATCAATCAATATAAGAGTTTAAAATAGCCATGAAAGAGTTGGAAATGATTGATTTAGGATTATTAATGTTCTTTATTGGAATATAAGTTAAGAAATTGGATGAAGGCATATTCATATGCCAATATAAGTATGCAAATAGTATTTTGAAAGGTTTCGGATATTGGATAACAAGCTCGTATCTACACCATCTGTGACAAGCTTAATGTTATGCAAGGATGATTATAGAAGCAATGTAAACCCTACATGGTACAAAATATTAGTGGAAAGCTTAATGTATTTGACTGAAACTAGGATGGACATCATGTATGCAAATAACCTCATATCTACATTCATGAAGATGCCAAAGGAGACACATTGACAAGTGGGAAAGAGGATATTGAGGTATGTGAATGGAACAAGAGATTAAAAAGTTTTTTAATGCAAAAATAGATGAGTTTCATCTTGTGGGTTACATGGATAGTTATTGGGATGGTAGCCTTGATGATCAAAAGAACACTTCAAGTTATATATTTCATATTGGTTAAGGAGCAATATCTTAGGATTCAATGAAGTAACACATAATATTAATTTCTACATTTGAAAAAGAGTATATAGAATCCAATGCAATAATATGACAAGATATATGGTTTAAAATTATACTTTTAGATTTTCATGAGGAGAAGCAAGGGGATAATACAGTCTATTATGATAATATATCCTCTTTAGTATTGTTAAAAAACCCCGTCTTTCATTGTAGGAGCAAACAAATTGTAATAAGTTATCACTTCATTCAAGAATTATTTGAAGATCATGTGATAGATCTTAAATTTTGCAAGTCATACCAATAACGTACTGATATTTTTACTAAGTCATTAAATAAGGACACTTGTATATACTTAAAAGGAAATTTAAGGGTCATTAATACAGTGACATTGGGCCTACAAGGTTTTATGTCATCTTTTGACTCCTACAGTCCATTGTCAGACTCTTACAAGCCACCTCTAGACTCTTACAGTCTAGCTCTAGACTCCTACAATCTAGCTCTAGACTCCTAAAGTTTATATCTAGACTCTTACATGATAGATTTAGACTATTACAAGGCATATCTAGACTCTTACAGGCTAGTTCTAAACTCCTATAAGCTAGCTTTGGACTCTTATAGGCCAATTTTGGACTCTAACAGGTTAGCTCTAGACTCCAACAATAGATCTATGGACTTGAATAAAGTAGCTAAAAATTACTATATCCAAGCTATGGACTCCAATAGGATAGCTATGGACTCTACCAGTCTAGCTATAAACTTTGTCAGACCAGCTACAGACTCTACTAGTGCAACTATAGACTTCATTAATGAAGCTATGGACATGTAGAGAATCAATAAACAAGGATATGGAAAGGTGAAGAGAAGTTATAAATAAGTTTTGAAGGTTGATAAAATTTATACATAACATGATAGGAAGGTCAAGAATAAGGGGGAGTGTTAAAGTAAAATATTATTTCCCTTCCCCTACCTCTACTAAGCTCTACACCCAATAGTTGTGGCCACTAAATAAATTTATTGCAGTAGGTTAAAATTTGAATTTTGGAATTGCTTTGGAGTTTTGTGGGGAATGATGGTGGTAGGTGAGAATCCCATCAAGGAGACAAAGGGGATAAGACAAGACACATAGAAAGTGAAGACAAGGAAAATAATAAATTAACCAATAATAGAAAATAAATGCAACATAAGGTAGAGAGAAGTTTGGAGAATATAGAGCAGCATCAGGAAAAATAAAATCATAACATAGACTTTATATGTCAGATAAGAAGAAAAGGATATAATAGGAAGGAGAGATAGACGAAACATGGAGTTAATAGAATCTAGATAATGAGTCAATAGACTATGGAGAATTGAACAATAAATAGAAAAAAGTAGAAAAAACTAGTTAAGTTTTTTGTGAGTTTGCTTCGATAGTTGTAGTTGTATTAGTTTATGCTTTGTAGTTAGTTTGTAATGGGAGTTTTAAAGTGAATTTAATAGATTTTTTTTTGTATTTTTATCTACACCTCTGCATCCCCTATTTTTTTAGCATGTGTTCTAGTGCATTTCCAACACTCTAATAAAAATCTTTATGATTAGTTAGGAGCTTAATAATTAATGCATTTAGGCTGTCTATTTAACCCACCTGTGCTTACACATTCTCTATATTTTTTGTCAATACATTTTATGGTTGTAATACTTTAATGGATACTATTATTAGTTAATAGTTAGCTATCCCATCATGTTCTAGTATTCTTTTGCTATCCCTTAGGTAAGTGCACAATTTTTAATTATGCAATGAAATGGTGTAGTTAGTTAATCTGATTTGTTGGGTTCACACTAATAATGGGGGTGGTAGTGAAACACTGGGGACAACCACACAAATTATTTTATGAGGTGGAATTTTTGGCATGGTAATTTAAATTTATTTAATCAAATTAGGTCCATTCACATCCAATACTTCTAAAATAATAACTTTGGCCTTAATGGATATCAAGTGATTAGATGAAGAATATTTAGGAGAACTAATTATTAAAAATTATGATTTTTCATCAAATATTACAAATTTTGAACCCATAAATATTATCATCAACCTCAATAAGTCATTGTGCAACTTAATTTTTTTTTAGTTTTCTCTTAAAATATAAAGTCTGATCATCGACAAAATGGAAATTAATGACAATCTCTAATGGGAAGCTAAATATTTGTACTCTGCATGTCAAAAAACCATAAATAACATATAAACTTTTGTGTTTTGCATCATGTATAGAACATATTCATTACAAACCTTTCACAAAAATATTCAATGAAATTTTTGGTTGGTAATTTACATGAACAAGACAAGGCATCAATAAATGCATGAAATATTTTCTTGCGACCGCCGATAAAAAAATACAACAATAAAATAAAAAATATTGCATCAAAATCTAGATTTTATCATTAAAAAATAACATTGAATAAATAAATTTAAAAAATGAAGGCTAATCAACATCTTGTTGAAGAAAAATCATTGATGGAAATTTTATTGATAAAAGTAGTTGAGAAATAATAATTCCAAACATTGTACTTAAATATAAAAAATAATATAAAAACCTGGTAATGCATAGTTTTTTCATCTATAACAAAATTACTATTAAATTCAATTTGACTAAATTTGATGAATCATGAAAAGAAACATATTTCAAATTGATTGATAAAAATACAATAAATAAGAAAAACACATAGGTTATACTTATTTTAAATTTTTATTGCATGATTATTATTTATAATTTGAATCAGTTGATTGTGTTGACTTAAATCCTTTACTACTATATGTGGTTGTTTTTACTAAACTTGAAGAAATACTAATCATTATTATACTATAATCTGAAAAATTGGAGTTTGTTTACACATAAAGACTTAGTTTTGACTGAAAAAGTGAATAATAAATGTCCCTTAAATTGTTGACATAATTAAAAGAGCACTACCTATATCTATACTATTTATTTAGGATATTCATTATTCCATTTAATTATTAAATGGATAATCCCTACACATGTAGATTCAACTTACTTAGGTGTGATAAGAGGTTAAGTGGGTGAGAGGGTGAGCACCACCTTGAGTTCCACTTAGAGTTCAAGTGCGTGCCACTATGAGTTATCTTATGAGCTCCATAGTGAGTTACACTCAGTCCCATAATGAGTTGTCATGTGAGTTAATTCCCGCTACTCCTTTATATTCCTCTTCACTAGGGTATTGTAATAGAGCAGATAATTGGTAAGCAAGATATGTCAATACATCGGGCAATTATTGTATATCTTCTTTTTCATTTATGAATAAAAGCAAGGTCATTGATTTTCAGACTTCCTTGTGTTCTCAATCTACTAGAAGATCATCTACTAGCCTATTCTAACATGGTAGTAAAGCATTAGGTTCTTTTAATGAGCATCAACATTTATTTGATTTATTTGCATATTGTTACAAGTATTGGAATTTTCATGTTTTAGCATTGGCCATTTGAAGGGTTTGCTGTAGATCTTAATGATGGGTTTACAGGAAGGCATGTTTATTTTATTGACCGACCTATTTTTTATAAAAATATATTAGTTTAAATCTATTTGGATTGCATACAACTTGGTTTATCCATTATATAGCCTAATTAGTGGTTCATGTAAGAGACACAACCTACCTTTTGACTATAATACAAATCTATTAATCCGTGTCCCTTCATCTACCTAGATTTGGGAAGATGGCAATGTTTTTGGATATATGCTAAGGATTCAAGACATTTCATCATAGAGATCAGGGCTCCTATTTAGGGGAAAGGAAAAGTACCTACATAGTATTACATCTAACCAATTTGGTGTTATAATTTCTTGTCAAAGTTTGTAGCTACTTATACAACATTCAATCAGTCATTTCATCCACTCTAAAACCTTTGATCTTCTAAAATGGATTAGACAATCAAATTTCATTGAATCTATTCATAGCTACTTCTCTTGTCAAGCACTTCAATAAGGAGACTTCAAGTTGTAAATACTCACCAATAAATATCCTCACCATAGATCAAATCCTAAACACCTCTCTATGCCCTTCTCATGTTGTTCACATCCTACGTCAAATCAATTTACAAATATGATATATGCCTATCCTCCATGACCTTTATCCTAGTTTACAAAAATAATTGATTTCAAGTGCCAATAAAGCTTGATTTAGTCTAGCTCGTGGCCTGCATATGTAAGAAGGTCCCTTAATTTTCCACTAGCCACTGTAATGGCTAGATCATGTTTTGAGAAAGTTCAATGGCCATACAATTTTTTTTGATGGTTTAAAATCATGTTCATATATTTATTTGATTACATATAAGGAGCACAGGAGTATACAAAGCCAAAACATAGAGGAATGATGGCCATTGGAGGTTCATTTGACCTACAAAAGCTTCAATTTGATTATTGGCATGATCTAAATTTGGGGAATTTATTTTTTGTATACCAATAATAAGAGAATCATAAACAAACCTATTTTTTAATTGTACATTGCTTTTCTCATTCATGACATCCTCCCTCCTTTAAATGGTTCCTCAAATCAACCATTTACAGACTTGTACAAGCACATGGTAGTTCCCGCCTTTTCTTCTTTCTTTTACAAAGTAAAAAATATAAAAACCTAAATTTTTATCCCTAAAAATATTAAAAATTAAAGCCCATTTTAATTTTATTTAAAATATCTTTATGTATTTTTTAAATTAAACACCTTCAAATAAGCCTTTAATGTAGAAAGTACATAGGTGTGTATGGACGAGGTATTTTTTTGGCATGTGTTAATGTGAGGAGGTCTGGGGTTTAGTGCCAATTTCAATGAATGGTTTCACGACATGACTTGTGTTTAAAACTATCGAGCCATAATACTTTAAGTGTAATTTAATTAAATAGGCCATTAATGACAAAAAATGTATTTTGTTATAAATTTTGATTGGTAACTTAGAATTGAGTGCCACCTTTTTCAAAAGTGCATTTTTTTCATCCTTTTTCCATTGGTCTACTTTGTTTTGTAAAATGCAGTCAAGTTATAAAGTGCAATATTAAGGGGGGTTATGGGCACTACTACTTTCTACAATGTACTTTATGTATTGATTGCTCTCATTTGTATGGACACATTTTTATCCCATTCTGAAGTCCATCTTTAGAGTTTGCACCATTATTTTTCCATAATCAAGCACTGATTGTTTACTTGGATGAATTATTGGTTGTGCTCGACATCCAATTCATGAGTGTGCTTCAGGGGTTCATTGTAAACCATTTTGTGCAGTTCTGCACTTACATGGTGTCTTCTCTCAGTCATGTCGACCCCATTTAAGAGGATTTAGATGAGGATATTCTTTTCATCTCCAATGATCCTTTTTGGAAAGGCCAATTATGCCTCATGGCATTTTTACATGGAACACTTGTTCACACACAAGATTTGTATTCCATTCATATATAAATAGATTACTACAACCATTGATCCTATTTAGTTTTATAAGTGGTCTCATGCTTGTAATGAGGATTTTTCCACTCTATTATTACATGTTTCCATGGATATTCATTGCCATGTGGAATATACAGAGTGTCCCTAAACTATTTGGAGCATATTGTAGGGTATTTTTGATGATCTTGCTGAGATTGATGTCACACCTCCTCTTCTTCCTATTGTCTCTTCTAAGACATATGCACTCTTTTCTCATTATTTTATTTCTTGTCATGAGACATCCTTGGTGGATAGTGCTCTTTCTTCTCTTGAGTCCCCACTACAAGATGAGATTCTACCAGACCATAGATGTTATATTGCATAGTCTACATCCATTCTTGTGCACATTATTGATTTTCTAGAGCCTTCATAAAGCTACATTTTAGAGGACTTTACTTATTTCAAGGACTGTACATACATTGAGAGTATTGATGAATCATAATTTCCTATGAAATTTCATCTTAAAAATCTAAATGATTCATTTATAGACTAGTCTTCAGTTTTGATGGTTATTGAGCCTTGCTCTCTTCTTCCTATAGACATACTTTCAGCAAATGTTATATGTCTATATTCTTCTCTAGCTATTCTCTTACATTCATTATATGCTTATTCATTGACATCTTCTATATTTAATCTTCTGTTATCTGATTGGACTTTGGCACATTTGAGTATTAACAGGGAGACATTTGAACATTTTATAAAGATCTACATCATGAGTCCTATCTACATTCCATTTGAGTGGGATTTAAATAGTTTGGTAGCTCATGTTTTTTTTTAAGAAAGAGATAACATTTATTGTAGAGGGAACCACTACAACATTCACCATACGACATCCTGTGCATACATTATCTCTCTTCTTTTTGGAGGCACATGTCCTTCATATTTTGTAGAATATTAGGATCGTCTCTATGTACATGGGTACCTCATCAGGCCTCATTTTTGGGACCCAATTATACAACCCATCCAATTTTACAAAAAACCTGAGCTATGTTTAAGGGGGGTGTTTGTGTGGGCTTTATAGTCCTACATTTATTTCTTTGTCTCTCTTTTTTAGAGGTGGGTGTGGGGGCGGCGGGGGGAGGGGGGGGTGGGCGAGGGGGGAGGGCGGGGGCGGGGTAAGTTTTTTCCCAATAGGTTTTCTCCTTTTACTCCACTTATTAAGAGTTTTATTGTACATAGATACCTCATCATACCTTGTTTCTAGGTCCCATATTTTATTTTCCTCGACCTAATCTATGCTTAAGGGGGGTTGTTGATGTAGGATATTCATTATTCCATTTAATTATTGAATGGATAATCCCTATTCATGTAGCTACAACTTACTTAGGTGTGATAAGAGGTTAAGTGGGTGAGAGGGTGACTTCTACCTTGACTTCCACTTGAAGTTCAATTGAGTGCCACTATGAGTTCAACAATGAGTTACACTCAGTCCTAGAATGAGTTCTCTAATGAGTTACTCCCCCTACTCCTTTATATTATTATTTACCAAGATATTTTAATAAAATAGATAATTGGTAAGCAAGATAGTTTAATACATCAGGTAATTGTTACACATCTTGTTTATTTATGAATACAAGAAGTGTCATTGATATGCATAATTATTTGTGTTCTCACTCTACTAGAATATAAAATACTAGATTATTCTGACATATAAATGAAATAAACATTGGAGTTTTTGAACATAAATGTTTCCTTGGATATATACAACTTATCAATCAGGAAATGCACATGCATGTTTTATAATGAAATATTTACAAATATTGTGAGAGAAAATATTGTACAAAATGGAAAATGTGCAATTGAATCAAAACTGAGAACATTTCCCTTGCACTCTTCCTAATGAACACAAATATAATATATCTTTGATTTAAAATGTTTTTGTAGACAAAAAATAATGATGTTTATAGTGATGGTGATACTATGAGCCCTGGGTTTGTAAATGCAACATGCATTTTTGATTTTCAATAAATTTTTTTTCAAATTTATCTCAAAGTGGTGCAGTCAGCACTTAGAAATTTACAAGGCATGTTTTATAAGGAAATGAAATTTCAAACTCTTTTATTTTGCAATCCTTATGACTATGAGCTATAAAAAAAATGTCATACATAAAAATTATGTAGTTGGATTTAGTGTGTGCTAATATTAAATTTGTATATCCTATAAATAATATTTTATTTAAATTGATCAAGATCATTGTAAACTAAATGAGTATTTCTATATGGGTTTGAATAAGGAAATGATAATTAATAGTAAGCAAACTAGTAGCAACGATGTCAAATATAAGACAAACCTATAAAATATACTAAGAATAATGTTGGTTACAATGATTTGAAAAAAATATGAATATATCACCAAAATATTTGTAACAAATTAATAAATATATTTTTTATGATAATACAATTAAGCCTCCAACTTATTTCCTTACTTTTTCAATTGTATAGGATTGTTGATAGCCCCTAATAGTTTTATTATCAAAGTTATATGTCCATTACAACCATATTGTTTTAGATAGAAAAAACATTTCATAATAATCTTGATGATGGTATATTTCATGCAATTCATAACCAAATCACTTACACTCGCTTCTTGAAGCATAGATTATACAAATTGAGATAATTTTTTCACAATGATACATCCATTTTTGGAGAAATTGTTGACATTTTTGGGATAAATAAATTTAAAATTAAATGAAATGTTAATAATAATTGGTTAATATGGTGAAAATATGCACATGGATATAAAGATAGTGATAATTAAACCATTGATAATTTTGTATAAAACTATATAAGTCATGACACCTTGTTATTTTTTAAAAACATTACAAAATTACATCAATGTCAACACAAAGAATTGTAAGAAAGGTAAACAATAAAACTATAGGTAAAATTTTCCAAAACCACTAATCAAACATATCACAAAGAATTGTAAGGAAGGTAAATAATCAAACTATAGGTACAATTTTTGAAAAACACTAATCAAACATATCATAATACTTGAACCATGAGAAGATGAGAATGAATGTGATCTTGAAAATGCAAAACATGTTTACTGGATCATTAAAACAATGATATAATAGTTATTTTTTTTCCCCATGATTCTTGGTGAAATAAACATGAACAAAACTAAACACATATAATCAATCCCAAGTACACTAAATAACCAAGATTATTATCTTAAATAGAACTATTATAGGTATGGAGAAAGAGTTTTTCAAATAAAAAATTCATTGTAGAAGTAAAATATAGAA
>JARHVA010006025.1:295000-312500 GCA_037957365.1 Torreya grandis
ACTTGTGCGACAAGTTAGTAAAAACTTGAACATGACCATAATGGGAGACAACCTGGTAAAAGTGAGCTTGACAAAGACCTCAAGACCTCAATCTTGTCTTTCATATAAGAATCTAGCCTTTAAAGATTTAGAGGAAGTACAGAAGTAAGAACGTATTAATTAACTATCAATATAACACAAGAAACCTGCACTATTACATACCTTTTGAAGCTGCATATTGACTATTCCATGCGAATTAGGTTTACATCCATGAAGATTTCAATGAAGGAAAATGCATATTGACTAACGTATCACTCTATTCATACTTAGTCAATTGGCAGTGAGCCTTTGTTGTCACTCGTCCACCCAGCTGCAAATTGGATTTACTCTTAAAAACAAAAAATATTTGAATTTATGAAACCACGAGGGTGCTCTTAGAATATTCTATAACCATCTAAGACGAGATGTACGCACCATTAAGACTGTAGATTGTAGTTTCTTTTTCACAAGACTGTGTTTGTGATTGTTGAATTCACTGAAACAAAATTTCACCCTGATTTGATTGTGAATATCATAATATGGTCGACATCGTGAAAGAAAAGAAAACTTATTCATTGCTCACAAGATGTCTTTATGGGGATGTAGTTAGTGTAATTTAATTACATCGATAGGTGTTTTTTATAGTGGTATTTGGGGGCGGTCGGGAGAAGGGGAGTTGTGGGTGGGCGAGGGGGAGAGTGGGCATGAAAGATGGTAATGGCGTGAGTGGGTTGACAATTCATTTTTTTAAAGTCGACATTAAAAAATAAAATTTGATTAACACGCTGACATGAATAAATAAAAAACAAACCAACCGACATAACGGTTTTTAAAAAAACAAAAAAAAATATAAATATAAATAAATTGAAACCAAATAAACAAAACACAAATAAATTCATAAAACCACAAAGAAAAAAAGAGCAGAATAGAACGTTAAATTTGTTTGAAAATTAAAATTCGGATAGCAGCATGGCACAGTGATGTAATAGGTATGTAGCGCTAGCACTCTTCCTACGCACTCTCTTTCTCCTATTTGTATTTGGACACAACAATTCTTTTTTAGAACTGTACTGTTCAGATTCCTCAGAAACATCATCCTCCTTAGTGCGAGCCCCAGACCAAGTTCGAGACTTTTTCTTTCTACTGCCTTGCTGTGACTGAGTTTTCCCTGCCAGGGTGTCTTTTGCTTGGTCTATCCACGATTCTTCATTGGTCTGCCACGGCACCGTGTCCTACTCTCTGATCCCTCAACCGCAATATTAGTTTCTGTGTCTCCTATTTTACCTGACTCTGAGGTTTTACGAACCTCTTCAATTTTGCCCTCCTATGACGTTTTACCAACCTCTACCTCGATACCAGCCTCTATGCTTTTACAATGATATAATAGGATGATAATTTAATATACAACGTTCTATTTTTATTTCTTTTGAATCAATTCAAATTGCAATAGATTTGAGGTCGTGTTATTAAATGGTGAAAAGTTATAATAAATAAAGAAAACATTAATATATATTTTTTTAAAATATATGTTTAAATGATTTTTTATAATAAAAATGATAATAATAATCGTTTAAATTGAAAATTGTAGTTATTTTATCATCAATATGATTTGTAATCAGAATATGAGAATAATAATTTAAAAAAAAAAACCAATCATTTAATCTACAAATTGTGTGGCTATTTCCTATAATATGTACTCTAATCATCGTAGCAAAACCTCTTTGTGCCACCCCTTGATTCTTGTTTTTAAATTTCTGGAATAGAATATCTTCTTATCTACATAAATATTTTTTAAAAACTCCAGCATCATGTATAATTAATAAGCAAATCTTATCCATATCTACATTGTGCAGTGACAAGGTTATAGATGCAATTTTATAAACAACGCTTTAATTATTCTATAAAAACAACACTTTAATTATTCATAATTAATATTATTGATTTATAACTATGATGGTAAAAATATAAATAAAATTTTATAAATATTTTTCAATTATTAAAAAAATTGAATTTATTATTTTTAAAATTTTTTTATTTACAATTACATTATAATCTTTTGAATATTAAAAGAAAAATATTTTGTTATAGTTATATGATTAACAGAAAAAATATTTAATAAATATGCAATGAATATGGCTAGACGAAAAACACAGTTTGAAAATGAACAACTGGAAAAAAGAATATGATTAACAAAAGTGAGAACATTGAAGAGAATACTCTCGAGAATACCAAAGATAAAAAAGACAATTACCGATGATAGATGATGATAAAATAAATAAAAATGAATATGAAATATAATGATGCACAAAACGTAGAGCCGAATTACAAATCAAAGAGCTAGAAGGACAAATGAGAGAACATGCAAAATATATGATAGCGCATCGTGCAAAAACTTCTCAAAAAGACCAAGCTATATTACAAAGAAGATTACAAACATCAATACATGCAAATAAAATGATTGATGCAGAAAGAGAACTACTAAAATAATGAAATCGAGACAGAGTACAAAGACATCGTCTTGTAAATAATAATGTCGATGTGGATGGTAATGATGAAATTTCAATGGAGAGAGAAGCATAACATATGATGGAATTTGTTCAAAGACCTATTCATGAAATTGAAAGTGGATCATAGTGTGTACCAGAAACCCAACAAGAAAAATTGATAAAACCATTGGAATTCAATTTTGCTAATATTGATGATGATATACAAGGGCCTATGAAGAATAAAACTGAAGCAACCACTTTCAAAAGAAGAAATAAGAAAATTAATTTTAAAATTAGTGAATATGCATAACCAAGTGAAAATCAAGGATCCTAGAAAAAATGAAAACAAATAAATATTAATATAATCGAAAATGTTGGTATAGATTTTAAGACTATACAATTGTTGTTTCGATGTGAGTTAGATAAACTTGATTGGCCACATATGTGTTATATTTGTCAAGAGATTTACCCTGGGATGATTATTCATCGAGCTCCTAAAGGGCCTATTTGTCGAATATGTCATCAAGAGGAAGGTATGCACTAATTTTCTGAAGCAAACAACATGGATCTTGGGCCCCAACCACCTAAATTAGTAAACATGACCCAATTGGAAGATATGTTTGTTGTTCATGTGAATCTAATTCTTCAGGTGACCCATGCAATAAGAGGGAAATACAAATACAAAGGGCATAGTATTTCTTTTCCATAGGAAGTTAATGAAATTCCCAAAAAATTACCACATCATATTTTAAATCTTTCAATTATCATAGTGCAAAAAAATCAACAATGTGGAACTACATACAACTTTACTGTGAATAAATATCATGTATATAAAGAACTTAAATATAAGATTGATCATGATAAGTTATATAAAGATGTCAAGATTGATGAAACAACACTAAAGGATCTCCAAACCAATATGTCTACAAATGTGTTCTAAAAATTGAACATAGTTGACATGGAATTTAATACAAATTTCAATGAAAATGTTTTTCGAGGTCCTCTACTTAAGACAAATGAAGGTAATATTATAGATCACACATATCAATGGCAACCAAACAACCCAATGCCCTAAGAGAGATGGAAGTGATTCAAGATCAGGTAAACCATCCAAATGTTGATCCAAGTGAACTAATAGCTTGACCACAAATTGGTACATCTCGATCGAATGAGTATGTGATAGAAGGTTTATTAGACATGACTTTCCCAACTCTATTCCCTACTGGAAGGTGTGATTAGTAAGGATCATGACTAAAATGTGTACATCTACATGAATATGTGAAACATGTCATTAAATATCAAGATAATCATTTTGGAACACACCCTCAATTTAGGTATCTTGCTATGAATAAGATAATGCAAAATTGAGCAAAAAAATTGGCAGCACTATTTGTAAAGAAAAACCTTAAATAACTACCAATTACAATTGATGAATTACATGAACACATAGATAATAAGAAAACCCTCTCTATGCCACCCCTTGATTCACGTGGTTAACTTTTTAGAATATAATATCTTCTTCTTTACATAAATATTTTACAAAACTCCTATATCATGTATAATTAATAAGCAAATCTTATTCATATCTACATTGTATGAGGACAACGTTATAGATGGATTTTTATAAATAACACTTTAATTATTCATAATTAATATTATTGTTTGGTAATTATTATGGTATATATATATATATATATATATATATATATATATATATATATATATATATATATATATTAATTTTTTAATTATACAAAAATTAAATTTATATATTTTTTTAAATTTATTTTTTACAATTACATTATAATATTTTGAGTATTAAAAGGAAAAAAATTCAGTAAAGTTATATGACTAATAAAAAATATTTAATAAATATGTAGGGAATATGGCTTGATAAAAAATGCAGTTTGAAAACGAACAACCAAAAAAAGAATATGAAGAACAAAAGTGAGAACGTCGAAGAGAATACTCTAGAGAATACCAAAGACAAAAAAATTTACCGATGACATATAAGGATAGAGTAAATAAAAATTAAAATGAAAGACAATGATGCACAAAAATTAGAGTTGAATTGCAAATCAAAAAGCTAGAATGAAAAATGAGACGACATGTAGAATATATGATAGCACATCATGCACAAAATTATCAACATGACAAACCTATATTATAGAGAACATTACAAAGATAAATACATGTAAATAAAATGACTGATGAAGAAAGAGAACTACTACAACAGCAAAATCAAGACATAGTACAAACTTTTTACATAATAATGTCAATGTAGATGGTAATGATGAAATTTCAGTGGAGAGAGAAATAGAACATATGATGGAATTTCTTCAAATCCATATTCAATAAAGTGAAAGTGGAACAGAGTATGTACCAAAAACCCCACAAGAAAGATTGATAGATCCATTAAAATTCAATTTTGCTAATATTGATGATGATATATAATAGGCTAAGAAGAATCAAATAGGAGAAACAACTATTAAAAGAAGAAATAAGAAAAATAATTTTAAAATTAGTGAATAGACATGACCAAGTGAAAAGCAAGGATCCCAGAGAAAATGAGAGTAAATAAATATTAATATAACTAAAAATGTTGGTATAGATTTCAAGACTAAATAGTTGTTATTTCGATTTGACTTAGATAAAATTGCTTCACCACATATGTGTTATATTTGTCAAGAGAGTTAGCTTGTTATGATTATTTGTCAAGTTCCTAAAGGGATTGTTTGTAGTAGATGTATTCAAGAGAAAGGTGTGTACTGATTTTCTAAAGCATATAACATTGATCTTGGGCCCCAACCACCTAAATTGGTATACTTGACCAAAGTGGAAGATATGTTGATCATCCGTGTGAATCTAATACTTCAGGTGGCCCATGCAATAGGAGGGAAATACAAATACAAAAGGCATATTATTTAGTTTCCATTGGAAGTTAAAGAAATCACCAAAAAATTACCACATCATATTTCAGATCTTTCAAATATCATAGTTCAAAGAAATCAACAATGTGAAACTACATACAACTTTAGTATGAATAAAGATAATGTATATAATGTGCTTAAATATAATATTTAACATGATAAGTTATATAAAGATGTCAAGATTGATGGAACAACATTAAAATATCTCCCAACCAATAAGTATACAAATGTGTTCAATGAATTAGACTCAATTAACATGGAATTTAATACAGATTTCAATGAATATATTTTTACAGGTCCCATACTTGAGGTAAATTAAGGAAATACTGTAGATCACATGTCATCAATGGCAACCAAACCACCCAATTACTTGAGAGAGATGGAAGTGATTCAATCTTGGGTAAATGATCTAAATATTGATCCAAATCAACTAATAACTTAACCACAAATTGGTATATCTCCATTGAATGAGTATGTGATAGAAGGTTTATTAGACATGGATTTCCCAAAAATATTCCCTGAAGGAAGGTGTGATTGGCTAGAACCATGACTAAAACATGTACATCTGCATGAATATGTAAAACATCTGATTCGATATCAGAGTAATCATTTTAGAACAAACCCTCGATTTAGGTATCTTGCCATGAATAGGATAATGATAAATCAAGCACAACATACATTACTAGTATTTATAAATAAAATCCTTCAAGAACTACCTATTACAATTGATGAATTATGTTAACACATGCCTAATATGTCAAAATCTCACCTTGCAGATTGGTTGATGTGATATGGAACTATATTATAAGGCACATGATCTTATTGGACAAAGTGTCATGCAAAGTTAATTTATCTACTGCATCATATTGGAATGCCAACTATCTTATTTAATTTAAGTGTAGTAGACATGTATTGGGTAGACCTCCATGCACCGATGTCATGAACTCCACCTACTGATGCCCCTGAAACACAAAAATGGTTGCAATAAAACATAATTGACCACACACATAATTTCTTATTATATGCAAATTAGAAATACAGTATTCCAAAAAGAGATACTACAAAAGTTTATGAAGGTTAAATAATTTTGGTGTGGATATGAATGACAACATAGGGGGTCTCCACATGTGCATGGTTTTTTTTGTGGTTGGATAGATCACTGAAAATAGACACCTTAGATTGGGAAAATAAAGATCAAGTTAGCTTTGCCAAAACATATTTTGATGGAATTATACATGAATAAAATCCTCGAGGAGATACGCATCAAAGAGACATTCTTGTATGAATTGATTAATAATTTAATTATCTTATATATAAAAATAACAATTATAAGACTATAAATGAATATAATTTCATGTGTGATATAGGGAGGACACAATTTGATCTCACATCCATGTTTGAGGAACACAGTAAACATTAATAAAATAGATCCAAAATAGGACTATGGAGAATTCATTAATTATGTGGAGTGTCGTACAATGTGTATAGATGGATCTTTCCTACGAAAAAAAAAAGGAAGAAAGGTTTGTAAGTAAAATTAATTATCCTAAAAATAATAAGCATTAGTGTAAAAATATGTATTAAGTATTTTTTAATATGAATAATAACACAATTTTTATTTAATGTAGGTACAATGTACCTTGGCCTTTACATCTTGATGGATCAAAACAATGTGTAGATCTATAAAAAGGAGATAAAAAGTATGATCCAAAAATAAGTGATAATTATGTGAATACTCATAATTGTCATGTGTTGAAATCATGACATGCAAATGTAGATTGGTAACCAGTATTATAAAAACATGTCGTTGTGAACTACATAGAAAAATATGCTGTAAAAGTAGAGAAAAGTTCAAAAACATATTAACAAATGTTGATGCAACTTTCAAATGTTGAAAACCCAAAAGATCCTATTGTCTAAATGTATAGGTATTTTCCAACTAAAATAATTGCTCAAGGAGATATAGGTGCAATGGAAAAATGTCATATGTTTCTCTAAATTCCTTTGGTGCAGTGTAACAAGGTATTTGTATCATTGAATGTTAAGTGTAAAATTTTTAAACAAGTATGAAAAGAGGATGAAGAAACTAAAAAAGTGGAAAGTCAATAATTGATGGATATATTGATAGACCTTGCTCAATGGAGCATTTACCACACATTGAGGCATCAAGATAATGGATATATAATCCTAGAATTAGAAAAGGAGAAAAGTGGAAACCAAGAAAAACATGTAATATTATAAGGGTATGGCTTAGGTTTTACAACATCCTAGAACAAGATAGTCATAAATTTGTAGATTTATTTTGGTCAGAGTTACTATTTTACAAACCATTTCATGATATTGAGATAGACATTGGTTAACATAAGGAGATAATAAAATATAATTAGGGGAAATTTCAATATAATCCTTTTTCATATAGAGTAAAGGATTGAAATAAAAAATGATATTCAACAAGAAATAGAGGATGAAGATAATGGAAATATCGAACACAATACAATTGAACATGAGTGGGAGATCATATCAAGCCTACACTGCAAACAATATCTAAATGTTTCTAAGATTGATATCTTGGGTTGAAGAGATATTGATAGACAAACAATTTGGGATTCAAATTACTTGGGTGAATAATAAATGAACATATTTCTTAATTTTTTAAGCATGACAAAATAAAATAGCTTGATTGCAATGGACGAAATAATGTCTATTTTTTTGTTATGAAAACTTGAGTTAGAAAGAAAAATTAGTGTTTGCTATAATTATAAGACATTATGATCATGGATAAAATACATCTCCATTGCATATGATAATCCAAGGAATGATAGGAATAGGGAAATATTATCTTATTGAAGGGACTAAATTGGAAGTTCTAGAGTTATCATAACCATAATGTTTCCTCCTTGTACTACTTGCTCCAATAAGAGTTATCGCATTTAACATTGGTACCTAAATAATACATAAATCCTTGCGAGTTCTTATTTCAAATTTTGAAAAACTAGAAGGAATAAGGTTAACAACTTTTCAATAAGAAATTAAATATGTTAGATATATTGTTATTGATAAGTTTTATAGGTCAAAATATGCTGAAAATATAGACTCCACCAACCATTTCCATAGAATGCTGATATGTGTTTTGGTGGAAGGTTAATGATTTTTCTTGGGGATTTGGGATAGTTGCCTTTGGTAATGGATAGACCTTCATATGCAAGTACAAGACAAGAAAAATTATTATGGGAAGAAATTTTAACTATTATTAAACTCAAAAAATGTTTTAGACAGCAGGGTCAAACTTCAAAACAACAATGGTTTCGATTAATTCTAACAAATCTAAGAGATGAGAATCCAATCAATAACATCTAGTAGTTTTTGATGACTAGAACATATGCTTCACTTGAAATTGATAAAAAGGAAGATTTTAATGAACACATACATTTATTTTTAAAAAATGAGAATTTGTGTCAACATAATAAGAGAAAATTGTATGCATTGAATCAACATATTGCTCAAAGCATTGCAACTAGAGGACAAAACAATATTGTTATGAGATTGGCTGATGAACAATTGGAAGTTGAATTATTGATTGATTTTGGTTCAATGTTGATGCTCACCACAAATTTATGGATAGAAGCAGGTCTTGTTAATGGTGCACTTGGATATATTTGAATCATTATATACAAATAAGGGATAACATCCCTTAAACCACCTACATATGTTATGGTTCAATTTGATAACTACATAGGGATTCCTTTTGTTGATGAATCTCCAACTACAATTCTTATCAGTCCAATATAAAGGGGCCATGTAAGTCAACTACCATTAAAATTGCAATGGGGATTGATAATCCATAAATGACAGGGCTTAACACTTGACAAAGCCACAATTGATATAGAACTTACAGAAATATAGGTTTTGACATTTGCGATAATATCACACGTAAATTCATTACATGGATTAAAGATCACATTGCCTTTAAATTATAACAGGTTTGAGAAATTGAAGAATGGAAAAGGGGTACATAAAATTAAAGATGAAGAATAAATACTTCAATTGTTAGAGGATCTCATGTACATAGATGAAATTTCTTAATTCTGTTAATATTATACTGCTTACATATATCATTTATGTGTTGATATTTATCTCTCATTTTAATGTCAAATGTATTTGTTTTGAATTTCATAAAATTGTTTTTATATTTCATATATGTCATATCAGTATTTTTATCTACTTCCCATGTTCTCTAAGTTATAATTATATTACATATATGTCATATATGAACAATTTTGATCTCCCTCTTTTTATATATTTATATATTAAATTTATTTTTCTCTCTTTTTTTAATGTTAATAATTCATTAAATAGTTATATTAAATATGCTTTTATTAAAAAAAAAATCTTTAATCTTACACAGTGACGAGTGATACTAGAATACATATCTTAGATAAATCTATGTAAAATACACCAATAGCTATCATTCTCGAGGTACTCTAGCGGTGTATTTTACATATATTTATCTAAGATATGTAGGCTAGTTTAGCTTCAATGAAACCATGATTTTTATTTATTTATTTATTATTATTAAATGGGTAGTTTGGTGGATAAGTAGAATATAGATAGACAAAGTTGTCAATGTGTTATTATTTTTGCTTGTAAATATAATAGTTCATCATTACCATAATGATTTTCAAAGGGTTGAGAGAAGTCTTTAGTTTAATTTTAAATGGAGAAAGTTTAAAAATTGGAAAAAATTACAATTTATAAAAATATTTCTTAAAATTTTATTTTTTATAATTTTTATATCTATAAAATGAATTAGTGGATGATTTTTTTTACAAATGTTATTTTTCATTCAAACACGTTTTTGTGAATGGTACACGAATCTTAGTGGAACTAACATAATATATCTACAAATATTAGCCATCTACTTAGAAGAAAATATTGTTTGACACATCAATAACCCTCTATATAATGACTTTATGATGAATTTTATTTGAATATCTTAAACAAAGAGAAATATTCATAGAATACACTTTAATCATGGGTCTATATATTGAATTAATCTCTATACATTACCTATCTATTTTCACCATTGTGTTAGAGTAATAATCTAATATTATGTTAATGTAGCTCTTAGCCTAGGTAAGTTTAACTTGATATAGTTTTACCCAATTATGGTATATACATGAAATTTTAGACTTAGTAAATGCATCTCTAGTTTGTAGGTGTGCATATTGTATTCATATAATATTTTTTTCTTTGTCATTAACTAACAACTACTCTTATAGTGACTTGGTGAGCATTGATCTCTCTAAGTTTATGCCTTAATCCATGCATTGGGAAAGGGGCCAGAAATGTTCATGGTGCATTGTGGTAATTGTTACTATTATATCATGATTTCACCATTTTTACTATCACTTTAGCCTCCTCAAAGTGTCTGGTCATTTACTTCTTTTATAATATCCTTATTCAAATACACTAGTTTCTTTACATATATTATGAATTAGTCTAGCCAATACTATTTATTGATGCCTTTCATCATTCATGTACTATATTAGCTAACACAATGTAGTTCCAAGCATATTTTTTGATATCAATATTATATCACCCTAGTCTACATCATTTTATCTCAACAAACTTCTTTCACGTATATCAACTAGTTTAAGTTTAAGGTTGTTTTTAGATTTTATATATCTGTATATGTGTATATGTATATGTGCATGTGTATACACACACATGTGTGTGTCTATATATGTGTGTGTGTGTGTGTGTGTGTGTGTATATATATACATATACATATACAGATATATATATATATATATATATATATAGATATAGATATATATATATATATATATATATATATATATACATATACAGATATATATATATACAGATATATATATATATATATATATATATATATATGTGTGTGTGTGTGTGTGTGTGTCTATATATATGTGTGTGTGTGTATGTATATATATATATATGTATATATATATATATATATATATATATGTATATATATATATATGTATGTATATATATATATATATGTATGTATATATATATGTATATATATATATATATATATATGTATATAAATATATGTATATATGTATATATATATATGTGTATATATATGTATATATGTATATATATATGTATATATATATATATATATGTATGTATATATATATATGTGTGTGTATATACATACATACATATATATATATATATATATGTATGTATACATATATATACATACATGTATATATAGGCCAAAATCGGTCCCCTTATTCCCTTGCTATTTGAAGCCAGTCAATTTCAGGTTGCACAAGTGCAATGCCATGGTTCTTCACATTGGTTCAAAGCCTGGTTTAATAGACCACTTGGTTCATCGGCCTAGTTCGATCAGTCAGCTCATTGGCAAGTTCAATGAGGCACCACCAAAGTTGAAGAGAAGGTGCCCTTGTGAAGGGCATGGAACATTTCAAAGGGATCACAAAAAAGGGACATTTTAACTTTCAGATTTTTGGTTAAGGCAATGTCCTGAATTCCTTCAGACTTTTTGTCCGAAGGAATTCAGGAAGGGTCATGGTTCAAAGCAAAGGCTGGGGAAAATTGTCCACAAACAAAAGTCTGCGAGAAAATATCCATGAACAAAAGTCCGCGAGAAAATGTCTATAGACCAAAAGCCTGTGGAAACTTGGTAAACAACCCAGGTGAGTATAGCGACCCGCTGAAGGACCCCAAAGGGCAAGTGCCCTTGCAGGAGACTCTCAGCCAAATAAAGGGGCACAAAGCAAAAGCAAAGGGTCACCTTCCCTTCAGGATGGTGCTAAGAAGGGACTTCAAGCAGAAAATCCCACAAAGGACCGATGACATTTTGCTAGGGATGGTGACGTCCGAAAAGCTGTCAACCTTAAGAAAGCAAATTAGCCATTTGTTTTCAAAGCGATGATGGCCGTGTAAACATCAAAATTAACACAATGAAATAGCCATTTGTTTTCAAACTAAAAAGATGCCAATCATTAAAGGAAGCTCAGAAATGTAGTGACCCACTAGAAGATCACCCCCGAGGGCCGAAGGAGCTAGAAGAGACAAGATAGGAAAAGAACAAAGTGCCAAGCATGGAGCAGGCAGATAGTCCAAGTGGCAAAGGGAAGTGCCAATTCCAAAAGTGACTCCAGTAGGTGAAACAATGGCTGAAAATTGACCATTACAAGATGCAAATGGCCAACCGTGTGATCCTTTCTCCTCATTTCATATTTATGAGCAGACAAGCTGCATAGGTGCCTGCAAGAAGCAGCCTCGATTAATGAGAAAATAGCGCGACCATGTCAAAAAGGGCCTGAAGTCAAAGCCAGGGTCAACACAACATTTTTTTTTTGCAGCCTACTCTTCCCAATGAGGGGACGCAAATAGGCCACTTGTAAAAGGGGAACCAAAAGGCCTCCTTTCTTCTCCTATATATTGAGGACTTGTCATTTGAGAAATCATCTTCCACATTTGTAAGGCGTAGCCCTGGCAAAACTTTCACCTGAATCAATAAATGCATTTACCTCTATCTTGGATAGATATTTTTGTATATGTCTTGAGTGTTAGTTTGTGTTTAGTCATTGTTTCTTGATGCTTTCACAGGTCCAACACCAACATATATGTTTTTTACAAGGTGCCATTTCTATAGCTAACAAGGAGACCAGTATCTAAAAGTGAAAAAATAGAAGAAATCACTTGCAGTGTGCATTTCACAGCACCTTTGGTGAATCTCTATTTTTTGTGTATTTTCCATTAAATCCTCCCTACCGAGTCTCTTGTAGCCTAGTCTTTCTGCTAGGTTTGAAGTGTATGTATGTGTATGTCTGATTTAAAGTGTGAATGTGAGAAGGTCGACATATTTTTGGTGCATCACCTCTTTAGAGTAGTTTGTTTTCCTACAATCTTTCTCCCTTTTCATCCCCCCCATTATATATCTGTGTGTGTGTGTGTGTGTGTGTGTGTGTGTGTGTGTGTGTGTGTGTGTGTGTGTGTGTGCGTGTGCGTGCGTGCGTGTGCGTGCGTGTGTGTGTGTGCGTGTTTGCACTTGCTGGAATGAACAACTCAGCTTCCTACCAAGGGTACGATCTTCTATGTCAATAGTTTTGGCATGCCCAGTGGGACATAATTTTATAACTTAGTAAGGTTTCAGGATTGATGCTAGTCCTGTTATAGTAAATCAAAGATTTACAGCATCTGGTGACTCCACCCTCTCCATTACACTCAAATCAAAAGGCCCCAAACTTTAGACAACCATTTGTACCTTCAGCCTCTCAGCCTATAGCTCAGGTTGGAATTAGCCACCAAGGAAAACTTGAAGGGAGGCAATCCTAAAGTCAATATAGTGGACCAAATGAAGAAGCTACATATGAAGATCTCCTTATGGGATTCATTGTCTCTACCAGGACAAAATGACATGCTACAAAGGGAATTGCATGAGTTGGATTGACAAGCTATCCCAACAAGCACCGATAATGTCTTAATGATGAATGGACAGCCTTTCACTTCAGGTCAGGTAAAGAAAGAATATAAAATTCCCCCTTTCTATGTGTCCTTGGTTATAGGGGATTTATTGGTGCACAATTGCATCATTGATAGTGGGGCTAGTACCTCAGTGATGCCCAATTACATAGCTGACAAGATGGGACTGAAATATGAAGAGATGAATAAGGGAGTCTTGTAGCTAGATGGGACACCTACAAAAATAGTTGGGATTTTGAAGGGTTTAAGCTTGACATTGCATACTTTCCCAACCTTTTCAATTCCCCATGATATAGTGGTAGCAGATCTTCCTCCTTATTTCACAATTTGCTTGTCCAGGGACTTCACATCAAAGATAGGTGGCTATCTAGCAGCGAATTGGTCCTATCTAATTTTTAGAACCAAGTATGGGACCAAGGTAAAGATCAAATCTGAGCCACTCTACAAGGACCATCTAGAACCATATTCTACCAAGGTAGCGAATGTCAATTATACCATTATCAACCTAGAAGAGTCCCAGACAGACCAATCTCCATCCTCTGTTCTTGAAGGAGTTGCAGACCTACTCTTGGATGAGTGGGGAAATGATAACTTCAGGCATGAACCTTAAAAGTTCATAGAGGAGGTAAGCCTTGGAGTCTACTACATACATGAAGAGGGCACCTTCATACCAAATATAATGAAGGAAAGCCAAGAGGACCTAAGTTTATGGCAGCTATACTTTGATGGTTCCAGAAGTAGGCTGGGAGCTATTGGTGGAGTGATGTTAGTCTCCCCTTCAAAGGAGAGATACTTTTTAGCTTTCTATTTCCATTTTTATTGCACAAGCAATGTTGCAGAATATGAGTCCCTTATCCATGGTCTGGAATGGGCAAGAAAAAGAGGGATCAAGGAGTTATATGTTTTGGGAGATAGTGAGCTGATTGTAAATTAGGTGAAAGGCTAGAATCTGACCAAGAATTCCTTGCTAAAGTCCTACAAGCATAGGGTCTGGGACTTGGTGGAATATTTCCTTACTTTCAATATCGCCTCCATTCCTAGAGAGTAGAACAAATAAGTGGATAGGTTAGCAACAATTGGTGCTCAGTTCGATGTTTCCAGGGAGATAAGTCAAGACTGTGGTTCACATTACTTGAAGGTGGTAGTTTGGCCCTCCATCCCTGACAACATCACAAAATGGCAGGTTTTTAAAAATGACCAGCAAATAGCTTAATTCCTATAGGAGGAAGCTGAGTTCACAACTCAGAACTAGGCAAAGTTGTAACAGCAATTGGCAACTAGATTGTTCAATTGAAGAACAATAAGCTCCCTAAAGGTTTGGTCACTCTTGAGAGCATCTTCAATGGAGATGACCAAATGAGAAATGACAAGGCATGCATCACAACTAAGGAGAATAATTACAAAAGGGTTGAGATATTCAAGGACAAGCTACTTGTGCTTGGAAAAGTTTGCATGATTCAAGAGAGGCAGGATTTCATTTTGTTATGTTAGGAGTTTGCTAATGTTTTTGTGTGGGATTATAGTGATTTGAAGGGATTCAACCCAAGACTCACCTAGCACACCATCGAATTAGAAGAAGGCACCAAGCTAGTCACGTAGAAGTAGAGACCTATCAAACTAATGATTACGCTTCTCATGCAGAGGGAACTGGCCAAATTGATTGAGTCCAAGATTATATTTACAATCAAACATTCCTCCTGGGTGGCCAATCTTGTTCTTGTTAGAAAGAAGAATGGGGAGATCAAGCTATGTGTCAATTTCAGAGACCTTAATGAAGTCTCTTTAAAGGACCATTATCCCCTCTTGAGCATGGAGCAGATCCTTCAGAAGGTAACAAGTAGTGAGCGTTTCTCCCTCCTAGATGGATATTTAGGGTATAATCAGATTCTAGTACAAGGCTATGACCAGCACAAAACAACCTTCACTACTAAATGGGGAACATTCACCTACAAGAAGATGCCATTCAGGATGGCTAACGCTGGTGCTACCTTTCAGTGAGCCATGGACATGGCTTTTGGAGGCTTGATAAACAACAATGTGCTAGTATACCTCGATGATGTGATGGTGTTCTCTAAGGAAGCGAGCCAACACATGAAACACCTCAGGTAGATTTTTGAAAGGTGTAGGGAGTTCAACACCTCTCTTAACCCAAAGAAATGTGTGTTTGTTATTCACGAGGGGAAACTCCTTGGCCACATCATGTCTAAGGAGGGATTATCTATTGACCCTGAGAGAGTTCATTCTATCTTGGAGATGTCCCTACCTAAGCACAAGAGAGGCTTGTAGAGCTTCTTTGGTAGGATAAATTTTATTTAGAGATTCATTCTGAATTTCACAGAGATAGTCAAGCCACTGACCTCTATGCTAAGGAAGGGTGAGGAGTTGAAGTGGAAAAAAAATGGAAGGACAGCTTTGAAGCCATCAAGCAGGCCATAACCTAGGCTCCTACTTTGATCAGCCCCGACTTCAACAAACACTTCAACCTCTACACTTTTAGCAATGAAGAGGTGATCTCTGCCATGCTTACCCAAGCAAATGGTGATGACCTTGAGCAACCACTTGCTTTTTTTAGCTAGGGGCTAGAGGATTTCGAAGTCAAATACACGTATGTAGAGAAGCAAGTCCTGGCAGTAGTGCAAAACTTGAATAAATTCAGGCATATGTTGTCTAACAATAGGATTCATCTTATGGTTCCACATCTTGGCATCAAGGATTTCTTGACCAATCGAGACCTAAATGAGAAGAGAGCGGGGTGGATCACCAAGGTGATGGAGTATGACGTAGACATCAAGATCACCAAGCTAGTGAGGGGAAGAGCCCTGTGTGAGCACCTTGCTACAGACTTCAAGCAGAAAGGGGAAGATAGCTTACTAATTAATGATGTAGCTATAACAAAAGAACCAACTATCATAAAGTACTGGACATTAGACTTGAGGCATTTCCTTCTCACTGGTGACTGCCCACAGAGTCTTGATAAGACCAGAAGAAGGTACTTCAAGCTCTAGTCTCTCCCTTATGTTCTGGTTGATGGAGTATTGTTTAGGAAATATCTCTCTGGGGTCCTTCTAAGATGAATTGACCCAAATCAGGCTGATAAGGTACTATCTGAGTTCCACGATGGGCTAGCAGGTGATCATTTCACTCCTAGAGCTACTACAGCAAGGATAATGAGAGCTAGCTATTTCTAGCCTACTCTTTTCAGGGACACCCATGCCTGGGTAAGAAAGTGCCAAAAGTGTGCACTTTTTGATGGGAAACAGCGGTTGGCTGCCATGCCTCTACAGCCCATTCAAGTTGAGCAACCATTCATGCAGTGGGGCTTGGATTTCATAGGAATGATCAATCCTCCCTCCAGTGATGGACACAAGTGGGTCCTGACTGCCACGAACTATCTCACAAGGTGGGTAGAGGCTATTTCTTTAAATGAGGCAAATGAAAGTGCGGTATTAGAGTTTTATGAGGACCTGGTGACAAGATTTGGGGTCCCGACCACCATAATCTTAGATAATGCCTTGGATTTTCTGGGAAACAAGTGAATGGGCATTGAGGTATGGC
>JARHVA010006025.1:320000-372500 GCA_037957365.1 Torreya grandis
TTATCTTACAACACTAAGAGAGAATTTGGCATCAAATGGTCTATGTGCGAAAAAATTCCCATTAGATGTTTCAAATGTCGTAAGTTTGGTCATTTCAAGACAAAATGCTTAGTATGGATCCAAGAACTCATAACAAGGATTTTTTTAAAATATGGAAAGTCAAAAAAAGTCCATCTGAAGAGTTTCTTAAAAAAATAGGTTTCCGTATAAAGAATCATTCTTCTCTATAATTTATAGATATAATTTCAATGTTAGATGTTAAGGATATATTGAAATTATTACAAAAAAATCTGAAAAAGTGGCCTCTATGCTTTGTAAAGCTATTGATAATCCAAAGCCTTTGTTTGAATCGAAGAAAAACCTTTCTCAACAAATAAATTCAGATCATTGGAATGTTGTAATTACATTAGTTGGATTTAGTTGTTGATGCTTATTTAAAAGAGAGATAAGAAATGTAATAAAACAAAAAAGAGTATATTTTGGCATTCCATAACCTTGATATACATAAATTATTTTCCATGTATATGAGTAGTATTAATGAAAAGGTCTTTATATGAGCAAAGACTAGTAATTTCCCCCTTTGTAACCACATTGGAAACATTAGCTTTTTCAACCATTTCCTTCTTTTAGATCTCTTATTTTAGAAACCCTGGTATTTTCCTTTTTTACCTTGAATTTTATTTTCCATTTTCTTTTTAAATAATTTCACTTTTTCATTTTGTATATTTTGTAACCTTTTATTGTTAAACTATTCTTTTGTAACTGCTCTTTTTCATCTTATGGCTTTTGTAATTTGGATTTTCCATCTTGTGCCTTTTGTAATTTATCTTTGGCATATTGATTTTTTTGTATTCCTTCTTGCTCTAATTTTTCCTTTTGAATATTTTCTTTATCTAACTATTTCATTTGTGAATACTTATACTTTGAATTATCTTTTTTACCCATACTTATTCATTTTATAATTGTGCTATAGAATATGCACTCATTAGATGTGCGGGTTTCTTGATTGATTTATCAATTATAAGATCACCACTATCAATTGTACTTTGCATCTAAATATTAAAATACAAACATCGATATGTATAATGCCCCTGCATTCTATGATATGCACAATAGTATATTTATCTTTGTAAAGGATGTAGAGGATGCAGTTTGATTAGCTTATATGTAATCATTCCCTTATAATATCACTTGAAATCTTAGTAGACTTTTGTCATACTTTATAAATTACTAGTAGTAGATAAATTATATTTTTACTTTAAATCTTGATACGAAGACTTGCTAGGAATAAAATTATCGGATGAAGATACAAATAAATGATTAACACTGGCACATTCTATATTCTTTACATATCTGACTTGATTTTCCAATGATGTGATCTTTGAAGTGAAATACAAAATTATATTTTAAAACTCTTCTATTAACTTCCATATAGTTATTATTTTGTCCTTGAGAGTTTCACAAGCACAAAACCTAGGTACTTCATATTGAATATGCATACACACATCATCAAGAAGAGATGTGGGAAGTGGAGGGATTTGAGGAAGGATATGATTGTTACCTTATTTTGTAACTATACAATGGGATACCTCACCCATATGAATAGTGATAACATAGACCAAGCTAGAGGGAAATTACCTATCATACTCTTAAGGGTTAGGATGGATAGAGATTATTTTTTAACCATTTCAAATTTTTATAAGACTAAAAGGAGACTCATAGAAAAATACATATGAAGGATAAAAAATAGTCAAAAATGATCAAGAAAATAATAATTGAATCTAAAACCCTAGGAAGGAAAATTTTTAGAAGGAAACCCTACGCACAATATTAGGGCTTTAAATATTTAATAAATAATATAGGTTCACCAGTATGTTTTATCAAATTTTGGGTAGTAGCAAAATGATAGACTCTAAATAAGTAAACCATTATGAAAAATTATAATGATACATATATGAAATAAGTGACAATTGTTATTAAAACTTGTAAAATCTAAAAACATATTAAATATTTAAAGTGGAAGAATAAATATAAACCTAGATGGAAAACTTAGAGGTGGGTGATTCTAGATTTATGACTAATAGGTTGATTGTGTTGGCTGTATATAGACTAGGAATAAGAGATAGTCAAGTTCCCATATAGGAGCATATTGATTGGAAAAGGTATGGGTGCACTATTATCTTTAGGGTGTGATAGTATCTGATAGAAGATTAGAATCCTGAGATTTGTAGGTTTTGTGCACCTTTGCCTTTTTATTATTTAGACTATGCAAGAAATTATGATTCACTTTGGTGACCATTTTATTATTTAATTTCCATTTCAACCCATAAATCAATAGATAAAAGGATGAAATGAAATCATGAAGTAAAAATGGGTCAGTATTTGAAGTTTTGCTTGACCTCAACATCCTCTATATCAATCATTGCCAACATACCAGTAATCTAAAGAGCAATAAAACTCCATTTATTTATCACATGCCATGGTGGTGTGTGTGAAACTAGTGTAGAATGCTAGATGTTGGTGTTGGATGTAAATTAGAGCTTGCTAAAATTATGAAATATGGAGGATAAACACATGTGTTAAGTGTTTGATTTTGTATTTTGTGTACTTTTGTGCTATTCATCATTGAAAGTCTAAATGGAAAATTGAAGAATACGAAGAGTTTCTCATTTTATTTCTCTAAAGGTTGGAAGGTGAAGAGACATAAAAATTATAAAATAATATAAGTAGTACTTTAATGTAATAGAATCTAGTTCAATGTGTTGACAGAGATTAATATAAATTATCTTGTTATGGTTTTCCCATATTTTCTTTTATGTATGGTATATGCATAGTTGAGGACTTTGGTTTGCTTTATTTTTTAATCTGATGCAAAATTAAAAATTGTCGTGTTTTGTTATATAGATGATACAACCTACTTTATGTTTAATTCAAAATGTTGAATGAGGTCTATGTGATTTTTTGTCTCTCTTTTGTCTATTGTGCTCTCCACTACATAAGTTATCCTTGTAATTAGCATGTTCTAGTGAAACTTTAGGAACTTGTCCTAAAATTTTTGCAATGAGTGTAGAACCAAATTAGATGAACTATGATGAGATGCTTGCTAGAGCCACGAAAAATAGATCGATGGCTAAATAAGATAATTAATAGTTTTGTAGAGGAAGAAACATGAATATTCAGAAAGACTATAGAGGAGATTGTCCAAGAAAATATATATGGTGAAATATATGAAAATTTTTGGTGTGAATTGCCTAGACTATTAGTTATGTGGCTAGCTAGATTAAAATACTATTGTTTTAGTTTGAGGAGAACATAATTTATAAATTGGACTAGTGATAAGCTATAGAGATTGCATAAAATAAACATTAATTACTCTTGAGTAGTAGATTAGTGGACAAATACAATGATCGATAGTTATATCAAAGATTTTGTAGTACAAGGATACATAGCTTTTGAGACTATGTAACATCGATTTATTCAAGGAATCAAAGGGATTTTTTTACATCAACTACCTTATTTGAAATTGAGAGAAAGAAAATGATGAGGAGATGAGTAAGAGGAACTTGAACCTGATTTCAAAAAGTGGAGGGTGAAAATAATCTAAGTGAAAAGAAAATTCATGGAATTGAGAGAGATCTATGATGGAAAATAAGATGAAATAAGACAATCGACCCTAAAGTAACTATGAGTAGGACTAGAAATAAAGTAGGAGTTGCTAGAGATGGAGAAGTGCAAGGCAACAATGCTAGAGAAGAAAGGTTAATAAAAGAAGGTGAAGAGATTGCAGAAAGAGAAGGGTATATTGAATATAAAGAAAGACTAGATGAGAAAGTGGATTCTAGAAGAAGAGATGTTGAGGTAGACTAGTTAGGAAATAGAGTTAGGTCATAACTAACTAAGGGGAATTTCATTGGAACTAAAAAGGAAAGGTCCTGGGAAGATGTTAAATTTGAAGGTAGGACTATTACAGGTTCATGTTCAAAGCAAGAAGAAGCTATAAATAATCATCATTCACTTCAATAGTACATATGCCCCAAGCCCACTTATTAATTTATAGGAAGAAGAAAAGTTCATAGAGAGAAGCTAAAAATGGTTGGATTGATTTATTTACTAATAATTATGAAGGGTCAGTATAGAAACCAATTGGGAATTATAAGAAAATAAGCTAAATGAAGAAAAAATCTTAGTTATTCCTATAATGGTTAGGGCAAAGCAACTTATAGGCATTGACTCAATTTTGTAACAACCAGTGCACAAACACTACCAGTTATAGTTACCAATATTTAGACACTTAAAACAATAACTAATAATCCCTTGAATATGGCACTTCATTCATGTATGTATTTACCTTTAATATCATATGATGGATGTTTATGTCTAAAACATTAAATAATCATATGCGAGATGAAATGGGTTGTAGAAGGGGTTACTTCAAATGATGTGAAGAAATGAAAACTCATAAGAGATTTAGAAGGATACACTTTACAGTTCATTTGCAAAAGAAATGTCAATAAACTATATTTTAAACAAGTCAAATATTTTTTGATAGCATAATTTAAATGAAAAATTTCTCTAGTTAGTTGATTTAAGATCTAAAAGAGATTCGACAAAAATCCAAACAAATGATTGGAGATTACGATCACAAGTTCTCTGACATAATAAGTAAAATTGATTTTATTATTGAAAATAAAGATAAGGCTACTTGGTTTGTATAAGGTTTAATACCTAAATAAAGGTTTACTATTATGCAAACCCAATTTTCCACCAAAGTTGATGCTTGATTTGTTGACCTCAGGGTTGAGTAGATAGAATACTATGCATATCTTCCATTAGTAGGGTCAAAATTAAAAGCTAATATTGATGATTTCATGAGGAAAATGAATTAAATGCATAAAAATGACAAGCCTAAATTAGTATTATGGTACATATAGTGTGGTCATGAAGGACATCATTGGAACTATTTCCTAATAATCAAAACAAAATTTTGTGAATGTTGTAGGGTCGTGGGACATCCTACATCCAAATGCCATATTTTTTAGCAATATATTTAGAAATCACACAACATGGATGGTAATTTTTGAAAATCTAAAAAAAATGATGAGAGTATTTTTCACACATTGTAGGAGCTATATCAAAATATAACCAAAAACATCTTCACACTTGTGACTGAATAGATACCAATTATGAAGTAAGGAATTCCAAGACTAGATGTGGAGATGACCAATGCAACTCAAGGTAGCCCAAGATAGTGACTTTATCACCATAATATAAGATGTTATCCCACCATAGTAACAATAACAAGCCCTATCTAGGTAGAACTATACGTCATCTCCATCTTATCAATATTTTGTTTAGTATGTGCAATGATGGAACAACATGAATATTCAATAATAGAAAGAAACTTGGAACCTATGTTCTCCTCAACATCAGTATGAAAAATATGATGCATAGATAAATCAACAAGGAGGATATAATGGACAATAATCCCAAGGTTGGGGATATCAATATAATAGAGGAGGCTACAGAGGAGGATATCGAGGCAAATATCAAGGAGGTCACAATAATGATAATTGACAATATCGATTGTGTATGAAATGTTATCTCTACGGTTCATATAATCATTATGCAAATAACTATCCTATAAATCCGTAAAGTAAATTTTATTGTGTATATTTTAGGATTGAAAGTTAACATCAAACAAATGATTTCCATATTTTAGAAAAATAAAGAAAGGATAATCTAGTGTATAATGTAAACATGATTAATTTGCATCCAAAGGAAAATGCATTTTTGGAAGACATCACAAGGAAACAAAGGGATAAACATGGGTTACCTCCATTATAGATGCCTTAGGATGTAGGTATTATATAATTTCATTAGGATATATATCCTTGACCTACATTTGAAAATAATTTAATGCATTAAGCTGTGTAGGTATTACAAAAAATACAACAAAAACTATCTTCTAATGAGGATAACACTACTCTTGATGCTCAAATGTATGGGGAAATTGTTAGGATATTATGGCAAGAAGGAATTTTTACCACCTTGATATATCTAATGAAACTACTCAACATCATGAGCAATGAGGGTATATCCTAGAATATCAAAAACCTCCTTCATAATCTTTTTTAATGTGCACAATGAGGATAGACAAGGGATGACAATGTAGTTTGATGTACATCAAGACCAAGAATACCTGGGATGATTCATGACTAGAAATTGAGTTCCTCAGATACAAAATATAAAATGCAGTATTTGACTTCATTATTACAGTTAATATGTGGAGTAGCTCCACATGGGAAGCTATTAGTCAACCAACTCTGAGTTACAGTATAATAATATTAAGCCTAGTGGATTATGATATATTCAAGACTATTGGCCAACTAGAGGATGTTAACATTAAGGTATATGAACTTAGATTATGATGAGACTTTGAGGTCATTGACATGAAGATAATAAAGACCCATTAAGCTACCCTAATTAACAAGAAATGGGCCTACAATGGCCAAATGACTATTAATACCATGCACAATTAGTTACAAAAACATCAAAAATATAAAATAGTTATCATACCGCTAAACTAATATGAACATAAATGATATATCATTCCCAAGGAACTAGAATCTCCTTATGCTTACAAAGATAATAGTTGGTTTAAGGTGGGGAAAGAATAAATGAAAATTGGGATGTGCACTATTGAATGTTAAAAGAGGAAGCTTGGTAATGCATTATAGGAACAACCAATGGTACTTAAACTAATTATTATAAAGTTTCCAATCAAATACATTCAAATTGAGCAATGTGTTTCTCATTCAGTATGTTCACCAAAAAGATCCAAGGTAGAATTTTTATATAATAATACTACAACTGTGATGGATTACATTGAACTTACCCCTAAAAGAATCCTACCCTAGGATTTGGCCTCATCCATAAGTGGTGAATCAGATGTGGATATCTTGAATTGGTCTTGTAGAGATCATGAGTTGAAACCTATACGCATGGCATTCACTATAGAATGCCAAATACCTCAATATTTTATGACCAAAAATCTTAATCCATTTTTCCTGAGGCTTGAACACGATGTACTGTAGGTATAAAAATGAGTCAATGCAATCAGATATGCACTAAAATGAAGTCTTACAACATGGTGGGCTATGCACCAAAACATAGATATGCATTGGGAGGATGGATGTGAAATTTTGCATGCAAGGTTTTAACTACCATCGAGTATTAAAATATAATGGGCATTTTTTCAAGAGGGTCAATACCCCAAACCTCACATCCATTAATATGTATACATATGGACTACATAGGGATTAGATACTTAATGTTGGGCACATATATTTAGTCATACTCTTAAACATCTTCTTATAGCCTCGTATATGCATCAAGAGTGTAAAAGATAAACCAAACACTGGCCATAACTTTAGCAAGATTTTATCCAAACTTTTGTATTTGAGTATGATAATCCTATAGTAAATAATGCCCTATAGAAGATCAAATTTTTTTTGTCACAGACAAGCAAAAAAATTTAAAATTGCTAATGAAGCATCTTCACATTGAGAAGCTATATAGATCTAGGTTTTGTACTGTGCAATTATAAAGATAATCAAAAATATAATCTAAAAATTCAAACATGTAACAAAATAAATAATTATCCACTAGATTCTAGTAAAAGTGAGATTGATGGGGATCTTGATTTAGAAGGGTTATTTTAACTATAGTGTGACGAGGAGCCTAAATCAGTACAAAGTGTAGAGTAGTTTGAAGAAGAGAAGATATACTGTATTGACATCCCACAATGGGAATGCAAATGCATTTAACAAGGTACTATTCATAGTGAATTTGGAAAAATATATTTGGAATCATTGTGAAAGATGCAAGGAAATATTAAAATAGAAATGATCCCTAAGCTTACATCAGTGGGAGATTACTGGGGGTAAGAATATATCTCTAAAGACCTATAATTATTAGGATGTGTTTCTAAGTAAATTTTAAAATTTTAAATATGTAGATCCATCCTTGGATGAGATGCACATTGAGTTAAAGGAGTGCATGCACCCGATCAAAAAATGACCATAAAGACTAAATCCTAACATGAAAACTAAAGTAATGGCTAAATTGGATCGAATACAAGATGGAATTATTTAGCTAGTTCAGAAAGCAGAATGGGTGAGCCCCATAGTGGTATAACCTAAGAAGATGAGAGAAATATAGGTGTGTGGGGATTACCATACACTCAATAACACCTATTTCAATCATCTATTTCCATTCCCTTTTACTGATGAAGTACTTGAATTTGTCACTGGAAATGAGGTATATTCCTTCACAGATGGTTTTAGTGGATACCACCAAATTCTAAATTTCAAAGAATATCAGTCAAAAACTACCTTCACTACTAAATGGGGGGTCATTCACATATAAGTTAATTCCATTTGGTTTAAAGAACACACCTACTATATTCTCTAGGGCTATGGTAAATACATTTAAAGACTTCATGCATGATTTGTTGGAGGTGTATCTAGATGACTCATTAGACTTTGATTTGTTTAAATAACACTTATTGAAGCTTAGATGGATGCTAGAGTGATGTAGAGCTTTGTGAATCACCTTAAATTGAAATAAATGCCTATCTTTTTGTACCTTTTGGCGTCTTGCTAGGTCATGTAGTGTGCAATGATGGAATTTTGGTTGATCTAGAAAAAAAATATTTTTATATTAGGAATGCTACCTCTTAAAAATTCTATAGAAGTGTGCACCATTCTAGGTCATACTGAATATTATAATAAATTCATAAAAGGATATGTAACTATATCAATAGTTGTAGAAAAGTAACTGTATAAAGATACCAAATTTAAATGGACATCTGAGTGCTAAAAAACATTTATTGACCTAAAGATGATGTTTTTAACAATACTCATCTTGGTATTTCTTGACTAGAAAAGGATATTTTATGTACATGTCAATGTTTTTTGTAGTATAGTAGGAGCCATCTTAGTGCAAGTAGGTGAAGGTGGGATATACCATCTAATACAATTTTCAAGTCAAAAAAATTTTGGTGTAGAAAATAATTACACAACCACTAAGAGATAGTACTTTCCATGGTATTTGAATTACAAAAATTTAGGGATTAATTGTTGGCTACTCCTTTTAAATTCTACACGAACCACTAGGAATTGTGATAACTGGTCAATAAACCAATGCTAGGGGGAAGGGTTTCTAGTTAGTTGATGATCTTCTAGGAATTCTAATTCTGAATCAATGTGAAACGAAGATGGGAGAATGTAGGGTCAGATCATCTCAACAGACAACACAACAAGGAAGAACTAGAGGAACTGAAAGATGAATCCCTTGATGTGCACCTATTTTAAAAGTTCTTCAGTTCTAGATAATATGCAAGATATCTCAAACTTACTGGAACAAAGAAATTTTTCATGCACATTATAAAAGGAGGGACATGAAATAGATGGTTACCAAAGTTATATCATATAGACCAATTAATGGTTTCTTGTACAAGCTAAGTAAAGATGATGTACTGCATCGGGTAGATCTAGAACACGAGCAACACCAATTGCTATAAGAAGATCATTAAGGCATCATAGGATTGTAGGAGATGCTAATATTAGGAAAATACTTTAGAGTCGGTTATTGTGGTTTACACTTTTTAATAATGTGCACAAACTTAATACACACTCCAACATCTGTCAATGAATGGGTCAGACTAATAAGAGAGATACAATTACATTGGTTCATATGCTTGCATAAAATGTTTCTAAAAAAGGGAAATTAATTTTTTCGGACCTATATCTCCCTTGCATAAGAATAGTATTATCAAATACATTATCAGCTCAACTGACTAGTTCACAAAATGGGTAGAAGTTGTTGCTACTCCAAGTTGTGGTGGGAAGGATGCTGCCAAGTTTTTAAATGAAAAAATGATCACATAGTTCATATTTCCAATTAAAATGGTAAGTGAAAAGGGCACACACTTTCATAATAATACTATTAATACTCTAACAGAATAATTCATGATATCACACCATAAAATTACATATTACCATCCACAAAGTAGTAGACAGGCAAAAACATCATATAAAATTTTGGGTAAGATGTTGACACCAATTTACAATGTCCAGAGAGATGATTTGGACAATATAATTCTTACAATTCTATGGGACTATTACACACATTACAAGTGACCCATCGTATCCACTCCCTTTCAATTAGTATATGGTATTGAGCTAGTAATGCCTATGGAGTTTATTGTACTAAGTCTACATATTACAATAAGCATGCGGTTAGGGGATCAAGACTTGTTAATGTCATGATTACTATTTTTCACTAAAATAAAATAAGAGATGGTAAGAGCAAATTGGAACCAACATATCAATAAACAAATTTAGAAATCATGGCATGACTGTAATCTATGATCTAATCAATTCTACTTGGATCAAACTGTATATTTTTATGAGAGAAGATTTAAAGCATTCCAAGGAAATCTATGCATATAATGAAAGAAACCGTATATCATTCAATAATTATCATCCCAGGGTACTATAGTGCTAAAATATTTATAGGGAACCATTTTACCAAGGCAAATTAATGGCTATAGCTTAATCCATATCATCTTTAATGTCTATCATGCTATTAAAAATTGAATGGGTGTTAAGTAGCACCAAGTTGTTAGGATTTAATGTAATGTTTCTTTTTTTTATTTTGTTTCATAAGTTATAATGTTTTTAATTTTTCATGTTGTTTCAAAACACATCGAAACCACTACAGTAGGATCTCATTGTAGGATGCAACCACCTAGCTGAGACAATTCACCCAAATTAGCTAGCCACCACTACACAAAGCTTGGTAATTATGTCTGGGAAGGTAGTGAAATGATTGGTATGGACAATGGAAATACAATGGTCATATTAGACCATTAGTAATGTAGTATCTCAAAATATTCAAGTAGTTTTGAAGTATAATTTCTAATAACATGACAATTGGATGCATACAACAAATTAATTAAATGACAGGACATATACTCACCATAAAAAAACTGATAGAGATAAAAGAACACAACCTAGGCACCAAATTTCCCTATTAGGATGATTTATAGCTTATAATAATAAATTCAAAGAGAGCATTCATGCACATGCAGTTAATACATTTATAGGAGGCAATAACATGAATTTCACACCAAACAACTATAAAAGAAAGGCATGTTGATAAAAAGTATCTATTACATTCTCAATATGGCATGATATTTTTATGCTCACCCTTTCAACTATCTATTTACAAACATATCACACACTGAAACACACTTCTTTAGATTAATCGTCAACTATTTTCATTCATCTAGCCATGGACATAGGTCAACTATTGATCCCATTATCCAATGTTCAAAAGGAAAAAATGGGAATAAGTTTAGGAATCTAAAAAATAAAATACAATAATCTAGAGGCTTTCAATTTCCTTTAAATATTATAATACATTATGTTTTCTCTAGAAACCCAACCAACAACACAACTAGGAACTCTAAAACTACAACATCTACTTCATGTTTCTAACACTAAAAGGTTGATCAAGTTTTCTACATTTTCCCAGTTAGATGAAGTCATGATGACATTGTTGATTTGGTATAGTCAAGGTGATATTCATATAGTTTAAGTCATTACCATCTAGATCAATGCACACTCAATGTCAAGAGCAACTAGTCTACTCAGTTAGGGTAAATCTCTAATGCAATACAAGTCTACAGTGCCACCATTGCATTTAGATATTAGATAAAAATACACAATTAGGGAAAGAAAAGGAACCCCTATTGATTCAATAGTGAATTCTTCATTATGAACCATGGTGTAATGTATTACTAATATTTTTTAATGAACCATAAATCATTCAAAGAAAATAACAAGAGGTGTCATTAACATTGCTTACCGAATGACAAGGATGAATGAAGATTTTAATTAGCCTAAATTCATGGCCACCAAGATCATTAACAATATCAAAAATGTACTTGTAAGAACTATGTAGACCTTTTAGTATCAATTCTTGGTCATTTTATTGTGTTTCACTCAATGGAAGTTTCCCCTAGGGCCAATGAATGTCACTACCAATTTATGGTTAGGTAATGTCTTCTCAAGAATTGTATGGACCAAAAATAACCATTATTATGAACAATTATGGTAGTTCAAGGCATTATGGCTATAAGGTCTCAGAATAATTCAATCACATCCCAATTTTCTGCAATATATCATGTAATAACTAGATCAACATGCATCCATTACCAAACTACACAATGACATCCATATAAAGGTACATGAGTTGGCTAACCCTACTATCACTCTAATTCTATTCTTCATTTCGATGGTTGAAGCAAACATTGAGATCTATCAATAGGAAACCTTAGTTTTTAGGTCCATTCCTCTACTATAAACAATTCCTCCACAAGCACAACAATAACATGTAGATAAAGTACCTACACAACAACTCGTACAATTGACACAAATTAAATTTTAATCATAGTCAAACAATGGAAATCCAAAAATACCTATACACATAACCTTACCAAATTTTCCAAAAAATGATCCTGGTAGGCAAAGTCATGGCTTGAACACCTCACGGTCCCACAAATAGGTATCGAGTGCAACCTACCTAAGATGTGGGTGGATGAAAAAGAAGTGGTTCAATCAATAATGGAAGACATAGACACCAATTTATATGAGGTAAAAGAATAAAAATATTTTTTTCTTTTGGAAAGTAATGTGCACTTGTTGATTACACAACTAGGTAAGGTAAAACCTTTGGGTTGATATAACTCAACCACCTGCTTTTATTATTTTAGACACTATAGAACAAGAAATAGCTTGGTGTAGATTTCAATCTAAAATATATTTAAAAGAACCATATATGGGATCATCTTTTTCATGTGTCATATAATTATTTATAAAAGATATTCCCACTCAACTCTTGTTCAAAAACCATGTACACATCCCTTTGTGAATCCCTTGCCAATAGTGTGAGAAAGGATGGTTTATTTTAGTACACATACAAAATAGAGTATTGCACAACTAGATAAGCAACCTCAACCCTATGGACAATAGAATCAAAATAAGACATGTAAGCCTCTATCAAAATCTAGAAGAAAATATATTGTACAAAAAGAATAATTGAGTGTATAAAAATCCTCTTAACAGACTAAATCAAATTATATCACTGAAGAAAAGTAAGAACCAATGGATACAACCAAGACTAGCAAATAGGACGAACACGAATATGAGTAAGGCACACTTGAACCTAAGATGAGAGAACAAGAACAAAACATTGACAAATCAAAAGAACAAGTAGCCCTATCACCACCATCACAATCATAAGGTGTGAAAAGTCTACCATTGAAGAAGCAAGATGTATCCATGGAACAACAAAAGAGAGCTAAAGAATCTAAGGTTGCATGAAAGTAAGTTGGGGATGTTGAAGCCAAAAATGAAAATGTTTAGGAAGCTGAAGTTACATGCAAGTAGGTTGAATAAGTAGAGCAAAGAAAAAATAAATCAAAGAAGAATAAAGTGACAATAAGAAGTGTAAGATGCACACAAAAAATAGAAGTACAAATAGAAGGTGAAAGATGAAGCTGAAGCCAATACTAAGGCCACATAAGAAGCTAAATCAAAAAATTATGTAGAGGTCAAAGCAAAATTACAAGCTAAAGCACAAGATAAATTATAGATTAAGGCCAAGGTATAGGCAACCACCAATGCTAAGGAGCTCAAGGATGTATAACTCCAAGATGAGGTAGCATCTACCAATCACACTAAGAGCACTGAATAAGCAATCCAACTTCTTAGTCAGTGGCTATGCGATGTCCCTTCTACATCCACCCAACATACTACCTTATTTATTCCACTTGCTTCGTTTGCACTAGCTCCTTCAACATCTTCCACTAAAACCATGACACTTGACACCACTATCATGGAAACATTGGTAGATGTCACCTAGCTACCACTCCCTAAAATTTTTGAAGGAATAACCATTTTTTATGAATCCATTTCTTAGAGGAATTTCAATGTGGAACAAGAAGTTTTAAGGTCGTGATATGAAAAGGCTAAAGTAGAGGAGAGGCTAAAAAATACAAGGTAGATAATCAATAACACATGTCCCAACCTAGTTACATAAGCACTAGGTGCTCAGGTTGTGTCATAGGATAAACAATTCACTATGATACTGATAGAACTTATAAAGTGTTGATGAGTTATGATTTTTTTTTTGGTTATATGCACATAAGGACAAATGTTTAGGTCAAAAATAGAGATCATACGACAACTAGTTGGGGAATACAAGTAAATCTTAAAAAATACTACAACACAAGCCAAAAATTACTCCCAATATTTTCTCAATTAGAGATAGTGTTTGAATAAATCCTTGACAGATATGCTACCTAAATTTGCTATTACTAACAAATATAAAGCAATGTTAGAGGATCAAATGACAACTATAGATAAGATGATCAACACACTAAAATAAATTTTTGATTTATGAGATGCTACTATATAAAATTTGTAAGTATAGCATCATGAAATAATGCACAACACTTTCACATCCATTCAAGCCTAAAGGAAAACAAATAGATTATATAAACTCACCTTGGGCATCTATCTAAAATAATGTAATGCCAAGGCATTGCTTATAATCATAGAATATGATGACTTATAAAACATTATTATGATCTAAGTACCACTATTAATTCTCTTTGTAATGGTACATGAAGTACTCACTGATTAGAAATTGTTCGAGAAAGATTTAGCTCAAGTTGATCTAGAAATTATACAGATAGTAGACGAGCCCCAATTCATTCCTCTGCAACAACCTCTAAAAATAATTTAGTAAAGATAGATCAAGGCACATGGATAATATTCATAGACACCCTTGGTAGTGGATACGTTAGGATCCACTAGGCTAACATCTACTCAAAAACAACAAACCATGCAAAATTATAGTGAACCATCCACCCAAACATAGTAGTAAAGTTTGTGATATAAAATTTCATAATGTCTAGTACATTCACATTTTGGTTAGATAGTGTAAACATTAGGATCGGGGCCAAATTGGTTGAAAACCTATAAATGGAAACCACCTAGATATGCCAGTATATTTAAAAATTGAAGGGACAGTAGGCTAGTGTGCTACTTAGTTGAAACCCCAAAAGGGTAGATAAGTAGTGTACAAAGGGGAAAAACTAGCAAATGACACTTGGAGTGATTATTGTGACTTTTGTTTAGGACTTCTCTTTCTATTTCACTTCAACTCAACTTGCACCTTTGTTTTGGGACAAGACAAATATTTATGTCTAGCAAAGTGTTGGATGTAGAATGAGCTTGATAGAATTGCAAAATATGTAGGATAAACACATGTGCAATTTTTTTTTTAAATCTTTTGTGTAGTTCTGTACTATTCATCCTTTAAAGTCTAAATGTATAATTGAAGAATGTGAAGTCTCATATTTTGGTTCTCTAAAGGTTATAAATTAAAGAGACATTAGGATTGTAAAATATTATAAATATTACTTCAATGTAATAGAATTTGCTTTAATGTGTTGATAGAGATTAATAGAAAATTTCATGTTATGGGTTTCTCATAATTTATTTTACATATGGTGTATGCGTAGTTGAATACTTTACCGTGCTTTATTATGTAATCTGATGTAATATGAATAATGGTCATATTCTATTATATAGATGTTACAACCTTCTTTTCATCTAATTCAAGATGTTAAATGAGGTTTGTATGATTTTTCATCTCTCTTTTGCCTATTGTGCTCTCCACAATGCAAGTTATCCCTATAATTAGCATGTTTTGGTGACACCCCAGGAACCTTTGCTAATATTTAGTGAAATCCTAATGTGATTGATTAGTTAAATTATTATAAAAAACCTTAAAGGTGTATTCAAACTATAGCTCATTGTTACTAGGGATATATGTGATCAAAAGTGGGATGAAAAGGGAATTTTATCTCAATGTTCATTTAGAATTTTAATGATTTTATGTGTGAAAGCCTCTTGTGTGGAAAATGATTTTAAATTTGCTTATATAGTATACTTTTGGATTTCATTTAGATGACACTTGTTCAAACTTATGGACCGACCCTTACACAATTTTGAATTTTTTAAAATACTCATTATTTAGTGAGAGGATAACTTCTATGAATGTGGAAAATAGTGGGGTGTGTTGTTGTCCCAATGGGGTAATCCTATCCTAAAGGAAATAAGAGCTAAACATGGGGTATGAATCAATTTGGGCATGATCCTAGGCTACTGAACAAGCTATATGGAGACATCATAAATTAATTTAGAATGTTTAAAGGAGTGACCCACCCTGTGGAAAGTGATGGAATGTGTTAAAAAGGCCTTATGATAGATAATGATCTAAGTATGCCAAAAGGGTGATCACAAGTGCACAATTTTATCTTAAATGTTAATTAATGTGTCTACAAGGTGCAACTAGGCCAATGTTATTTTTAAAATTTGATTTTTGGTAGACCATATACCTGAAAATAAAAACATCATTTCTCCATAATGATCCTCTTCTATGTTGTAATTTAATGAATCATCGTATGACCAATGACATATTCATTTTGGGGAGGAAATTGTGCATGCTTATCATTCATCCTTTTTTCAAATGTACCTTCAATGTGATAAAAATGACATATTGATTGAGGAGAGGACACTTCACGTGTTTTCCATTATTTCTTTACTAACACTATGAAGTATTTTTTAATTTTCAATGTTTATTATCATGCCTTGATGACCAATGGTTTGTAGGATGGATAATAATTATTTTACAACAATAGTGTTTGGAAAATCTAACACCCATTGCTGAATTGTTTTCTTATATTTTTTATAGTTTGTGTTTCTTATTGGGACCTAAAAAAAATTTTACAAAATACTTCTAAAGCATGTTTGATGATGGCCCATCTACTTCATGTGACTACCAATGTTTTAATTGATAAAAATATTAAAGGGTTCATAACGATGAAAGCTATTGGATATGAATGTCTCATGTTGAATATAAAAAATTTCTAGATAAAAACCACAAATGATAGGCTAATGAAAACTAATAACATTAGATAGAAAACCAAAAATAGAATTTTAATGAAGCACCAAGTTAAAAATCAATAATAGGAAGCTTTTCAATGCAAGTATAAGTAAATAATGAATAAATTTAAAACCTATGGATATTTTAAATTAATTGAATGTATTCAAAGGTAGTAAATACAAGAAGGAAAATATTAATGTTGTGGAGGGATCATCAACAACTTCAGGTAGGAGAAAAATGAGTCTAATAAATTTATATTTATATTCATTATTGTAAACATAGAAAGGCTTATTTTTTCATGTCACATGTGAAATTATGAGACTATCCATTTTAATTATGATGCAATATATGTGCATAAGAATAAACTAGAATAACAAAGCATATGTAGGGTTTTAAGGTTATTGGTAACATTAATAATAACTAATTGAGTAGAAACAACTTTGACATTACCTATTTAAATAAAATTAAATTCTACAACCTTCAAATTAATCCCTTATGCAACAACTATTTCAATATCAGTAACTTTCAAATCAATTATTTCAATAACAATAACTTTTGTAGTACTACCGTTAATAATAACTTCGTCAATAACATTGGCTTCAATAACACTACTTTCTTTTTTAGAACCGTAAAATTCCAGATAAAGGAATGTGAATGATGATTTTCTATAATGATTGCAACATCAAATCCACTTTAAATGAAGCTAGTTAGATGGAATTATAAATTCTAAATAACTTAATTAGATAGAATTAGAATTTATAAATAAATTCATTACATAGAATTATAGATGAATTTAGAATTTATAAATAATTTGGTTAGCTCCAAATTACTTGATATTTTATTACAACATTGGGAAAATATTAGTGGAGTTTCTCTCTAACAAATTTGGTTTGGTTAGATTTCATAGTTAAAACTAATTGGATTTGTTACTAAAACATTAGTGAGTGTATCTAGGATTATATTATATTTGAGGTAGTTGTGTGATTTTTTATATATCCTCTTTATAAAACAGAAGGAATATTGTATTTAAAAAATGGAGAGAAAAGGGGAAAAACTGTAGAGAATAAGAATGCTAATAGAGAGAAGAATATGAGAATATCTTCTTGTTCAATGTTGGAATAATATTTATATTTATCTGCTATTTGAGTTTGATATTTCTTATGGATTGAGAAGGGCATTGATATCTCTTATATATTTAAGAAATAAAGGCCCTTTTTTTGTATAAGGAGTATATATTCATAGCACGTTAGACTAAAACTAGATAGATACTTATTTCAAATTATTTCGTTTCCTTGCTTTATATATATGATAGATCCAAATCTCTCGTGGGGAAGGTTTTATACATCATATGGATTAACTAAAATATTGAGGATCCCAAATTGATAATTTATGAGCCATCACATGTTCAATAGTTGAAGTGTTGCCTATTTAGGTTCAGCCTTTGGGGTGAATTAAATTTCCTAAACACATTGGTTTTTTAACATGTGCACATTGGTATTAAATAAAATTTAATATATATAAATGGATTTCAATTAAATTGAAATAAAAATATGCATATAAATCTAACTATGCCTAAGATATATGTAAATAGTAAAGTTGAGATATTTTATTTTTCCAAAATCAGAGAAATAAAAAATATAGGTATTGAAATCTATCTTGGATATCAATAGATTAGGTGATGGCTTTCAATGTATGAAAATTAAATTTAGGGTTCCTTTGAAATAAAACCCATGAAAGAAGGTTTAAACAAATAAGATTGCCCAAATTGACTCGTTTCATTTATAATGAATAAAAATTAGGTGAAATTTATTTTGATGAATGTGTTGATCTAATCTGAGGCTTGGAAAACCTTGCCCCTTTTCCACACCTTTGTTTGGATCACTAATAAATTGGACTTATTTTTCTTAGGGTTATTGGGTGGATATATTTGAAAACTATAAGGAAAACACCATATATTTTGGGACATGCATCATGTTATGAAATGGTTAAGTTACCTTGGTATTTTCAAGCCCATCAACAATGTACAATATTGAAAACAACACTTCATAAATTGCATTAATGTATCATTCACAATAACTTGTGTTATGAATTTTATCACTAACATGAACTTTATTGCCACAATGAATGCTCTAATGATATATTTTAATGCTTGTAGATGCTAAATAAATTCATGTTAATAATAAATCAATTTTTTTCTCTACTAAATGCACCTAGATGAACACTAAATTAATAATAGATACCTAAATTCACCAAGTTTGTTGTCTATATATATGCATAAATACATACATACATATGTGTGTGGACACAAAGAGACACACACACACACACACACACACACACACACACACACACACACACACACACACACACACACACACACACACACACACACACACACACACTGGTTGTTCTTAATTGTGTAGTTTTACTCATAAACAATGAACTATGATATTATGAGATGTCTTGGAGTATTATAGTATAAATATATGCTATACTCAGGTGATATAAATTATTATTATGTTTGAATATGTTCATACATTTGATAGTCTAAATATATATGTGTGTTAGTTATGAATAGTATATTTTCTGATAGTTAGTAGGACTTTATGTACATGTGCATACAACCCCTAAGAGTTTAACAAATGCTATAATGGAATATTTTATATTCATGTAAAATAAGACTTTTTTCTATCTAGTTACTTAAATAGAAGCTTAGGTTTTCAGGTATTTATGACTACTTTATTATGGTTAATTATATAAAATTAGTAGGTATGTCTTGAACACTAGACTATGATAAAGTTGGTTATCACAGGGTGTAATATGTTTGGAAGCTAATTATGGTAATTAGATTTTATAGTTAAATATGTATTTTATCGAAATGGTATAAACTATAGTCAATATTTCTATTATGGGATAGATAATAATTTGATATTCATTCATATGTTTGATGGATTAAATGCATGATATTTTATTATCCTATGTTTAACATGTTATGTGATATGATTGCTAGTAGGATGTAAATTTTATGAATATTTTGGTTATATTATGTTAACCAATCTCATATTATTATTTTAGAGTAAGGAGTGAGATGGACTTCACTAGCTTACTAGTATCACAATGTTAGATGAAAGCAATATGATTAAATGGTGTGTATGAATTTTGACTAAACTATAGATCACTATTATATATTATTATTAAAAACATTGGCCAAAGTATGTTTAATGATACATTATCATTTTATGAGTTTGGTTTACATGATTGTGTGATATCTTGTAATATAATGGGTCTCTATGATATACTTCATGTTTTGTTTTAGAAATCATACAACACATAGATACTAGTTTATCTCTAGATTCTCACATTCTCACTATTTACTCATCCATAAAGGGAGGACCATTGTGTGATGGGATTAGTGTAGGGTATCATTAGTATTTGTGTGGAAAAGTTCTCAAGTGATGCTTTCCCTCCCTATAACAGTACCTACTTGGATATGACATTTGAGATTTTCATACATACTAGAGTTCGGGAAATATGCTCAGAGAATCCATGTATCTTATATATGTACATGATATTGTATTGTACTTTTTATTGAAATATTATCTTGAAGATTTTTAATTACTTATTTATTATACATTGACTATAGTGGCTATAGGCATGTATCATTCATGGCTTGTTTATTGTAATTACTTTCTATATTTATATTATGACGTGCTTATTATGATAGTGATCAGAGATGTATGATGTGTTATACTTCATTTAAATTTATATTATTTTGAGTATTTATCACTTGTTAGATTATCATGGTGTAATATATTTATAGTATATATATATTTAAAATTAAAAAATCGCATATTTTTAGGTAGATCTTAGTGGGGATGTTTCATGTGGCATCATATCTTTGGCTCTAAATCTAAAACCTAATTAGTCCATTACTATTTTCATATCCTTCTAAATCCTTGAAACAAGGATAGTGAAATGTGTTTTATATATTAAGTGTATACCATTAGGAACATGTGTATCATTTTAGAGTTGTTAAAGGTTTGGTTTTTTTATTGTCTTGATGGTGTTGGTTATAATCAATGTTTAGTAGGAGAGTGCATATAATTATTAATGAGTTGTGAACAAGAGATTCCTATGATATTATTTTTGATTTCTTAGGTCAAACACCTCGAGAATGATTACATTCTTACTAGTTAATCAAGTCACCTATTTCATTGGTGTTTTGTGTTGTGAGTGTTTAAAAACAATTGGATGCTTCTCACATAAGTATATGTGAATTTTTTTTTGTCTTATATTCAGTAATCCTAGGAGGGGCAAATCTTATTATATGATTTTTAGCTTAGCACCACCTAGTGTGGTGGGAAATTTTCTTGTAGTAAAGTGTAGAATCCTTTTTTGAAAATCCATATGTCATTAGGAGTTTATTCATGGATGCTCACCCCTATATTTATGTGGATTTATAAGAAGTGTCATATCTCATATTTAACATAGAGGTGATTTATTACTTGCTCACCCTACTTTGACATCATTATAAACCATGGAGTGGATTCATTTTTCATTACATTTATTTAATGTTTCCTTAAGTGAAAACTTGTTTATGAAATGTTGTTTTGATCTTATTCCCTTGAGTTCATGGGATAGTATTTTATACTTCTTGTTGAGATATTTTTTAGGATTGGATGGATTGATGCATATTTGATGTTAATATTTTCCTTCTAGTTGTGGAAGTAGGCTATGATAATACTCTCACAAGTTTGGTAAGTAGGTAGTGATTAAGGCAACTTGGGTTGTGATGTTTTCAGTATACCATGTGAGTGAAATTAAAATTTTTGTTGTTGATATATTAATTCTCTAATTTCCACATATCAATTTTTAGAGTCATATTTTCTAGTGTTACTTTATCTAATTTTGTAAACATAGACCACGTGGAGTGGCAAACCTTAAATTTATATTGGTTCTAAATTAATAATTATAAGTTGATTATAATTATTATACTATTATATATAGTTGAATAGATTGACACTATTCTTATTTTTCTTAAAAATATGTTGTTTTTGATGAGACATTTATGTTCCTTTCACTAGGAGTGAGTAGGGTATAATATGTGTGCAACATTTTTTTAGTTTAAAAGGGTTTAGACAAACTTTCAGTTTGTTATATACTAGATGAACAAGCAAGGAGATATTCTCTCTCTTGTTACCTTTATAAGGTTGTAAGGATGGTGTGATCATTGGCCTTTGTATTTTTTGATAATTTTAACATTCTTTCCTCTTAACTATGAATATAACACTATAGGTTAAACACTGAAATATGATACTAGTTATGTTTGGCTAGTGACAACTTAATACAATTATAGAATGATTATATGACTCTTCTTATATGTATGTTGGTATATATGGAATGATTTAGCATGTATTATTGTTTTTCATGATCTATTAATATGGATTTTTTATTATTCAAACCTTGTGCACATTTTTTAGATCATTAGTTTGTGGAGACCTAAAGGAAGAGTGGTGAATTAGGAACTTGAGTATTAAGAAATGGGAGTGGATCCTATTTAGTCTCACATTGACTCGATAGTTAATAAGTTTTGATCTCATAGATGTACTTAAGAAATCCAATATTTGACAAATGAACTTGTCAATTTTAGTTGTATAGGGACATACGCATGCATATAATATAATGTTTATTCCTTGACTTTGTAGACATTGCAAATGTTGCATTTCTAACTGTTATTCATTATCATACTTGTATAGAGCTCTATGTATTAGTGTCAATATTGGCATGTTATACTTATAACGAGATATGTGGAGTAGTGATGGTATTAACTCATACACATCATTTTTGTCAGGCTCTTTTAATACTCTTCTCTAAAATGAGAAAAACACTCTTTAGGTTAGAGAGATGTGCAAAGGGGCTAGAAGGTTTGTGGAACTCTCCCTAACTATTTGTTTTTGATTTTATGATGAGTTCATATGATTTTTGAAATTTAATGGTACTTTCACTAAGATATGTAAACCCATGGAGGTATTAGAAGTGGTTAGTCATATAATATAAAGGCTTGTCTTGCTAGTTCTGGACCATAGGGTCATCATGATAAAAAAAATCAAAGTAAGAGACACTCGCAAACATTATTTACATTATAGGGAGTGTCATAGTGCATGGTTTTTTGGGACCAACACTCTATGAATAGTACTACTTATGAGGATTATAATGAGTTTTTTAGGCAAATTTCATATTTATTTGCTTGATTTAATATTTTATACTATGTTATTTCTCTACTAAATAATATTTTTAATTAAGAACTTGTGTTTTAATAAGAGTCATCTTGGATGATGACTAACTTTTAGGTGGATGGATATTACATCCTGATTCCTTGCTAAGTAAAGTATTTTATTATCAGTGGAGATTTATAGTTGATGAATTTGGATTTGGTTATTTTAACTAAACTTTGAGATATATGATATTATGGGATAGTAGAATATTACTTAGGTTAAATGATTATATTTATATGAGTTAGCTGTAGTGTATATGTTTACATTATGATCATGTTGATTTGTTATTTTATTTATATTTAATGACGTATATTATGACTATTATGGTCTAACTACCTGCTTGTTTTGAGGTTGATGCAAGAGAACTCAACCATCAAAGCATGACAGAGGGAGGGCATCATCCAAGAAGATGATGTAGATGGAGATGTTAGAGGATGATAGAAAAACTAACTGAAACCCTGTACATACCATAAAATCTACCACATGTTAGATGCATGATAAATTATTATCTTAGTGTATTTAATATTATTTACATTTAGAGTTATTTTTTTTATCATAATATTGGTTTAATGATTATATCGAACTAGCATTTTGTGTTTATATTTCAGTCATATCTATAACAATTAATGTTTTGTGATTTTTATAATTAGTGTAAATTTGGATAGTAATGTGTTATATACCATTTTTATATTAAATAATTTTGTTGAATTTTTTTAGACATATTACTAAAAATGTTAATTATGGTTACTATTATTATTATTATTATTATTATTATTATTATTATAAAAACATTAAAAGATAAAAAGAGAAGCCCATTTTAAAACCAAAGAGAATAAAAGAAATAAAGTAATAAAATAAAATTAAAAAAGAAAAACCAATGTGCATTTAAAGGAAAAAGAAAGACAAAGGAATTCACAAAAATTATTAAACAAAGAGAAAAATCTTAAAAAAAACAAAATCTACACTTTTCTTAGGAAAGAGGAAGGTAAATAAGAAATGGAGGGCGTAGCATACAAATAGGGTAAAGCAGATAGGAAAGAGAGTAGAATGGGAAGAGAAGGAATGTGATTTTGAGGAGGACATTCGACTGGAAGAGTAGAAAAAATCTTCTAGTATGGTTTGGATGCCAATATCATATTAGTATTGACTTAAATTTGAAAAAATCTAGTTTTTATTGACATCCAAATTAATCAAATTTATGCAAATTATAGCCATCAATAATTGATTACTAGTTTATTAACATAATAGAAGTGTATGTTAGTGTCATAACACTCCATAGTATAGTTGTTTTTACCTTACTATTTATTGTTGTGTATTTTAAATATTGGATGTGGAATAATAAGTTCCTAATTGTATATATATTATTATTACACTTATGTATATATAAATAATACATCAAATTCAATGACCTGGAATGATGACCTAGAAGAAATCAATGGATTGGATATTTAGTTACAAACATATAGAAAGAGAATACTTCAATGCCATACAATCTATTTAATTATTGTCAAATAATTGATATTCAACTGACATCCTAAATTAGTGGTTATCAAACTATTCCTATAACTAGGTAACTATTCTAATGATTCATTAACTAAATCACCCCAAATAAATGGTTATCTAATAACTTAATCTTTCTATTAGAGGAATTTGATTAACTATTTCTATACACTATACCATAATTGTTAATCAAATTGTTACTTCAATTACATCATAAATTTGCTTGTAGAGATTTATTAAAATTTTCCATCATCTTACCTTGTATATATGTAGCGATTTAATTCCATAGTGCATTGAATTTATATGTAGCGATTTAATTATCAAATGCCTTAAATTTTTATGTAGCAATTTAATTATGTAGTGCCTTAAATTTTTATAAAATAATTTAACATAGTACATTGAATGCATATAGTAAATAATTTGGATTAGTGATTCCACATAGGACATTGAGTTCATATGATAAAGTAAACTACATTAGCGATTCATGAATAAAATAAAACACTAGATTTCAATAGGATGTTGATCAAAAATTAGGATGTGCTTTGTGAATATTTAGTTTGTACATGTGCATGTAATGGGTGATTAAGATAGTCTATTGTCCATAAACATATCAGATGCTATTAGGCAGTCAATCCATCTATCCTAAAAATTTAAGGCACTAAGATACTAAATATTTGAAGATGTTTGAAGATCTATAGTGAATATTCTATAAAAGTATAGTTTTATTAGCTAATAGATACATTATTAATCAAATAATATAAAGTGAAGTGGCATGGCGTATATCTAGATGATATATATGGATAAACTTCATATATTCCTAATATATTTAAGTATGAATATTTTAATAACTTTTATGACTCATTAAATATTATATATGGATCTACTTATTTGAATATGATTTGTTGTAGTTAGTGGATATACTCTAAATAAATGGCACAACTTGTTATAATAACTATATTATATTCATATATATATATATATATATATATATATATTTGATGATGATGTATGTGAGAGCAATTTTAACCGCTAATAATGTCATTTTTTCTATAACTGATCAATGATATATAGATATGAGATCATTTAAGTCAAGAAATATGTTAAATAACATATTGTGTGTTCCTTTCTCTGCTTGGTATGCTGAATATAGGACTCTTTATTCATAAGTACGCTTGTGTTACTAAAATTTGATCTAGTGGTTAGTAGGTTGGCATACACCATGTATGTTCAATTAATGGTTATGATATTTATAGGTTATATGTTTGATGAGTACACTATAACTTATTACACATATGCATATTTAGAATTATTGTTTAATGTATTGTATATTGGTCTACTATAAAGTTGTGTATTATATGTATCATGGGTACATAAATATGCACAACAGGTGTATAAATATATAGTTATGTTGGGATCTGTACCTATTTCATAGTTCTTTACTAGTATATTATCATGACTTGAGTAATTTATATATCTATGTACTTTATAAAACTATTATGTATTATATAAGAGCAATTAGTATAATACCGAATACTCATATGAAATCAAACTATGAAAGACTATGTTGCCTTGAAAAATGGTATGCAGAGTTAGGTACATTTTGGATAAGTTAGGATGAAAAAATGTCTAGTTAGGGATAAAAACTATGAAGTATTATTACATTATAAAATCCATTATCTTATAAAGTTTGTCAACATATTTTACAAATAGGAAAGTATTAATTCTTGATTTAGAAACATAATTTACCATTGATATATTATTTATATATTGTATGTGTGTTATGGAAAACATATTTATACATGGACTTAAGAAACCAATAGAAAATATTGCATGTATAGGTTCATTGGATCTTATGGCTAAACCTACAATTAAATGGATGGTTAAAATAAGTCATAAGGTGTTAGAGGGATTGAAACTATAACCATATGAAAGCAGTCTCTTGGAAGATTAATAAATTTATTGAATTATATTAATATAAGGTATAACTTAGTTGTGAGTTATTTGAATCTCTATAAACACTAAGACTGATTGTTAGTTTATATATAATCAACATTGAATATTTGTGTGTAGTATATATTATGAGAGTGTTAGTATGTACAAGTGTTTAGGCATATAAAACATATAATAGTGCATCATGATGTGTGCCTCTAAGTTATATTAGTAAGTAGTTTAAACATAGGGTGTATTTGGGTGGTATAAATTCATACTTTCTATATTATTATTTATGATTATGGGTGATTTCTTTCTTGGAATCTTAAATCTGAATATTCATAATTGTCTAGTTATGTTCATAAATAATGAAGCATGATATTATGGGATGTCATGGAGTAATACAGTCTAAACGTATGTTACATGTAGGTTGTAAAAACTATAATTTTTAGGTCAAAATATGTTCATACATTTGATGGATTAAATTTATGCATGTTGGTTATGAATAACATGTTTTATGATAGTTAGTAGGACTTTATGTATGTCTGTATACAACCCCTAAGAGTTAATAAAATAATAGAATGGAATATTTTATGTGCATGTGAACTAAGACTTTATTTTTTATGTCTATTTTATTGAATAGAAGCTTAGGTTTTCATGGATTTATGACTTATTTATAATGGTTGATTGTAGAAAATTAATAGTTATGTCTTGAACACTAGACTATGACAATATGGGTTATCATAGGGTGTAGTATGTTTAGAAACTAATAATGGTAATTAGATTCTTTAGTTAAATATGTATTTTACCTAGATGGTATAAACTATATTCTATATTTATAGTATGGGATAGATAATAATGTGAGATTCATTCATACATTTGATGAAATAAATGTATGTTTTTTTATTATCCTATGCTTAGCATGTTATGTTATATTATTGCTAGTAGGATGTAAATTATATTAATGTTTTTGTTATATTATGTTAACCAATCCCACATTGTTGTTTCTGAATAAGGAGAGAGATGAACTTTATTGGTTTACTAGCATCATAATACTAAATGAAGGCAATCTAATCAAGAGGTTTGTATTAATTTTGATTGATTTATAGATTTTTATTAATTATTATTATTTAAAACTCTGGCTAAAATATGCTCACTTAGACATTATCATTTCATGAGTATGATTTACATTTTTTTGCAATATCTTCCAATAGAACAAGTTTCTATGATACACCATATGTTTAATTTTATAAATCATATAACACATGGGTACAAACTTATCTCTCTAGATTCATACAACATCACTATTTACTCATTTGTGTAGGGAGGGCCATTCCCTTGTGGGATTAGTGTTAGGGATCATTGGTCTGTGATTGATATGGAAAAGTGCTTAGATCATCCTCTCCCTTTGCATAGTAGTATTTACTTGGAGATGACACTTGAGATTGCCATAGATACTAGAGTTCAAGAACTATGCTCCTGAGAGCCATGTATCTTATATATGTATATTGTATTATATTTTACTTATTATTGAAATATTATCATGAAGAGTTATAATTATTTATTTATTTTACATTGATGGTACTCATTGTAAGCATGTATCAACCATGGATGGTTTATTTTTATTACTTTATACATTATTATTATGATGTGTTTCTTATGAGAGTTATTAGAGATGTTTGATGTGTTATACTTCATTTACAGTTATCTCATTTAGAGTATTGATCACTAGTTAAATTTTTATGGTGTAATATATTTATAGTATCTATGTTTAAAAATAAAAAAATATCACGTATTTATAGGTAGATTATAGTGGGGATGTTACACATGGTATTAGATATATCGTTCAAACTCTAAGACATAATGGGTCCATTAGCATTTTTATATCCCTATGTTTACTAGAAATAATTATAATGAAATGTGTAGGGTACATTGAGTATGTAACCTTAGGAGAACTTGTACCCTCATAGAGTTTTTAAAGTGTTGGTATTTTAGTGTCTCAATTGTGGTGGTTGTAATCAATTTTTAGTAGGAGAGTGATTAGCATAGTTCATGAGTTGGGAACAAGAGATTATTATGATATTAATTTTGATCTCCTAGTTTAAACACATCAAGAATGATTACATTCTTACTAGTTAATCAAGTCACCTCTTCCATTGGTGTTTTGTGTTTTGATTATTTAAAAATAATGGGATGCTTCTCACTTAATTATATGTGTATTAGTTTTGTGTCTTATATTCACTAATCCTAGGAGGGGAGAAATCCTATAAGATCATTTTTAGTTTGGTACCACCTAGTGCAGTGGGAATTTTTTTTATAATACAGTGTAGATTTCTTTGTTGAGAATACCTATGTCATTATGATTTTTTTCATGGATGGGTACTCATATATTTATGTGTATTTTGAGGAAGTTTCATATCTCTTAGTTAGGTTAGAGGTAAGTTTTTACTCGCTCACCCTCTTTTGGCATCATTCTAAGCCATATAGTGGATGCATTTTTCATGATGTTGATTTCGTGTTTCCTTAAATGAAAAATTATTTCTCAAATGTTGTTATGATCTTTTTCCATTGAGCTCATGGGTTTTTTTTGAGAGAAGTTATAGGATTGGATGGATAGATGCATCTTTGTGGTTAATTTTTCCCTCCAATTTTGGAAGTAGGTTATGATAATACTCTTACAAGTTTGGTAAGTAGGTAGTGATTATGGAAACGTGGGTTGTGATGTTTTGCTTATACAATGTGAGGGTATTTAAATTTTTAGTTGTTGAGGTGTTAGTTCTCTACTTTCCACTTATGAATTTTTAGATTCATACTTTCCAGTGCTACTTTATCTAATTTTGTGAACTTAGACCACATGGAGTGGCAAATATTTAATTTATAATTTTTATAAATTAAGAATATACACACCTTATTAGATCAATATAATTATTAACTTTCTAAAAAAAATTATGAGACCTTTATGTACCTTCACTGGGAGTGAGTAGCATATAATATTTGTACAACATCTTTTTAGTTTAATAAGGTTGAAATAAAATTTTAACTTGCTGTATACTAGCCTATAAAGCAAGGAAAAAATGTATCCTTTATTACCCTATAAGGTTATACAGATGGTGTGATTCTTGGCCTTTGTATGTTATGATAATTTCAACATTATTTCCTTTATACTATGAATATAACACTATAGGTTAAGTAATGAAATATGACACTAGTTATGTTTGATTGGTGGCAACTTAATACAATTATGGAATGATTTTATGATATTTTTATGTATATAGGTACATCTAGAGTTATTTAGCATGTATTAATGTTTTATTTAATCTTTTGGTATGGATTTGTGATTTTTTGAACCTTGTGCACATTTTAGAAATAATTAGGTTGTGGAAACCAAGGGAAGAGTGGTGAATTAGAAATGTGAGTAATAAGACATTGGAGTGGATCCTATTTATTCTCACATTGACCTAGTAGTTATCACATTTGGATCTGATAAACAGGCTGATTGAATCTAAGATTTGATATACAAACTTTTCAAATTTAGTTGTATAACCATACATATGTATACTATGGAACACTTATTCCTTAATTTTGTATCAATTATAAATATAGTATTTATAGTTCTTATTCATCATCATACTTATCTAGACCTCCATGGAGTAGTATTAGTATTGACATGCTACACTTATCATGATCTACATGGAGTAATGATGTTATTAACTTATAAACATCATTCTTGCCAGGTTTGCTAAATATTTTTCTCTAGAATGGGAAAAAACACTTTCTAGGTTAGAAATATGTGTCAAGGGGATGGAATGTATTTTTTAACTTGCCTTGACCATTTTTTTTAGATTTTATGATGATTTCATGTGCTTTTAGAAAGTAAGTGTAACTTTCACTAAGATATGTGGATCCCCTCAATGTCTCAAAAGTGGTTAGTACTATAGTATATAGGCTTATCTTGCCAGTTCCAAACCCCATGGTGGTCATGATAGAATGATTTAGAGTAAATGATGATAGCAAACTTTATTTTTGTAATAAGGAGATGTCACAACATAGGGTCTTATGGGACCAATACTCTAGGAGTAGTACTACTTGGAAGGATTATGTTAAGTTTTGATTTAATAATTTTGGAAATATTAGTGTATTATTCCTAATTTTGTTAAGGGTCTATTGATGTAGTGGATTATATCCTCTGAAAGGAGGCTCAAAACTCTTCCTCTACATGGCATAATGGAGACATTCCTCTTGTTGTGGGTTGTAAATGTGAGGGATGAATCTCTAGATTAGGGTATAGCTCCCCTCGATGCACTTTGAAGCCCTAGATTTCATACTAATAATAATGGGGGGGGATAAAAAGGGAGAGAAATACTGAAATTAGAACCTAAACTAAAACGATGATGCACCAAAATTGTTGGTCTACTCAGCTTTAACATATACTTTACATCAGAGACAAGAAAGTATACACTTCATTCAAATGAGAACCTTTCATGGATTAGTTTTTCAATAGGGGATCCTATGGAGATATAGCGATGAAAAACTACTAGAGGTATTCTAAGACATACTATGGATAACCTATTCACATGTGCCTATACTATAAGATGGACATTTCTTGTTGACCTGCAAGAGAAGAACTCACAATACACTAGATATGTTGGAATAAACTTATGAAAGCATGAAAATAAAATGACTTAACACAATATAAAACCATAGACATATGCAAAAGTGCAAGCTAAAATGGATGTAAAAATGCTTCTTATAATTCAAGGTAAATTCCTTCAAGGCTTTTCCATACAAGATGAGATTTTTTTTCTCAAATGAGAAGTTACAAATATATAGAGAACTGGAAACAAGATAGATAACAAATGAAGGAATAAAAACCCATGATAAGTTTAACACTTATGCAAAGACCAAAATATTATGCTACTACCATATTATTCTAACTACGTATGGGAGAGCCATGTTGTAGTTGTCCAAGTCACCACCCTTGTTGTCTTAGACTTGCAAAAGCATGGGATACTCCCTCTAGAAACTAACAAAGCCATCCCCAAGTTGTTATGGTAAGACCATGATTTCTTCAATGTTGGGTGAAACTAGCTATACATTAATGTTTAAGCATGAAAACATATGATACTCTCCTCTATAGTTCCAAAACCAATATATTTTATTAGTTTTTCGTAGATATATTTCATCAAGTGTATTAATTTTCATTGTTGAGTCATCTATGCCACTTGTCTTGATCTGAGTGGTCATTGATTCTATCCTTTGTCTTTGTCAATAGTTGGAACTATTCCTTATTTTGTCTTTTTCACTGTCTTTCCCCATGTTTTATCTCCTTCCTTTGACTTCTCCTTTATCTTGGTCTTTTCTTTTCTTTCTCTTTGACTTATCTAACATTCTTTGTCTAGGGATTTTTACCATGCTTTCGTTCAAATAAAATGTCTGAAGGAATTATTTCTTTTGATTTATTCTTTTCCTGAAGGGCACATTCCCCTCGAGCCTTTTTTTCTTTATTATTCACTTTCTCAAGGTTCCCTCTACAAGGGCACTTTGTGCCTTGAAATGAACCTTCAAAACTTTTGATTTGCTCCTGCCACCGACCAAGGTGCCCTCTGTAAGGGCACTTACCCTTTAGAATTTTTGTAAATGTCCTTCAAGCCATAAAAATTCCCTCTAAATGAAATCTATTGCCTTTTTCAAACTACTTTAGACTATTTTAGGTTCTTCAATAACTTCTACTTATAAAAGTGTACAAGTAATGCACCTGCACAAACTTGATTTGTACTTGGAAATGTAGAATGAGGGAAACACCTAGATTTTTTATGAGAAAGGTCTAGTAGAGAACATTTTTACATAAGGAAGTAGAGGGATTATCTATTCAAAACATGGATTGGATGAATTTTTCAAATAAAAAAGAGTGGGGTCCCAATTTTGGCTTGTAAGACGAAAAATTAGTTAACACAATTAGTGACTCAAAGGGGAAACATGCATGCTATGCTTGGGAAGATTGGTAGCCACAAAGTCCATTAGGCATGGATTTAGGATGAATCTTAGAGAATTAAAAAATATATTTATAAGGACCTATGAAGAAATAAAGATTATACCCCAAACAAGAAGGAAAAAACACACATAAAGGCTAAAAACACTACACACATTCATAACAACACTTAGGGAAAATGAGGAAAAACAAGGAAAACTATGTAAATGACAAAATAAACCTAATAAAATGATTAAGATATATCCCATTAAATAGGATATGTAGCTCTTCACCATCCAAATTGGAGAGTTGGAAAGCATTGTACTTCTTGCATTGGGTGATGACATATGTGCCACTCCATAAAGCATCAAACTTTATGTGCCTTCTAGGCTTGGCTCGGTCCTCATCCCACTTCAAGATAATATCAACTTTTGAGAAGAACCTTGGCATAGAAATTTTGTCAAAATTATTCCTTTTTTACTATTGGTGATTGGTCATGGCATCCATGGTTTGGTATCTCACTTCTTGAAGCTCCATTAGCTCATAATACTTGACTTCCAGGCTGTCACTCTCGATCAATTGTAGCTAATGGGAAATATCTAAAGCTAGTAACTCAAGTGAGATAGGAATTATATCTTCCCTTCCATACTTAATTATGTATGTTGAATTCCCAATTGCTCTCTTTGGAGTGATCCTATCTACCCAAAGAGTTGTCTTCAACTTGGCATACCAAGTGCTTTGATTTTCCTCCATTGTCCTCTTTATGATCTAATTAAATTATTGTTTGTGGAATGAAACAACCCATTTCCTTATGGATAGTAGTTGGAATAAGTGCTAATATAGGTTTCATAATTCAATTCCCATTCACTTATCTTTATTCCCAAGAAAGCTAATGCATTTTCTAAAATGATTGTGTTTGGGACCCCAAATTTTATCACTATGCCTTCATAGAAGTCTAGGACTACACTCTCATTGGCCTATTTTAAATACATGTCCTCTAACCACATTTTGAAATAATATGTGGTATTCAAAAACCACTTTTGGATAGCATTAGAAGGAGTGATCAGCCCTATGAAGTCTAACCCACATTGCATGAATGGTTGTTCCACCTAAACAGGATGAAGAGGCATGGCAGCTAGCCATTGATTCCCATCAAATAAGGCACATTTTTGACATTTAATCTCCAAAACATGAGTTTATTTTAAAAAATTGGGCCAAAATTAACCATCCCTCATATTCCTTGCAGTTGTGGCCTTGGGAGCAAAGTGGCCACCAGCTGGTCCATCATGGAACCTAGACAATACCTTATCAACTTGGTCTGAATCAATGCATTTCAAGATCACCTCTAAAAAGTATTTTTGAATATCACTCCATCAAATAGGACATAAGGAAGATATTGGAGTCTAAAATACCTCCTCTTGGTCCTATCAAGACCTTGTGGACACTCACCAAGTTTGAAGGAAATGAACTATGTCTTGCACCTAGATCTTCATGATTGTAGGTACAACTATTGTAGGTTCATCATGGAGTACCAAAATGTCCTCTTCTGGATCTTTCAAGTCTGTAGTGAGGTTTTCAAATATCCCTCTTCCTCTCATTAGCTTGGTGGTCTTGATATCTACGTCTTACTCCATTACTTTGGGGATTCAACCTACCCTTTTCTCATTCAAGTCTTGGTTGAGAAATAAGTCTTTTACACTAGGATGTATCACCATGATGTGAATTTTTATCTTATATAACATACATATGAACTTCTTTAGACTTTGTATGACTGAATGCACCTGATTCTCAACATATGTGTATCTAACCTCATAGCCTTCTAAACCTTGGCTAAAAAAAAGTAAGAGGTTGTTCTAAATTCTCACCATTTTCTTGAGTGAGCATAATAGAGATTACCTCCTCATTCCCAAAGGTATATAGATTTAAGTCCTTGGAGAATTATGGAATATCAAGGTTAGGATATTGGGTGATAGCTTGCTTGATGCCTTCAAATCTTTCTCTTCTTTTTGATATCCATGTGAACATCTCATCCTTCCTTAGCATGGAAGTTAGTGGCTTGACAAGATCAACAAAGTTACGAATAAATCTCCTAATGAAATCTATATTACCAAAGAAACTTTGTAGGCCTTTCCTATGCTTAGGTAGGACAATGTTAATATGGCATGCACCCTCCTTGGATCAATGGATAGGCCTTCCTTCGAAATGACATGGTCCAAGAGCTTACCTTTGTGGATGGAAAACACACATTTGTTTGGGTTGAGATAGATGCCAAACTCTCTACACATTTCAAATATTTACCTCAAGTGCTTCAAGTTTTCATTTTCCTCCTTGGAGAAGACTACCACATCATCAAGATAAACCAACATAAATTCATTGATAAAACCTTAGAAATCCATATCCATAGCATGTTGGAAGGTAGCTCCAAAATTTGACAATCTAAATGGCATGCTCTTATAGGCATATGTTCCCTACTTGGTGGTGAAGGCTATCTTGTATTGGTCACATTTTTGTTCTAGGATTTGATTGTACCTAGAGTAGCCATCTAGGAGAGAGAATCTTTCACTTCTTATCACCATTTGAATAATTTGCTCCATACTTGGAATGGGATAGTGATCTCTCAGTGAGACTCTATTCAGGTCTCTGAAATCCACACACAATCTGACTTCTTCATTCTTCTTCTTAATAAGGACCAAATTGGCTAGCCAAGAAGAGTGTTTGATAGGGAAAATTATCCTAGACTCAATCAATTTGGTGAGTTCTTTCCTCATGAGAGGCTTGATATTTGGATTGATTGACCTTTCCTTTTGCTTGATGGGTTTGACACCTTCCTCCAACTCAATTGTGTGCTGGGCTAAGCTTGGATCAAACCCCTTCAAATCACCATATTTCCAAGTGAATACATAAAAAAACTCTTAACATAACATAATGAAATCATGGTTTTTCTCATTGGTATGCACCTTCCCAAGTGCAAGTAGCTTATCTTTGTAGATCTCTACCCTTTCATAATTTTCCTTCTTGGTTGACATGCTTTCTTTGTCTCTCTTGAGTTGGTCATCTTGATTGAAAATGATCTCAAGAGATACCAAACCTTTAGGAAGCTTGTTGGTCTTTAGTTGAACAGTCTACCCATCATATTTTTTGAAAGCAAACTCAGCGTCTTCCTACAAGAAAATTGTTATTTTTTGGTCACTTTCAAACACCTACAAATTGGTGACATTGTTTGGTATGTAGGGCCTCACAATCACCTTTAAATTATGTTGATTCTTAAATTGTCTCATCCCTTTTGGGATGTCAAACTGAGCACCAACTATTGCTAGTCTATCTACATGCTTGTTCTCTTCTCTTAGAATGGAACTGATGTTGAAAGCAATGAAGTTATCTATAGTGTCCCACACTCTATGATTGTAAGACTTGAGTAGGGATTTATTGGTCAAGATTTGACCTCTCACTTGGTTCGCAATCAAATCACTATCTCCAAACACCTAAAATTATTTGATTCTTCTCTTCCTTACTTATTCTAAGCCATGAACAAGGGCCTCATACTATGTTATGTTATAAGTGCAAGATAATTGAAACCTAAAATTTGAAAAGTATTTATCCTTTGAAGGTGAAACTAGCATTGCCCCACCATTAGCTCCTAACTTGTTTTTAGATCCATCAAAGAATAACTGCCACAAACCACAGTCTTCTTGGTTTGTCTTCATCAATTTCATCATTAAAGAATTTTTCTCATGCATGTAGTAGACTCCAAGACTAGCTTCTTCTATGAACTTGTAAGGGTCATGCTCAAAGTTTTCATTTCCCCATTCATCTAAGAGTAAGTTAGCAACTCCTACAAGGGAAGAAGATGGAGATTGATCCACCTAGATCTCTTCTTCATCAATGATTGTGTAGTTCATATTCAATGCTTTGGGTGAGTATGGATCCAGGTGATCCTTATGGATGGGCACTAACTCAATATTGACTTTAGTTCCATACTTTGTCCTAAAAACCATGTAAGACCAGTTGGCTGCCAAGTATCCACCTATTTTCGATGTGAAATCCATTGACAAGCAAAGAGTGAAGTAAAGAGGAACATATGCCACTACCACATCATGGGGAATTAGGAAGGTTGGATAGGAATGGAGAGTTATGTTCAATCCTCTTGCCACTCCCAAGGTCTTAGCTAGTGATCCATCCAATTGTAGAACTCCTTTGGTCATTTGATCATACTTGAGGCCTACCTTATCAACTATGTATTTAGGCATAACTAAGGTGTTTTCTCCACTATCAATTATGTAATTATAGACCAATAAATCACCAATAATTAGAGCTAAATAAAATGGAGGGACCTTCTCATATTTATTTACTTAACCAACCATGGGAGGAGCCCCATTTACTACCAACACATTATCATTTCTTGTTGGGATAGCTTACTCACCCAACCCATACAATTCTTTTTGGAGTATATCCTTTTATCATGGAAATGATACAGAATCCCATAATGAGATATTAATGTGTAGCTACTTCATTTAGTCAACTATATTGATTGAAGGATTACCCCCTTTAGAGTTCTACTTAGGAACATTTGTAACCTATGGTGCAACCTGAAGAGCTGAAGTTGCAACCATTGGCCTATAATTAAGAAACTTTTGATTTTTTTATGGTCTTAGGGGTGCTTAAGGTACACTTCCTAATTGATTGGGTTAAGAAGATGTTATAGATGCTTGAGTAGTTTCTTGAGCTTCATCAATGACTCTCCTTTTAGACCTGGTGTTGGATGCAACACAAACATTTTGATTACTTATGCTCCCACATAGACGAATGTTTATAACTCTCCTTCTAAGTGATTCATAAGATCAAAATTAGATTGATCATGCCTACTATGTATCCCAAATTTTTTTGACATCTCAAAATTGGAGAATTGGGTTGCTTGATCACCTTGTGTAGTCATGCTTTGATTTGGTAGCTCACTGACATAAGTAACCTATTTTTGGCCATGCTCTAAGGATGGATAGTTGGGTTGATCCTATACCAAATTATTTTGAGTCAGGACAAGAGCCTTGGAAGATGAAGGGGCATTTGGATTATAACTTTGATAAGCCTTAACATGCATAATTTAACCTTGTCCTTGATTATAATTTGAGAAGGGAGACCTATTTACTTGACTAAATTATTGGTATCCTTGATTTATCCTATAACTCTGAGCTTGTTATCTCTTGAGGGAAAATAACTCATTGGTAACACTTTGCACTAGGCTCTTAACATTATGGATGTCATTTATACGGGTAGAAGTCAACTTCTCATGATTAGGCAGAGGAGATAACATGGGTAAATTAGGTTGGACTAAGGGTTACAAATAAAAAAAGAGTGGCATAGGAGGTCTAGGAACTATCTTTCCTACTTAAACAAGGTAATTTCTAGTAGCTATGTTTATCACATAAGAAACAGATAGAGTGTTTCCACCCATGGACTGTATTATGATAGTAATGTCACTATTTATGGCATTCAAGTAGTAAAAGAAATCATAGCTTGGGGTTGGCCTCACAAGAATTGGGATTCTATCCCATGTCTTTTGGAACCTAGTGTTAAAATCTTGCATAAAATCATGTGGGGCTTTCTTCATGGTGTTTAATTACTTAGCTAGAGACAAATGGTCACTTTTTTCCCAAAACCTATTGGTCAGGAGGGTCCCTAAATCATTCCATGAGCTAACTGAGTTCATAGGCAAGGTCCCATAGCAGTCAAAAACATTCCCTTTGAAGGGAAAGGATAGCAATCTAATGGCTACATTCTTTTTAGTGATATTATGGCTGCAACAGTGATTGGGCCCTCTTTAATAATGGGAGGAACACTTTTGAGACCTATCCTTAGAATTGGGTCATACTACTAAAGGTTCAAGGAAATTTGACCATTGAAGGCCAAAAAAGGGAAATCCCTAAGGGCTATCATGCCTGTGAAAGGATTCAATAGGGGTCTCCTTGAGTAGGTATATCTTATGGATGGTTTAGGAAAGTAGCTTGCTACATAAGGGGGGGTATTTGCAAACCTCAACCTTTTCATCGAGATCAAATGTAACTCAAAAAATTCAAAAGAGACACCCCTCAAAGAAGATCTTGTAGTGACCTTTGGCATGGGATACTAGGCCAGTCATTAACCAGAGACTTGGTTCCTAAATGGAGTCATCAAGTGATGAATATAGCTCCTTCTTTTGGATTTTTTAACAATATCAAGACTAGTAGCAATATTGAAAATTGAAGGACACAAAAATTTGTTCCATCGAGCATGCCAAAAACTACTGACATAGTGGATTATGCCCTGTAAAGGAAGGCTCAACTCTCTTCCTCCACATAGCATAATGGAGACATTCCTCTTGTTGTGGGTTACAAACATGAGGGATAAATCTCTAGATTAGGGGCTAGCTCCCCTTAATGCACCTTGAGGCCCTATATTTCTTACTGCTAATAATGGGGGGGGATGGAAAGGGAGAGAAATACTAAAATTAGAACATAAACTAAAGTGGTGAAGTACCAAAATGGTTGGTTTACTCAGCTTTAACATACACTTTATACCAGAGACAAAAAAGCATACACTTCATTCAAATGAGAACCTTTCTTACATCAATGTTTCAATAGGGGATCTTACGGGGATACAGGGAGGATGAACTACCAAATGTGTTCTAAAACACATTATGGATAACCTATTCACATGTGCCTAAACTCTAAGCTAGATACTTCTTGTTGACCTGCAAGATAAAAACTCACAACACACTAGATATGTTCGAATAAACTTATGAAAGCATGAAAATAAAATGACTTAACACAAGATAAAACCATAGACATATGCAAAATATCAAGCTCAAATGGAGTTAAAAATGCTTCTTCTAATTCAAGGTAAATTCCTTCAGGGATTCACCATTCAAGCTAAGAAGTTTTCTTCTCAAATGAGAAGTTACAAATATATAGAGAACTGGAAACAAGATAGCTAACAAATCAAGGAATGGAAACCCATGTTGAGTAAACACTTTTGTAGCGACCAATAGACCATGTTTCTACCATATCATTCTAACTTCATATGGGAGATCCATGTTGTAGATGTCTAAGTCATTGCCCTTGCTATCTTGGTCCTATAAAAGCATGGGATACTCCCTCTAGCAACTAACAAAGCCATCCCCAAGTTGTTGCGGTTGGACCATGCTTTTTACAGTGTTAGGTGCAATTAGCTGTACATTAATGGTGAGTCATGAAAACATGGGATACTCTCCTCTATAGTTCAAAAACCAATATATTTTATTGGTTTTTGATAGATATTTTTCACCAAATGTATTAATTCTCCTTGCTGAGTTGTCTATGCCACTCGTCTTGGTCTGAGTGGTCATTGATTCTATCCTTTGTTTTTGTTAGTAGCTAGAACTATTCCTTGTTTTGTCTTTTCCACTTTGTCTTTATTTGTGTTTTGTCTCCTTCCTTCAACTTCTCCTTTTCCTTGGCCTTTTCTTTCCTTTTTCTTTGACTTATTAGGCGTTCTTTGTCTTGGGATTTTTGTTGTACTTTCCTTTAGACAAAATATCTAAAGGAATTCCTTCAAACATTTTATCTAAAGGAATTCTCTTTTATACTTTTTCTTCACTTTCTCAAGGTGCCCTCCACAAGGGCACTTTGTGCCTTGAAATGCCCTTCAAAACATTTGATTTGTTCTACCATTGACTAAGGTTCCCTCTAGAAGGGAACTTACCCTTCACAATTTTTGCAAACATGCTTCAAGCCATCAAAATTCCCTCTAAAGTAAATTTGTTTCCTTTTGTGAAATACTTTAGACTATGTCAGGTTCTTCAATCCCTTCTACTTATAAAAGTAGATAAGTAATGCACATGCATAAACCTAATTTGCACTTGGAAAAGAATAATGAGGGAAACACATAAATTTTTTATGAGAAAGGTCTGGTAGAGAACATTTTTGCACAAGAAAATAGAGGGATGATCTAGCCAAAACATGGATTGGATGACTTTTATAAAGAAAAAGGAGGGGAGCAATTTTGGCTTGTAGGACCAAAAATTGGTCGACAAGGTCTAGAGTAATAAAATTAGTAAATAAATATGAAATAATTAAGATAATAATTTGAATATAATTTTAATCTTTTTAAAAATAGTAATAAGGGAGAGAAAATAAGACTTAGCTAGAAACTAATTGAGATGGTTGTAAGGTTTGAAATCCACTGTGAAGGATAAGGACACTATCACAAATCAAGATCTAACCTTTATTTATTGATTGGATAGGAGCACCAAAAATAATAAACCCTAGGGTCCATTTCTATAGTCCTCTTCTATCTCTAATATCCAAGAGATCTAATATTTTTGGGTTTTGTTTGTTGTGTCTATGTGAGTCTGTCTATGAAATTTTGACTTCTAGATGTCCATGAAATTTCTTATAAAGCTAATTTCGTCTTCAACCATAGAATCCATTATGCTTTGAAAAACTTTGAGAAAGAGGGGTGTTTAATGTGTATAATATGCACTGAATGCGTATCCACACCCTTTATGTGGGAATGTTGCCTACATACCCATAGTCTAAACAGGGATCAAGCCATATGTTGTTCTCCCACTTTATTTGCTTTGTGAAATTATGTGTATGAATATGAAAAATGTTAAAAATTGGTGTCTTTAATGGGGCTAGGGACTAGTGTAAGGATTTGAATAATATTATAGTAGTCTTGGCTAGTTGTATGCAAAGAATAGGGAAATATGTCTGAGTAGTCTTACTTGTAATATTACTTATTTTGTGATATTTTCCAACCCCTTCTAAATGAACTTTGAATGGGATTTTATAGGGATTTGTTGGTCATGGGTCAAATTTATTCATGTTAGGCTAACAAGAAGAAGGGTGTGAACCCAAAGGAAATGACCATTTGAGATAAAAATGTAATTGGATAAGAGTGACAAAAATGGACACGAGAGGACCCACTGCTATCTTCCAAGATAGGTTCTATAGTCCTAAGGGTATGGGACCTAGGGGATGGTTTCATCATGGGAAAATTATTCTAACGTAGTTGGGATCAGGTCTAGAAGGCTATGGATGAGTGGGAATTAGTCAAAATATGCCTATGAGGGTCATGAAAGAAAACAAGAGGGACTTATGGGTTGTGTGTCACAAGCCACAATCAAGTTACCAATTTTCACATTTTATATGACTAAATTTACACCCCCTCCCTTTATTCTAGTGATGCAACAAAGTGAAATACTAGGATAAAATAAAAATAGAAAGTGAACTTGAATTTCCCTACAAGGGTGAAGCTCATGAAGCTATGTGATATTGGGTGTGCATAGAGAGAGCATGTTATGAAGTGTAAATATGAAAAAAAAAAAAAAAAGTGGATCAGTTCTTATGAGATACACTATATCTAAAATAACAATGTACAAATTTGGGTAAGAGAGAGAGAGGAAGGAAAAATAATGAATACACCTCACTAGGTATGCGAACTAATATAAAACCTATTGTAATGTTGAGTGATAATGAGTAATGTTGAGTAATGGTGGATGATTTTATACCAAGAATAATATTTTGAATGGATATGAGTGCTCAATTCCCTGAGAGTGCCTCAAAAATGTAAAATTTTTCCCTTTGGCTCCATTATCACCCACTAAGTGAAGCTATGTGATCATGCATGTGCTAATCGATATTTGGACTATGTTTCCAATCCCTCTGAGAAGGTGGCTAAAAAATACAAAGGCTATCATTCCTTTTGATCCATCATTGCCTTGTGAAGTGGAGCTATGACTAAAACTAGTATGAAATGTGTGTCATATGAAATGGCCCTTAAATCCCATGAATTCTTTATAATTTCACAATATGGCATGGATAGCTGAATGTATGCTAGAAACTAGGCCACTCTTGGTCATTCTAAAAAATTGGAGATTAGGATTTTATAAAAACCACTTCAAAGTGATGCCAACCACCTATAGATGGAATTAAGGCATGCAACTATAGAGAATGCCTAGGTATGTGTTTAACTCAGAAAGAAAAGAAGACAAATGTGCCATGCTCATTGCCCCTAATCACTACTATCTGTAATAATTTTGGTATGGAAGTTATACTAACTACCCTATTTAAAAATTGAAGCAAGGGACATCATATCATGCATGATGCCCTTATATGTAGATTCTTTGAGAAAAAATTGTACTAAAACTATTGTATCTAAGCTAGTTTGATTGTGAAAAACTATAGTTCAACCTACCTTTTTACCTATTTCTAGAAAACATGATTTTTTTATTGTTTGGATAGGAGCACCAAAAATGGAAACCCTACCATCCAATATTATAGTCCAATCTTGGCACTATTATCCTAAGCTAATTTTGATGACTATGTTAGGGTGTGGAGCTAAAAGCTTCAACTGTTTGCAGACACGAAGAAGAGGATGTTGAAGAACCAGAAGAACCAACGTCGGCAGCATGACCGACGTTAGCCAGATACAGGTCAAAAAGGAAACTGGCATCGACAGCTAGTCGGCTGATGTCGGCATCACCAGGCAAGTAGGGACCGATGTCGGTCGCCTGTGCCTTCCAGAACTACTGTCGACGAACAGTCAGTTAAGTGAAGCGAGTGTTTGCATGTCAAATGACTAATTATAGTCACGCGCTACATGTCTAATTATTGTAGTTAGATTTCTATTTTTGCAACCATGGGATTATATTTAAAGACCCATGAGGCATGTATTTTAATTATCAAGAAGGCAAGTAAAAGCATTGAAGCAAGCAAGGTCAAGGAGATCTACAAGTGTAAGGTCAAGGAGATCAGCTGAAGCATTCAAGGAGGGATAATAACTTAGGCTATAGAGTTGTTGTGTTGAGCAAGAGAGAGAGGGAAGAAGGTCTTGAGGTGTGGCAATCCTTTGAGGTGGAGGAAGAAGTGGCATCTTCCTTATTATATTTTATTCTAGTAATATCTAATACAAGAGTGTGTATTGTCTCTCAAATTCTTTGTTGTCTCAAGTTTCTAGTTACTTTATCATTCTAGTATAATTCCATGTGTAATTGCTTATAAGAAAGTAATCAATTGTGCTTCCGTTGGATAAGGGGTCAGCTAACTGTTGGTATCAGAGCTACGATTTGTAGGAAGCAGGTTATTTTTTATTACAGGTCATTCACAGGGTTTTCTGATTGAGTGGGAGTTCAGCAATGGCAGAAGAAAATAAGCTACGAATGGAGAAGTTTAACAGCAAGAATTATCAACACTGGAGGATGCAGATTGAGGATTATCTATATCAAAAGGATCTGTACTTACTGTTGGGTGGGGTTGCATGCAAGCCCACATATATGAAGGATGAAGAATGGAGTGTTCTTGATCGGAAGGCTCTCGGTTCCATAAGGTTGAGCCTTGCATCATCTATGATTTCTAGCTTATCACAGTGCAAGACAACGGAAGAGTTGATAAAGTCCTTGGTGAATTTATACGAAAAGCCCTCGACTTCTAATAAGGTATATCTTATGAAGCAGCTATTTACTTTGCAAATGCAGGAAGGTGGATCGGTACATACTCATCTTAGTGATTTCCATGGTTTGGTAAACCAATTAGCTTCAGTCAATATTGTTTTTGATGATGAGGTAAAGGCTCTCTTGATTTTATGTTCTTTGCCTGAAAGTTGGGATAGTTTAGTTATGGCAGTAAGTAATTCTGCATCTGCTTCTAAAATCTTAAAAGTTGATGATGTTGTGAGTGTGATCTTGAATGAGGAAATACGCAGGAGAAGCACAGGTGAATCATCAGGGAATGCTCTAAGTGCAGAAAGTAGGGGAAGGCAAAGGGAGAAGATTGAGCAAGGGAAATCAAGGTCGGGAAGGAGATCCGAGTCTAAAGGTGTTACCTACTAGTTTTGTGGAAAGAAAGGACATACAAAGAATGAGTGTTGGTTGAGAGATAAATAGAATCAACATGCAGGTATTGAAGAAGCAAAGGATGCAAATATTGTGGTACAAGATGCTCTCATACTTTCTTTGGATAGTCAGGTAGGATCATGGATTTTAGATTCTGGTTCATCTTTTCATGCATCCCCAAACAGAGATTTGTTCCATGAGTATGAACAGGGAGACTTTGGAGTGCTTTATTTAGGGGATGGTATGCCTTGTCAGATAGTTGGCAAAGGGAAAGTGCAGTTGAGATTGCAAATTGACAACACATGGGTGTTGAAGGAGGTCATGCATGTTCCAATTCTGAAGTAGAGTTTGATTTTTGTTGGAAGGTTGGGTGATGAGGGATGCACAATAACCCTCACATCGGACTCTTGGAAGGTTACCAAAGGAGCACTTGTTTTAGCAAGAGGTAAGAAAGTAGGTACTCTTTATCTATCTACTTGTATTACTGATTCTACTTCTGGTTTATCTACTTCAGCTATAGATTCGAAGATGTGGCCTAATAGGCTGGGTCACATGAATAAGAAGGGAATGGATGTTCGTGATTCAAAACGTATGTGTTCAGATTCGGAAAGCATAGATAGAGTTCATTGCAGGAAAAGGAAATTTGATGCTTTTGATAGGAACAAAGAAGCCTTGGTGTTTACAGAGGAGATGAGGGACAGAGATCAATCACAAGGGCTGAATAAATTTGAGTAGGGCAGCATGGATAGAGGTTTGATCCAAGATGAGCTTGCGGATGAAAATTTCATCACTTGCAGAAAAACACAGGTACCGACACTGGTGCTCCCATGGCACCGACGTCGGCTAGACAGAAACTAACATCAGTCATGTGCAGACCAGCAGGGTTGATAGGTCGGGCAGGAGAAGTCTGACGTCGGTCATCAAGACCAACGTTGATAGGGGGGACATCGGCGTCGGCCAAGGAAATGACATCGGCAGTCAAGGTCAGTGCAGGGAACCGACATCGGTCGGGAGCAGACTGGGAGATGGCCGAGATCGATCACTGGAACAGATGATGGGTGGACAATTAGCTGTCAAGGAGTCTCAAACACCCATATAGAGGTCAGAAAAGGTATGTGAACCTCATATTCGTTGTTGACCTTCTTTATATTACTTATTGATAGTCAAGAACTAGGAAGATAGAAGAAGCAATGCAAGTAGAATCTAGAAACAGTGGGAGCTTGACATGGATGAGGAGTGTGAGTCCTTGGAGAAGAACCAAATAGGTATTTATTGGTAGAGTTGTCAGTTGGAAGGAAGCACTAGATAGAGGGATGGATTCCCATTTTATAGAAGAGAGTGGATGGACACGTGAGATAGAAGGCTAGGGTATATGGTCTTGAGTTAGCTGTAGGATAATGGAGGTTTGACCATTGTTTTTATCTTTACCAGGTTGGATAATATTAGCTACATTATCCTGTTACTGTATTGTGTTACTTGTTGCAGGGTTTCATATACAGAGAGTTTTCTGAGCTAAGGGTAGAGTTGGTTCAGAAGTATGTCATGAAGAATTTGGGAGCAGCAAAATTCTTGTGGTATAAGTGAAAGGTATAGCATCACAAGTTTGCGTGGTGGTTGGTCTTCAAGAGTGACTTTGAAGAGGGATACAGAGCCAAAGGAACAAAATAGATGGTGTACAGGTACAGGTACAGGTACAGTAGCAACTATTTATCTCCAAGTGGGAGATTGTTAGGGTGTGGAGCTAAAAGCTTCAACTGTTTGTAGACATGAAGAAGAGGATGCTGAAGAACTAGAAGAACCGGCATTGGCAGCATGAACAACATCGGCCAGATACAGTGCAAAAGGAAACTGGCATTGGCAGCTAGTCGGCCGATGTTGGCATCACCAGGCAAGCAGGGACTGGCATCAGTCGCCTGTGCATTCCAGAACTGCTATTGATGAATAGTTAGTTAAGTGAAGCGAGTGTTTGCATGTCAAATGACTAATTATAGTCATGCGCTGCATGTCTAGTTATTTTAGTTATATTTCTATTTTTGTAACCATGGGATTCTATTTAAAGACCCATGAGGCATGTATTGTAATTATCAAGAAGGCAAGTAAAAGCATGGAAGCAAGCAAGGTCAAGGAGATCTATAGGTGTAAGGTCAAGGAGATCAGCTGAAGCATTCAAGGAGGGATAATAACTCAGGCTATAGAGTTGTTGTGTTGAGTAAGAGAGAGAGGGAAGAAGGTCTTGAGGTGGGCAAGCCTTTGAGGTGGAGGAAGAAGTGGCATCTTCCTTATTGTATTTTCTTCTAGTAATATCTAATACAAGAGTGTGTATTGTCTCTCAAATTCTTTGTTGTCTCAAGTTTCTAGTTACTTTTATCATTCTGATATAATTCCGTGTTTAATTGCTTATAAGAAAGTAATCAATTGTGCTTTCGTTGGATAAGGGGTCACCTAACTGAGTGTTCTATAATTTTCACTATTTGTCTAGTTTATTAGGCCTGGTTTGATGTTTGGTTATTGTTCTGAGTGTTCTAAATATTACTTATTTGACTGTTAGGAGCTTTGATCTATGTGACAAAACCCATGTTTATTTTCCCCTCTTCTAAGGGTAAGAATGGAGACCCTAAAATGACTAATCTCAAAATAAAGAGCCTTGTAAGTGTGTTATGTTGTAAAGATGCATGATATAACAATGATAATCAACAAGATATAGCATGGTTTGTAATGAGATATTATTATATAAATAGAGATATGCCTATATAGATATAACATTGTAATAACATGTGTAATATAGTAAACTCGAATTGAAAGTCTAGTTAATTTTTAGTTTTTAGTTGTTATTTTTCATGGAGGGATGGAGCATGATGTCCATCATGACATCCAAGAAATTAAGATAATACATGATGTGGATCATGTCATTACAAACAATTAAAAGAAAACAAGCACAAAAGGAAAGAAGCATACAAGAGGGGCCAATGGTCACAGAAAACAAGGAACATGGGCACATGTCACTCAAATTGGAAAGCAATCATTCAAGGCATGTTCAAATTTCACATACACATACACATACAATTGAATTAAATAAGATTGGCATGAAATCCATAGTCACATAGAAGAGTATAGGCAAAGGACATTGGAAAATGTCATAAGGCACATACAAGAGACAAAATGATTTGAATGCTTTTGGATTTTTAAATTTTGTATTATTTTTGGTATTTTTGGGATATTTAAATTTTTTTGTATTTTGAAATATTTTGAATGTTTTTAGATTCTTGAGATATTTTTTTTGTTTTTTTTAATTATTTTTGAAATAAGTTATGTGTAATCAATCATTAGGAGACTATGTACAAGAAATTTAAAAGAAGCTATGTACAAGCAATTGAAAAGAGGATATATACAAGAAATAAATAGAAGAATTGATACTAACTGATGATTCTCATGTGAGACTCCCTATCATGGTGTCTTATATCAATGAGAGGGAGTGTGCATGATCGTGAAGTATGATGGAAGGGCTAAGAATATGGATCTAAAAACTATATATGTTGTAAATGCTCTAAAATATCTTAAGTAGAAATAGATTGTGCGGTCCCCCTATAAATATAAGAAGTGGATGCAATTATAGGGCTCTTAGGGAACCATTTGGTAGTAGGATAATCTCTCTAAACGTGTGTTATGTAAGTGGATGCATGAAACATCAATGTTACTACCTTAGGTGTGAACATTGTAGCTAGATGTTGTCTAGAATCCTAAAACTATGGTTGCTTTAAAATATACCTATATGGAAGTGTATGAAATCACTATGCTAGTGATGGAGATATAAACTATATCTAAATATAAACTGGAGGAAGAACTAAAACTAATGGAGAAACTGAAACTAGTTGTTGAACAAAAACTAGTGACTACAAAGTAGAAGATGGCTCTGAAGTGGGGAATGGTAACTCATATGGGACTCCACCAACTATAAAAATTTAATTAACGTGAATGAATTTCACACATCTATGAACTATTAAAGGTGCTACTTAAAGTTTCATAATCATTGGTCGATCAAGTAACATATCAAAAACTCCTACACTGGGAAAAATAGTGAATGGTGTGGCCACATGTGTTGGACCAACTTGTACAAGAAGTACAATCTCACCCAATGAACTTTATATATGCCCACTAAATCTACTGATAACTATGTCTATTAGGGTAATGTCCTGCTCTCAATATCCCAAATGTTGTAGTAATGTCATAGTGCACATGTTCACACTAGATCCATTATCTATGAGAACATTACGAATATGAGGAAAATAAATGTAAGTGCTAATAAAGAGTGTATGATAATTTGAATCATCCTCACCTATCTCCTGATTTTAGAAGGAGATGGAAGGTTTAGCTATAACTATGGAATTATATAGACCAATCATGTTTCTCAAAGAATGTAACTCAACTAAAGGTGCCCTTTATGTATCTGATGGGGGATGTGCATGATATGTATGGTGAAAACTTGATGTATCCCCTACTGATTGTTTAGAATGCTATGAAAAATGATCCAAGAATATTTTCAAATCTTTATCTTATATTTTCTTTGTCTGAGGAGGCTCACTCAAAATGTCAAGATCAATAATGTTGTACTCTATCAAGTCATGTATCTTGTGTCTCAAATTAATGCATCTATTTTTTGTATGGCCTAGTGCCATATAAAACTCACAAAATGCATACTGATCATATCCCTATGGAAGAGGATTTGTTGGATCAACATCCCAAATAGAAGGGAGAGATATGATATTACATTCTAATAACTATTGTAAAATCTAGCTGGAAGAACTAGTAGATTGGTAAAGGTTCATTAAGGAGGTGTTGATAAAACCACATGCTGAGGGGGATCTGAAGCCACATTAACTATAGGTTGATTCTAATTTTTGCTATCACTGACCTTGACTTTGTATCATAATTTTTTTTACTCTTGCTTTTTATTTTTGATATACTTGTGTACTTGAGTTTGCGCATTGAAATGAGTTTGACTTCCCTTTAATTTAGTGTATGGCATAATCTAGTGAAGGAAGAGAACCTTTTTAGCATTATTCACTCATATAAATCTATTAGAATACTCTGTATGAAGATATCTTGTAACTCTTTATTAGCCATGGGGATAGTCATCTTAGCTAAGATAGTCTTATATCGAAGAACATAATCTGTGAGATGTTGATTTGACCTTTGTTTCTATTCTGAAACTTCGGCATATAAAACCTTATCACCAATTTTTATGCTAAAATCAATTAAAAATATGTTAACTAAATTATTGAATACATTAACCAATTGATTTGGTAAACTATAGAACCATTGTAAAGCATAATCATTTAGACCTTGTGAAAATAGCTTGGTAAGTATCAAGTCACTTGGAACATAGTCACAGCATGCTATGTGAAATTATATCAAATATGTCTCTAGATCACCCTTTCCATCATATAGAGTAAGCTTGGGTTGAATAAAACCTTATGGTAAGGGTGTAGAAGCAATATGATGTGCCAATGGTGTATGCAGTAGAGAAAAGGAATCCAAAGCCTGTATAGGAATCGAGACACCTTGATCAATATGTATCACCTTGGATTGAAGAGATCTTATCTCTTGCACAAGGGATACCACATTAGGAGATAAAAATTCACTTGGATAAGAGCATAAAAAATGGACACTAGAGGGCCCAATATTATAATCTAAGTTGGGTGTTATAGGCCTGATGGTACGAGACTTTGGGGGGATGGATTTATCATGGGAAAATTAGTCTTCTCAGTTGGGATCAGGTTTGGAAGGATATAAATGATTAGGAATCAATGAAAAGATACCTATGAGGGTCATGTAAGAGGGACCTATCAGTTGGGTGTCACAAGTCACACTTAAGTTACCAATTTTTATATTTTATATGAATACAAGTTTTGTAAGCAAATTTCACATTTATTTACTTGATTTTTAAGCGTATACTATGTTATTTCTATGTTGAATAATGTTTTTAATTCAAAACTTATATTTGAATAAGATTCATCTAAGATGATGATTAACTTTAGGGAGGAAGGATGTTACATCTCAATTCCTCTCTAAGCAAATTATTTGATTATCCATAGATATTTATAATTAAAAAATTTGGATTTGGTTATTTTAACTAAGCTTTGAGACATATGCTTTTTCTGGATAGTAAGATATTGATTATGTTACATGATTACATTGTTATGATTTAGTTTTAGTGTATATGTTTACATTATGGTCATGTTGATTTGTTATTTCAACTATATTTCATAATGTATATTATGACTATTATGGTCTAACTATATTCTTGTTATGAGGTTGATGCAGGAGATATCAAATCTTAGAGTGTGCCAGAGGGAGATCATCATCGAAGATGTTGATGTATAGGGAGAAGTTGGAGGATGATAGAAAAATTACCTAGAACCCTGCACACACCACAAAAGCAAGCACATGTTAAATGCATGATAAAATGGTTAGCTTAATGTTTTTAATATAATTTGCACTAAGAGTTATTTTTTCATGGTTAGTTTAGTTTAATGTTTATATCGAACTAGCATCATGTTTTTGTGTTTTGGTCACATCTATAACCATTAATGTTTTGTGATTTTTATAATTAGAACAAATTTTGATAGTAAGGTGTTATATACCCCTTTTAGATTAAAGAATGCTATTGAGGTTTTTTAGCCATACTGATAAAATTTGTCATTATGATTACAATTAATTATCTATTATTATTATTTAGTAATTATAAAAACATAAAAAGAGAAAAAGACAAGGCCATTTTAAAAACAAAGAGAATAACAAGAATATAAGAAATAAAGTAATAAAAAAAATCTAATGTGCATTCAAAGCAAAAAGAAAGACAAAGAGAAAGGAATTCATAAAAATAATAAAACAAAGAGAAAAATATTTAAAAAAACAAAGGCTGAAATTTTATCACGAAAGAGGAAGGTAAAGAAGATAAGGAGGGAACAACATAAAAAAGATGGGAGAGCACATAGGAAATAGAGCAACATGGTAAGAGAAAGAACATGGTTTTAAGGAGGAGATTGGACTGCAAAAGGAGATAAAATAATATGTTATGGTTTGGATACCAATAACATGTTAGTATTACCTTAAATATAGAAAAATCTTATATTTGTTGGCATATGATTTAATCAAAGTTATGCAAATTATAACCATTGATAATTGATTACTAGTTTATTAACACAACTATAAAATTCAATAGAAGTGTATGTTAGTTTTGTATCACTCCAAAGAGTTTTTTTTTTTTACCTTACTATTTATTGTTGTGTCTTTTTATTTATTGGATATGGAATAATAAGCACCTTTATATATATAGCGACCTAGAATGATGACCTGAAAGGAATCAATAGATTGGATTTTTAGTTACAACGATCTCTAAGGATAATACTTCAGCACCATACAATATATTTAATTATTACCAAACAATTAATATTTAATTGTCATCTCAAATCTATGGTTATCAAACTATTCCTATAACTAAGAAACTATTTTGATGATTTTCTAACTCTATCATCCCAAAGTAATGGTTATCCAATAACATAATCTTCATATTAAATGAATTTGCTTAACTATTCCCATAGGCTATACCATAACGATTAATAATAGTGTTACCTCGATTACGTCAAGAATCAAATTCTAGTGATTTATTAAGATTTTTCAACATCTTGCCTTATATATATACAGTGATTTAATTTTATAGTGACTTAACTTTATATGCCATGATTTAATTCTATAGTACCTTAACTTCATATGAAGAAATTTAATTTTTCAGTGCCTTAACTTTATATGCATTAATTTTAGATACAACATTTAATGCATATAATAAAGAAATCTAGATTAGCAATTCCACATAAGATTTTGAGCACATATAATAAAGT
>JARHVA010006025.1:380000-495000 GCA_037957365.1 Torreya grandis
ATATCAACATAACTCTTCTTCCTATCATTGGACTTGGCCAATCTATGCCTAATTATTATAACTTTATCTTCCATTTTTGAAAGAATCTCAGATTCAAAGAATACTCTGTACTCCAACCGATCCTAACTAATTTTTATTATGCACCTTCTTTCATATAGAGCTTCAAATGGTGTCATATTCAAATCTGACTAATATGAATTACTGTAATCAAAGTCAACCAATAGAAGATAATATTCCCACCTGTATTGTTGATCCATGTAATATATATAAAGAAGATCCTCTAAAACCTTATTAACTCACTCAGTTTGACCATCAGCCTTTGGGTGATATTTATTGACAAATTTTAATTGCATACCAAATGATGAATTCAGAGTTCCTCAAAATCTAGAAGTCATCTTCGGATCACAATCTAAAATGATCTTCTCTAAAAATCCATGCAACCTAAAAACTTCCTTTAAAAATATAATTGCAAGAGTAGGTTTATCATCTGTCAAATTGTGTAATATAAAATGAGTTATCTTAATTAGTTTTTCAACTACAAACAAGATCATGTCATACCAATTTCATGAAAATAATAACCCTTAAAAAAATTCGATACTCATCACCTACCATTCTATTCTAACATATCATGTAGATATAAAATCTATCCAGATGAATATGTTCAACTTTCACTCGCTGACATTATAGATAATGTAACACAAAGTCTACCACATCTTTATTGATTCCTTTCCATAAATATAGTGGTCTAAGCTCTTACATGAGCTTGGTTACTCTTAGATGTCCTAAAAATAGGTCATTATACAATTATTTTAACATTGTACTCTACATTTTGTCTCTATCTTGTACATACATTATTTCATTATAATGTGAAAGACTGTCATTCTTTAATTTGAACCCTTTATACCTAGGATTATGATCATTCTCAGATAAAGCTTTCTTGACCTTATCATATAATTATTCTCTTGGAAATAATCTGATCACTTGATCCCTAAAAGTACTTTTGATAGTATCCATGACTACTATGTACCTTATATGACTTATTGCATAATATACTCTATATTCCTTACCTTTGATATAGTTAATATTGAAATCATAATTAGATAATAACTTTAACTAGCATCTCTAATGAGCATTCAAATTTGGTTGGTTGAAGATGTACTTGAATCCCAAATTATCTATCCTAAGCTAAGATGGTTTTCACATCAAGTAATGCCACCAAACTTGTAAAGAATCAATAATTGTTTCAAGCTATAGATCATGAGGGTCATATTTCATCTCATAGGCTTCAACATCACTGATTCATAAGCTACTAATGCACCATCCTACATAAGGATTCCTCCTATTACATTCTTAGATGCATCTGTGATCATTGAAAATTGAGCATTAGGGTCAACAAATCTTAACACTGGTGACAAAGTAAGCCTTCTCTTCAATTTCTAAAAAGCTACTTCACACTTATATAACCAACTAAAAATTTGGTTCTTCCATTATAAAGAGGTAATTGGATTAGCTATTATAGAGAAATTCAAAATGAACTTCCTATAATAGCCTACTAATCCCATTAAACTCCTTACCTCATGCACATTATCTAGTTTTGACCATTCCATAATGGCTCTTATCTTTGTTAGATCTACAAAAATACCATTTACAAAAATAACATGTCTTAGATATTGCACTTTTTCCTAGAAAAATGTGTATTTAGACAACTTACCATACAACTTGTGCTTCCACAATTGTTCTAAAACCAATTCTAAATGTTCAACATGATCCTCTACATTCTTAGATTATATAATAATGTCATCAATAAATACCAAGTCAAAGTGATATAAATAATCCCCTAAACATACTATTCATGATATTCATGAATATTATCAGATTATTTATCAACCCAAATGGTAATAGTATGAATTTATAATGCCCTTAATGAGTTATAAATGTTGTCTTTCGAATGTTCTCATCTCTTATCTTCAATTTATGGTATCCTACTCTAAGATAAATAAAATAAAATATCATTTTTCCCCACATTTGATCAAAAAGATCATCTATATGAGGTAACTGATACCTATTTTTGATAGTTTCCTTATTCAACATTCTATAGTCTATGCAAATTTGAAAAGTTTCACCATTATTATTAATAAAGACAATTGGTGTACCCCATGATGACACACTTGCCCTGATCGACCTCTCTAAAAATAATTCCTAGGTTTGAGCCTTCAATTCAACTAATTCAGTGGCTATCATCTTGTATGGTGATTTAGATAGTGGTTTTGATCTAGGTATGATATCAGTAGAGAAATCAAGCTTATGGTTAGGAGGCAATCATGGAAATTATTTTCTATCAGCCTATTAGTTTCCCTTAAAAACACCTTTGAAACCATTCCATAATTTCTTGTTGCTTGAACCATTGTTGATTTTGGCATTCTAATTTTTGAACTACCTCTCGAAGTCTCCATTCCATTATTTCCAATTACTCTTTTTTAAATTTTGTTTAGAACTTCAAAACTTCTTTTTAAACTTGTCTCTTACTTGTGTAAGAGATTTCAACTTTTTCTCTTGTTTGACTGTCTTTTCAAAGACTTGGTCCATGGTAGCTAGTCCATGAACATCGACTTCTCCACTAATTTGGGGTTTTAATCTCATTATGAACTTATTAACCTCTCATATTCCTGGTACTAAGGTACATAATTCAAAATTTGGGTGAACTATTTCTAATGCTCATTCACTGATAAGTCTCCCTACCTTAGATTCTAAAAATCTATGATCCTCTAGTCATATATATAATTATTGAAGCAACCATGATCTGAACAATGTCACAAATTAATCCCATGTAGTGGTGGTTAAATTAAGATTCATTTCCAAATTCTTATTGGTCCACCAAGTAGATACCTCACCAGCTAACTGGTAAGATCCTAACACTACGTTAGTGACTTCATATTAGTTTATAATCTTGAATTATTTCTATATATCAATCAACCATGCTTCACCTCTATCATCTGAAATATTTCTATTGAACTTACGTGGATTAACCTTTTTCATATCTATAGCCAAATCTAGAGCTACCTGTGCTTTCACTTCCAGAGGGTTTTCCTACTCATTGGGATGCTCTTTAGGTTCATCATAATGTTCTATCCCTTCATGGTCATTAGCTTCCTTTTCTAGGCCTATAATTAGTTTGTACTTTCACTCATGGCTGTGATAATATGATGTAACTTTGTTTTTTACTTGACGATAAATCATTTAGGATCAAAAAGAGGGTTACTATCATTGACATTTGATAGAACCTCTCTTAATACTCTAAATACACCATCTCCTTTATGGTAAATAGAAAGATACAAAAAATTGAGTGGACTCAGTATGTTTTAGAGTTTGATTCATAGCTTTGATACCACATGTAACATCCCCATTAAGATGTACTTTAAAATACATGATTTTTTCTTAAATTTAGACAATATATTCTTTCATTACACTATACCATGACAATATAATTATCGATCCACATAAAACATTCTAAGTATGCCAAATCTAAAATAAATACTTGACATCTTTTTATCACTAATCATTATCATCAGATCAAACACATCATAACTGAATATAGAAAGTAATTATAGATATCTATCCACATTATTTACAACCATACAACAAATACCATCAATGTAAATAATTAAATAATTACACCTCATCAAGGATAATGTTTTAATAATAATAAATATAATACAATTTACAAGATACATGTTTCCAAGGAGCATGAGTTCCATAGACTCTAGTATATATTATAATGTCAAGTTTCATCGCTAGATAAGTATTATTTTTGGGAGGAGAGCATCATCTGAGCATTTTTTTATACCAACCATGAACCATTGATCCCTCACACAATATTCCATTAAGGAATGACCATCCCTTCATGAATGAGTAAATAGTGACAGTATGAGAATATAAAGAGACAAACTAGTACCTGTGTGTTGTATGATTTCTAATAACATACAATGTACCATAAATAAATATATTCGAACATGATATTACACAAACATTTAAATCATACATATGTAATGACAATGTCTAACTAACATTAATTTGGCAAAAAAAATTAATAGTCATTGATGTCTAGGATCAATTAATTTTAAACACACTCCTTGATCGGATTATCTTCATCTAACATTGGTGACACTATTAAGCTAGTGAAGTTTGTCTCACTAATTAATCAGTACCAATAATATGAGACTTAGTTAATATAAATATAACCAATAAATTCATATAGATTATTTCCTACTAATAATTATAAAACATGTTAAACACAAGAATAATTAAAATGCATACATTTATTCTGTCAAATATTTGGATGAATCTTCACTCTATTATTTGTAACATAAAAAATAATAAATAATACAAGTACAATTCATACCATCTGGGTATATTACATGTTAGAATGCTTATTTATAATTTTCATAAATAGATATAAGGATAATACATTCTATAACATCAAATAATAGTCTAGATTTTTCATGGACACTCTACTTAATTTCAACAACCAATGATAACAAAGGAGTCATTAATTTAACAAAAACACAATTTTTTGTCTAAATAACTAGTTTCCATTCTAGAATACTTTATTCATTTAGTTATAGTTTTTTATCCCAATATACCAATTTATGTCATATATTTATATGAATACTTAAATCCACATATAGGTATAATTCCTATATATAAGTCATATAAATTAATGTAATCCATGGACAAGAATATCTATTTATACCTACATGAATCTTTACCCTAATTCTCTTTGGTGTATAGGAGAATTTATATCATATAAAAGCTTATGAAACTTAGAATAATCAAACATTAACACTAGAAAATCATAATAGAATGTATGTGCCAAAAACAGACATATTATGGGAATAAAATCCAATATCAAACTCTAAACTTAGTTATCAAAATAATATAATGGTATATATTTCAAATCTATAGTTGGATACTATAAATTATGTACATACTATAATTAAATATGATTAACTTAGTATCCATCCCCACTATAGACTTTTACCATGCTCATATTAACATTTTTATAATTATCATGAGATTCCTTAGTATAAATATCTTGATTAATTACACATGCTATAACATTTCTAACTCAAACCTAACTATATGCGAATATAATGTCAATATTGTCAATAAATTTCATAGCTATCATGGTGTCAATTTTTATAAGATAGATTATAAAATATGCTATAAGACTAATGCTTAAATATTAGTAAATTTTAAGGATATCTTAATTACCCACAATAGTCAAATTGAATACCATATATACTAGATACCTATAGAATTAGATAAACTTTTATAGTTGAATAAATACAGTATACTCTATTACTTAAGATCATTCACTAATTACATTGCCTAAATTTTGTTTTATAGACTAGCCAAAAGTAGAAGAATATACATACTAGCTAAGTTTAATTAGTGACAGAATATTGACCATTAATATATTTGAATGAGTCGTCATAATTGTATATAATTTTATACCTAGCTCAATATATACATCTAGGGTAAAAATATACTCATTCTCACAAAGAGATCGAAAGTTAATTTAATTATATTCGTTATAGAAAACCTATAAAATGGGGCATAGTTGATAGAACACCAATACTTATATATATGATGAGCACTAATGTCTTGGTCTTATTCTTGGATAGCCACATTAATGATCCCAATGTCATAAGTGACACAATCAGTACCAAATTCACATTTACCTTAAGCCCTTGGAGAAGGTAATCCTAGGTAAACTCTAGTCCCTTTGATCCAACCCAAAGTGTTGTTATTGTATGTAATAGTGAATCCACAATAACCACTTAATAGCAATCACTTGGAATTGGTGATTCTATAAAATATTTTTGTGTGTTAAGTTGTGTTTATCCTATTAAGTAAATCCTTCTATATTTTCATAGTGAATACACACACACACACACACACACACACACACATCCTGTGTGAATGAATAACTACATATATTTTATATCACAAATCACTATGTTATAAGATTTATAAATATGCACATAACACATATGCTAACAAAGGCACACAAATCATACAAATGTGTATATTTAGAATTCTTAAGATTTCACAAAACTAAAACCATAATGCCTAGCTCTCAAAATATTCTACTTGGAATTGTTTGGTTCAGAGGAGTCTCTTTCCTTTACTTAGCTTTTTTCTTCTCCTCCATGCTTCACTACCCTCTCTCCTACTTTTATCCAATTTCTTTTTCTTCCCAATGCATCTTCTCCCTTCTACATTGTGCCCTTAAAGTTACATGATTTCCTTTGCAAGGATATCTTTTTTATATATACTAAAGATCCTTCCTTTATTCATTCTTTTATGATTTTTTTTCTTTCCTTATGAGTGGTACGCTTTATTTAAAGCTAATTTTTTTTATTTTTATATAATGATTATTTTCTTTTTACATTCTTATTTTTATTTTTATTTTCATTTTGCTAAATACATACGTACTAATTAGCACAATGGTCTTTATTTATTTTATTTCCTTATGAGACTTTACTTATTTTTATTTTTTAATAACTTAATTATAATAAATAATAACAATGACTTGATTGATATAAAGTCAAAAGTATTTTTTTCAACCATAGTTAGGTATTCTTGAGATATAATAAAGATAACTAGTTTATGGTTTAAAACATCCCAAAGTCATGAGAGTTAGTCAACATACATGTTCACACAAATTTATCTTTTTGAAAACATTAATAGTCATAAACATAATGACATGTCATAATGCAATCACATGAGATTAATTATCCTAAGCATAACATTGAACTAACACACACATATGTAATTATATAAATGTAGACAATTATCATAACGTACTACCATTCAACTATGCATATATTATATACTAGCTAATATGGTTTGTGCAAGGTTCTAGTCATTCTTCTGTTATCATCGAACACCTCCATCTACATCACCCTCTCTGATGATGCTCTCTTTTCATCATGCTCTGAGGGATAAATCTCTATTGCATCCAAATTATGAGAAACAAATAGTTAGTCCATACATCATAAAAAATCAATACAATCATAATGTAAAAATATATAGTACAACTAACTTATAGAAATGCAATCATATAATCAAATCAATATTCAACTATTCCATAAAAACATATAACTCATAGCTTAGTTAATAAACAAATAAAATCACCAAGTAAAAATATCCATAGATAATTAACTAAGTTTGATTAGTGAGGAATCAAAATGTAACAAGAAGAAGAAAGTAGAAAATAACAGTGGAGTTTTTGTGAGTTTCCCTAAACAACTATAACTGTATTAGTTTACACTTTGTACTTAGTTTGTAATAAGATTTTTTAAGTGAATTTAACACAAGAAATTCTGTATTTTTCTATACACCTCTGCCTCCCCTAATTTTTTTTAGCATGTGTTATAGTGCATTTTCAACACTACTAAAATATTTAGGATTAGTCAGGAGCTTAGTAATTCATGTGTTGAGATTGCGTATTTAACCCACCCAAGCCTACACATTCTCTATATTTTTTTTCAACATTTTTATATGGTTGTAATGCTTTACTGGATACAATTATTAGTTAATAGTTAACTATCACAATGTGTTTTGGTATTCTCTCATTGCTCCTTAGGTAAGTGCACAATTTTCAATTATGTGATGAAATTGGGTAGTTAGTTAAGATCATTTGTTGAGTTCATGTTAATAACCTAGTCATTAGTGAAGCACTAGGGAGAACCACAAAAACTATTTCATGAGGTGTAATTTTGAGGATGGTATGTTAAATTTATCTAATCAAATTAGGTCCATTCCCATCCAATACCTCCAAAATTATATTTTTAGCTTCAATGGATATCAAGTGATTGGATGAAGAATATTTAGAGAGAATTGATTATTATAAACTATGATTTTTCATTAAATATCACAAATTTTGGACCCATAAATATTAACATTAACCTCGATAAATCATTGTGTAACCTGAACTCTTGTTAGCTTTCTCGTAAAAATCTAAAGTCTAATCATTTGCAAAATGAAAATTAATGACACACTTCATTAGGAAGCTAAATATTTATACTTTTCATGTCAAAAAACAATAAATAACATATAGCCTTTTGTGTTTTGCATCATGTATAGGTCATATTCATTACAACCCTTTCACAAAAATATTCAACAGAATTTGTGGATGATATTTTACATAAAGAAGACAAGGTTTAGATAAATGCATCAAATATTTTGTTGTGATCATTGATAAACACAATACAAAATAAGAAAAAATATTGCATCAAAATCTATGGATTGTATCATTTTAAAAAAATTGATTAAATAGAAAATAGAAAAATAAGACAAATCAACATCTTGTTTAAGAAAAATTGTTGATGGAAATTTTATTTATCAAATTAGTTGAGAAATAATCATTCTAAACATTGTAACTAAATATTAAAAATAAAATAAAAACATGCCAATGCATAGTTTTACATCAATTAATATTAAATTCAATGTGAGTAAATTTGAGGAATCAAGAAAAGAAACATATTTCAAATTGATTGACAAAAATAAATTAAACAAGAAAAAAAACACATAAGTCATATTTATCTTAAATATTTATTGTATAATTTGTTTCTATAATTTAAATTAGTTGATTGCATTGACTTTAATCATTTACTACTATATGTGGTTGTGGTTGTTCTTACTAAACATGAAGAAAGACTAATCACTATTATACTAGAATCTCAAAAAGTAGACTTTATTCACATGGAAAACCTTAATTTTGACTTAAAAAAGGAAATAATAAATGTCCTTTAAAATGTTGACATAAATAAAAGAACACTACCAAGATCTATACATGAAAAAAGAATTGAAGTTTTCAAACTTAAATATTTCCTTGAATATATATAATTTATCAATCACAAATGTACATGCATGTTTTATGATGATTGTGAGAGAAAATATTGTACTAAATGGAAAATGTGCAATTGAATCAAAATTAAGAACATTTCCATTGTGCTCTTCATAGTAAACATGAAGATAATATCGATTTGATTGAAAATGATTTCATGGACAAAAATAATGATAATACTTTGATTCGTAGGTTTATAAATGCAACATGCATGTGTGATTTTTACCAAAACTTTATTCAAATTTATCTCATAGTAGTGCAGCGACCACTTTGCTTTTTACAATGCATGTTTTATAAAGAAATGAACTTTCAAACTATTTTATTTTGCAATCCTCATGACTATAAGCTATAAAAACAATGACATAGCTGGAAATTATGTAGTTGGATTTAATGCGAACTAATCTTAGATTTGTATATCATATTATTAATATTTTATTTAAATTAATTAAGATTATTGTAAATTAAATGAGTATTTTTATGTTGGTTTGAATAAGTAAAGATTAATTATGTTGGTGTAGGATATTTATTATTTCATTTATTTATTAAATAAATTATTCTTATATATTTAGCTTTAACGTATTTAGGTGTGATAATAGATTAAGTGAGGCTAAGTTTCATGTAGAGCTCCACCTAAAATTTAACTGAGTACCACTGTGAATTCTCCTAAAAGTTCCACAGTGAGTTACACTCAGCACTATAATGGATTCTCCTATGAGTCATTTTTCCCTAGTCTTTCTTTCTATTTCTATTTACTAGGCTATTGTAATATGTTAAATAATTAGTAATTAAGGCAGTTTAATACATCAAACAATGATTTCACATCATCTTCTTATATATTTCTAAATACAAGCAGAGTCATTGTTATTGTAAAGTTCTTGTGTCCCCACTTTACCAGAAAATCACCTATTAACCTATTTTGACATGATATGAAAACTCTAATTTATGATAATGAACGTCATTTTATCTATTTGATTTCTATTTTTATATTCTTTTGAACTTAGAAGAATTTGCATATTGTTCATCGTGGATTATCACATGCATTTGCATGTATGTTTTGGTGTATTGGCATATAAGTGTGTTATAGATATGTCAAGGGTCTAGCCTAAAACACTTGGCGCCTCATATCAACTCCAAACAACTCACCAATTTGTCATTTTGTTTGCATGTTGTATTCATCCTATTCGTCGTACAGCTTGTCAATGACTGGTCAACCTGGATTATGCATAAAAGACACAATAAATCAATTGGTGGTTTTAGCATCCAACAGCCTGCCTCAGACTTGTAGACTAGCATCATTCCTATGAAGAGCTCGCTAATTATACACCCACCTACGGCCTACTTCTGATGTTCTCAATCTGAATGCACTCTGATTAAAGTCATGTTGCGATCTAAAATGGACTGTAATTTTTGTATGAATATATTTTACAGTAGCTCATTCAAAGGAAAGCGTGTTGGAAACATCTATTTTATATTTGAACCCAAGAGATTGCCTGACTATGGACGAAGATTCACTTTCTTGCTCTACGGGAGAATCCTCGCCAGAATCACTACGACAAGGGTCCGGGTGGGGGTATACTAAAGATGATGCTTCCGGGAAACATTGCTCTAAAATTTCGATGCCCATGGAACTTTAAGAAACCCAAATTCTTCAGAATCCCTCCATTACCAGCGACCGAACCTTCAACAAGTGCAAAGAAGGATGACATGTCATGATAACATCTTTATCTATTCAAACGGCCATTATATCCTGTCAGAATTTTATGGGCGAGGTCTATATTTGGGAGTCGATGGTGTGAAGCCTTGATGGTTGTCTCCTTTGCAATCACCCCAGACCTGCAAAGAAGTGCGTGGACCCTATTTGAGTGATACCACAGCCTGGTTGGAGCAAGTTCCTACCAGATTTTGTTGCCATCAATGGTGTGCTAGCACGACTTCCATTACTCTTTGATTCTCCATGGCCTGCTTCTGAACCTTTTCATGGCGTTTGAAGTTTCTCCAGCGAGATTCTTTCACCTCTATGGCGGGGTCCAAATCTTTCTTCTCTTGCATTCTATGCATGCCTACTGGCGGTGTCTCTATGATCTCCTTCCAAGTCAAAAATATGAAAACCTAAATCTACCCTCATTTCCTTTTTTAAAAAATTGGCCTTCTTTTTCTTTTTCTTTTTTTTTTTTTTTTTAAAATTATAAATTTAAAAATAGCTTTAATTTTTTTAATTAAAACTCCCTTATAGAGGCCTTTTTCATAAAAGTGCACGTAAGTGTGTATGGGCGGGCTTTTCTCTATTTTTTTATTTTTTATTTACTTTTGTTGTCTTAAGGAGGTTAGGCTCTCAATTATGGTTTGAACGAGTCGCTGGAACACTACCTTAACTTTTGTTTGATAATCTTTTTAAACACTTAAATGTAAGTTTATTAATAAACCATTAATGATGGAAAATTTAAATTGTCATATCTTTTGATCGGTAATTTAAAATGGAGTGACGCTTTTTACAAAAATGCCTTATTTATCATTCTTGATCTATTGGTTCTATTTTAATTATAAATGCACTAAAGTTATAAAGTGTCATATTCACAGGGGCATTATCTATGTTATGGGCAGTACTACTTTCTGTGTTATACTTTGTAAACTAATTGGTCACACATGGATACATTTTTACCTATTTTTGACATCCCTATTCTAAGCATGCATTATCCCTCATCATTCCATCACTAATTGTTCACTTAGATGAAATCTTAGTTTGCCCAACATCCTATTCATGAGCATGCTTTAGTGGTTCATTTTAGAGTATCTTGTGCTATCTTTCACTTCCTTAGTGTCTTTAGTGAGCGTATGCACATTGAGAGTATCAATGACTCATATGTTTATGTGGACATTCATCTTATAGATCTAAATGCTTCATTTGCAGACTAGTCTTCAGTTTCGATGGTTGTTGAGCCTTGCTCTCCTCTTCCCATGGACCTTACATCAGTGAATGTTCCATGTCATTCTTCTTCTCTGGATGTAATGAGGATACTTATAAACCCTCTCATTCTCCCCACTTAATTGTATACTTTTTTATTTCAATCTTCTATAGTTAGGCTTGTGATTCGTAATTAGACTTTGGCACATTTGAGCACTAGTAGGGAGACTTTTGATCATTTTTCTTATACCTACATCATGATTCCTATTTACATTATACTTGAGTGGAAATTGAACAGTTTGATAGTTCATGGTTTATTTCTTCTGAAAGCAAGATACAACATTTATTATTGAGACATGACTTTCTAGCCCACCTAAGCTATGTTTAAGGGGAGTGTTGGATTGTGGCTTTCTAGTCCTACCTTCTCTTCTTTTTTTATTTTTTAAGGGAGATTTTTTTTCACTGAATTTTCTCTTTTTATTCCACTTGTTGAGAGTTGCATTGTATGTGGGTGCCTCTTCAGGGCTTGTTATTGGGACCCATCTTTTATTTTTTACCCACTTAAGCTACGCTTAAGGGGGGTGTTTGTGTAAGATATTTATTATTCTATTTATTTATTAAATGGATGATTCCTATACATTTAAATTCAACTTACTTAGGTGTGATATTAGGTTAAGTGGGTGAGAGGGCGAGTTTCATCTAGAGTTCCACTTGGAGTTCAACTCAGTACCATTGTGAATTCTACTCTGAGTTCCACATTGAGTTATACTCAGTCCCACTGCGATTTTTCCTATGAGTGAAATCCCTCTACTCTTTATATTCCTCTTCCCCAAGCTATTATAATAGATTGGATAATTAGTAAACAAGATAGTTTAATACATAACACAATTACTGCACATCTTCTTCTTCCATATTTTTGAACACAAATAAGGTCATTAATATTGCAAAATTCTTGTGTGCTCACTGTACCATAATATCACCTATTAACCTATTTCGACAAATCAAAAAGAATCAAATTAATAGTAAATATGTCAAATACAAGAAAAACATAAAAATTATACTATGAAAAACGTTTTTTATAATGATTTGAAAAAAATATGAATATATCACCTGAATATTTGTAAGAAACTAAAAATATATATTTTCTATGATAATTCAATTAAGTCCTCCAAGTTTTTTCCTTACTTTTTCAAATGCATAGGATTGTTGATAGCCCCTCATAATTTCGTTATCAAAATTATATATCAATTACAACCATATTTTTTTTTATAAAAAAATATAGTCCATAATAATCTTGATGATGATGTATTTCATGTAATGCATCATCAAATAACTTACACTCACTACTTGACGCATAGATTATACGCATGGAAATATTTTTAACACAAAGATACATCAATTTTTGGAGAGGGTAATTAAATTTCAAATTAGATGAAATGTTAGTAGACAATCACCAATGTGGAGAAAATATGCACCTCGATATAGAGATAGTGGTAAGTAAACCATTGATAATTTTGTATAAAACTATATAAGTTACGACACCATATTATTTTTTATAAACACTAGAAAATTAATATATTCCATAATAATCTTGATGATGATGTATTTCATGTAATGCATCATCAAATAACTTACACTCACTACTTGACGCATAGATTATACGCATGGAAATATTTTTAACACAAAGATACATCGATTTTTGGAGAGGGTAATTAAATTTCAAATTAGATGAAATGTTAGTAGACATTCACCAATGTGGAGAAAATATGCACCTCGATATAGAGATAGTGGTAAGTAAACCATTGATAATTTTGTATAAAACTATATAAGTTATGACACCGTATTATTTTTTATAAACACTAGAAAATTAATATATTCCATAATAATCTTGATGATGATGTATTTCATGTAATGCATCATCAAATAACTTACACTCACTACTTGACGCATAGATTATACGCATGGAAATATTTTTAACACAAAGATACATCGATTTTTGGAGAGGGTAATTAAATTTCAAATTAGATGAAATGTTAGTAGACATTCACCAATGTGGAGAAAATATGCACCTCGATATAGAGATAGTGGTAAGTAAACCATTGATAATTTTGTATAAAACTATATAAGTTACGACACCGTATTATTTTTTATAAACACTATAAAATTAATATATTCCATAATAATCTTGATGATGATGTATTTCATGTAATGCATCATCAAATAACTTACACTCACTACTTGACGCATAGATTATACGCATGGAAATATTTTTAACACAAAGATACATCGATTTTTGGAGAGGGTAATTAAATTTCAAATTAGATGAAATGTTAGTAGACATTCACCAATGTGGAGAAAATATGCACCTCGATATAGAGATAGTGGTAAGTAAACCATTGATAATTTTGTATAAAACTATATAAGTTATGACACCATATTATTTTTTATAAACACTAGAAAATTAATATATTCCATAATAATCTTGATGATGATGTATTTCATGTAATGCATCATCAAATAACTTACACTCACTACTTGACGCATAGATTATACGCATGGAAATATTTTTAACACAAAGATACATCGACTTTTGGAGAGGGTAATTAAATTTCAAATTAGATGAAATGTTAGTAGACATTCACCAATGTGGAGAAAATATGCACCTCGATATAGAGATAGTGGTAAGTAAACCATTGATAATTTTGTATAAAACTATATAAGTTATGACACCGTATTATTTTTTATAAACACTAGAAAATTAATATATTCCATAATAATCTTGATGATGATGTATTTCATGTAATGCATCATCAAATAACTTACACTCGCTACTTGACGCATAGATTATACGCATGGAAATATTTTTAACACAAAGATACATCGATTTTTGGAGAGGGTAATTTAATTTCAAATTAGATGAAATGTTAGTAGACATTCACCAATGTGGAGAAAATATGCACCTCGATATAGAGATAGTGGTAAGTAAACCATTGATAATTTTGTATAAAACTATATAAGTTACGACACCGTATTATTTTTTATAAACACTAGAAAATTAATATATGCCATAATAATCTTGATGATGATGTATTTCATGTAATGCATCATCAAATAACTTACACTCACTACTTGACGCATAGATTATATGCATGGAAATATTTTTAACACAAAGATACATCGATTTTTGGAGAGGGTAATTAAATTTCAAATTAGATGAAATGTTAGTAGACATTCACCAATGTGGAGAAAATATGCACCTCGATATAGAGATAGTGGTAAGTAAACCATTGATAATTTTGTATAAAACTATATAAGTTATGACACCGTATTATTTTTTATAAACACTAGAAAATCAATATATTCCATAATAATCTTGATGATGATGTATTTCATGTAATGCATCATCAAATAACTTACACTCACTACTTGACGCATAGATTATACGCATGGAAATATTTTTAACACAAAGATACATCGATTTTTGGAGAGGGTAATTAAATTTCAAATTAGATGAAATGTTAGTAGACATTCACCAATGTGGAGAAAATATGCACCTCGATATAGAGATAGTGGTAAGTAAACCATTGATAATTTTGTATAAAACTATATAAGTTATGACACCGTATTATTTTTTATAAACGCTAGAAAATTAAATCAATGTCAACACAAAGAATTGTAAGAAAGATAAACAATCAAACTATAGATACATTTTTCTGAAACAACTAATCAAACATATCAGCATACCTGAACCTCCAAAAGATAAGAACGAATGTACTCTTGAAAATGCAAAATATTTTTTATTGGTTCTTGAAAAAATATATATATAATAGGTTTTTTTTTTTGTTTGCCATGCTTCTTGGTGAAATAAACATGAACAAAACTGACACATATAATCAATCCCAAGTACATTAAATAACCAACATTATTAAGAACCATTGTAGGCATGGAAAAATAGCTTTCAATATATACTATTAAAAAAACAAAAAAAAACTATCATTATAGAAATAAAATATAGATCAAAATTTAATTCTTATTATGTATACATTTTTGAGTTGTATTACCTCATACATGACTCGAATCCATAAATCAATGGCATGGTCATTTAGTAAAAAATGTGAAAGGCACCAAACATTATATTTTGATAGTTTTCAAATGCCATGAAAACTAGGAAACAAAATGATCAACTATAAATAGATGTTTTAACAATATGCAATACATATTTTTATGTTTATCTCAATGTATATATGTTTTAACAATATGCAATACATATTTTTATGTTTATCTCAATGTATATTTTTCATTAAAAATTTATGTTCATAATTAATTTATGTTATGAAGAAATAAGTTATCCTTAAAATTTTAGTACTATTGAATAAAGAATTATATCGATCCAAAATTTTGTGTGCCAATTTATTATAGACTATTATATCACACAACTCAAAATTCTACAAGAAATTTTCTTACTATGTTTTTTGTCTATACCCAATATAAAAAAAAGAAAAGAAAATAAATCAAAGAAAAACATGTCATACGATTTTTTATCTACAATAAACTTTAGATAGTGACAATTATTGATTAGAAAGGATTCTAATTCATTACTTATTTTGAAACATTAAATTTATTGCCAAATCTATTTTGTCAACTTGAGATAATACATTTTTTTTTAATAAAAACATGTCATAAGCAAAAATGATACATTCTTTTATAATAGAAAAAAAAAAATGGGGGCATATGTATTATATTCTAAATGGATTAAAATATGATATAAAAATGTTAATAAGACATGTTCCAAAAAAAAAGTTACCATTGCTTGAAAAGTATGACATACAGCTTGATCTTCCTTTACACGTTTTAACAATGCAAACAAAGTATAGGCAAACCTTTTTAAAATAGGAAAATACCTAGTCATTATTAACAATATTTTATGTTACAAATATATGAGCATATTTTTAAAAAAATTTAAAAAAAGACAAGAAATGTTTAAATACATTGTATGGAAGAAACATATCAACCTTGTGATGCCATTGTACATTTTTTGACAAGAGGTGAAGGAACAAGATATATGTCTATAAAAAAAATATATCTTTTAAAATTTGGCTTCTATTTATAATTAATCGATTAATATTAAATCATTGAAAATTTAAAAAAAATGTTAAAACACTCCACTCTGTTTTTTGTTTCCTTTTATTAGATTTGAAATCATTCTATTGAAATATGAACACACAAACACACACACACACACACACACACACACACAAACACACACACACACACAAAAAAAAAAAAATTGTCTAAACATTATGATAATTTATAGCTTGTTTTTATAGCCAAGGTTTATCTTGTTGGCAAGAAGTTATTTTATTTCGCTAAAAACTAACTTAGAGAATTAAAACACATGTCGGTGTTAAATTTCAATGGCATTGACATTGACATGGTATTTTATGGTGAATAATCTCAATCACAACTTATAAATTATTATTTGATTTTTGAAAGACTTAAAACATTCAAATAAATATTTTCATATGAAAGGGTATTTGGTTGGGTTGAAGGCATATAAGATGTGGTTGTCATTGTCATTTTAGCACATGACACATGGTCTATAGACCTAATCATGTGTTGCTCACATAAAACCGTGTAGAACACACAAACAATGAACACAACTATTACCATGGCCAACAATATGAACAGTTCATGGGCAAAAATTATTTTTTGCTCCTTATATTAGCTCCCAAGTTAATGAATGGGTTCATATGTTACTATTGATAGGAATGCCTAAATTTTATATCTTCCTTAAACATCAAGAGATGTTTCATTATAAACTTGTATTGTTTAATGGTGAAACATAACGAGATGATTTCTTGAGCATGCATGACATATACAACAAAGAAGAATTGATCAAGGAGGAAAAATACGTGTATAATGTTGATTATGTAAAAAGTGTTCAGGAGTGGGCGCTAATTTATCCTGATAAGTGGTTTTTATATTAGGGATAAAATGTGGAGAGCTTGATGTGGATAGGGAAATTGCCTTCATCTTAGGAATCTAACTTCCACAATAGTAATAATGGTTGTTGGGATTTGGGAATCATAGCTTACTATCAATGGATACAACATTTGGGATGAATGAAATGAACGTATTATGCCAATGTTTGTAAGATTAGTTGATAAGATTAGTTGCTTTGATGCTTTTAACAGTAGTTGTTCCAATGTTTTTATTTTTTCTTGTATAGTTCCAATTGTACACACTGTTGGAATTTAATTCCAAACATGAAGGTGTGCCCATTGCATGGGTCAATATGTCTCGGTCATGTACTTTTGACATAATATAATGGATGAAAATTATTCTTCAAATAGTGCATTTCAAAGACATTGAATGGACAATCAGTGCCTTCATGGTTGACGATGCTAGTGTAGAGATAAAATATATTAAGTATGTTGTTGTTATTCCTACATGCATCATGGAGTTTATATTTTTATTTTTATAGACAACAATCCCCATCTTATTCCATTAACTTATGCAAAAATATTGTGTTATGCAGGGACATATTTGACTATGAGGTCTACTTATTCATTTGACATGTTTGTCATGAATGGTTGAAGAATTTAATAGCAAAGGTGAAATATTATGATGTAATATGTATGATTCTTATTAATTTGGGGTTAATAATACATAGTTGTGCTGATGAAGACATGGATACGAGGAAGTTTAGAAAGTTTTTAGAAGGATATCACTCCTCTCAAGCCACTTTTGTCAAATATTGAAAACAACATTGGGCATACAGGATTAGAATGTGGTCACAATGTTGTCAAACACTTCTACATGCTGGGGAAGACACTAATGCAGCTATAGAATCTTATCATTCCCATTTAAAATATCATTTCCCAAGAATAGTAAAGACTTATGAACATCACAAAGTAGATTAGTTGGCTTGAACCAACTAACAACATCGGTTTACATATATTATTGGTAGCTACATCCATGCAAGGACACCAACTTCCAAAGTAACTTCAAATTAGAAATACTTAAAAATATTTCATGGGTATAGGATTTGAAGATCCCATATTGTCATGTTCCCTTCAACACTAGTGACCCTCGTACAACACACGTGAAAAGTATGAAAGATGAGATGTTGCATTATCGCATCTTCAATGTAACACCTTCTATGTTAATGTGAAATTGTTCGTTTTCACTCCAAGGATACACTTGAAAGTATGTGGTCAAGGTGGACCTGATGTGAAAGATGAAAATTTAGGTAGTTGTAGAGGATGTAGCCATAATGCATGGTGTTAATGAGAGCATCAATAAAATCAATGTTTAGTACCATGTAAGTTTTTTTTCCACTCTATATTATATGCATTGAAAAATTCAAGGTGACTGTCATTTGTGTAATACATTTTCATTTCCCAAGTCAAAGATAATAGAGTTCAAATTGAAAACAAGGGATAACAAGGCATGTATGTCATATTTTCTCACACTTAAATGTAGGATATATTGGATAAGGATATGCAAGTATCAAACCATGCATTAGAAGGTGTTGTAACAAATCTGGTGGATGACACTGAAAACTAGCTGAGGGAAGCTGATAGTGTAAGTCTAGTAACTACTCATAGTCATATGTTTTTTTGTATTTTTGACATTTCTAAGTATATGTTTTTAATTTTATGAATAGATCGCATATACTGTTGTATCTGATGATGTTGACACCATGATATGTGAATCATGAAGGATATTTGAGAGACATTGTTCAATAAATTATTGCGTTCTTCAAAAAATGTATGTAAAATGTTTACGACAAGGTGAAGAGTAGGGATATATCGAATACACAACACCCAATTCCTCATCCATTCAAAAAAGTGCAAGATGGGCATGGAACTTCCACTATTAAATAAAGAGACTTCATAGAAAATATGAATAGATGCAGACATCAAAGCATGTCATAAGAGACCTCACTTTTTCCGAATCCACCTTATAAAAATACAAAATGACAAGTTTGGGATTATGATCTTAATAGGGTAGTGAAATGAGATAGGGGTGGACATAATAGAGACAATGCATCCTAGTTACATCCCTTTGTAGGTTTCAGTGACAACACAATAATAATAAATGCATGTACAGTCGATGATAATATACTATTGTTATATCTTCTAAAGTAATTATATATTTCTCTGATGCATTATCAATTGTATTTGAAACCAACAAAAAATAAATAACTTTTTTGAAGGTGAATAGTTATCTTAGAGTGCCCACATGTTGTAACATATTTCATAAATTTACTGTCTCTTAAAGGATTTTCTTAATGATATTTAAAGCTAATCTAAGGAATGTAGTAAAGCTAGTCATTGTTTTAAATATAAATTGAATATATAAATATTATATAAATAAATAATCTTACTTATAAGAGTTACTCTTCAGTATCTCTAAATATTTCCCCCGAGTAAAATCACTAATTGTGAACCATGGAAGCTAAGCTTATCTAGTTCCTTGTTAATGTTTGTAATTAATTTGCCAAACCCAAAAGGATATTATACTAACAAAAGACAACATAAATTTCATACTAATAACATACACACACTTCACATACTTCGACAAGATATTTATCCCAATCCATCAAGCACACCTTAAAAGGCCTTCCGATTAGACTTATCACTTTCTCACTTGGTGATCACCTTCCATTCTCATTGTCTTCCACATACTACCTAAAGTGAAGGAATTTATAGAGGTGTTTGTGTGCCTATATAAATTAATATATGAACATGAGGAGTTATATTATGTCACAATTGACCTTCCAAATTTACTCTCATCCTTCAACTCTCCTCTTAACCTGTAAAACACATAAAATTTGTCAAGAAATCATGTTTTATACCCTATCCATACAAATAAGGTAAAAGATAACTATATGGGATGGATCTTGAGAGAGTATTATTCAATCCAAAAACAATTTACATTCCATAATATCCATTTTGGATACATCTACTGCCACTTCATTCCAATCGGGTAAGAAAATAAGGGTTTTAGAGAGTTTAAGCTCATTTTGACTCTTAGCATTACTTCATAAAAACATGAGATTTAAAATATGAAAAAATTCCACTAGAATAATTTTTATTACCCTCTTAAACATTTCCAAACTCCTTGGGTCTCCATTCTAAGTGTCCATACCAGTGTGAGCACTTGAAGTTGGCTTCTCGAGCTTGGGAGTGCAATCTAAATAAGCTCGAGGTGTTCTTAAGCCTAAAATGACATACTTGTGATCTAATATACATGAAAATGGATCAAAAAAATCCAAAATATCTATTTTTATATTATCAAATGTATTTTATTGTTCACTTAGTGTTAGAAATGAGATTAGCCCTCCAATTGGACTTTAGGCCTAGTTAAGGCCTAGTAGGGCTGAGTGTAATTCTATGGGTTTAGGCCACCATGTTTGGGTGATCAATAATTTGAGGCCTCAATAATGGTTTTTAATATTTTAAATCACTCTCCATAACCTTATACAATGTTTCAATATCCCCTAACTCATCCCACTATCATTCTCATATTAAACCTACAATCCTTTTATTTCCTGGAGTGCCCTCTAACTGAGATAGAATAGAGGAAATTCACATGTATTAGAAACAAGTGTTAATATATGAAGATATAAATTAGGCCATGATGGTATTATTCACCAATTTATAGAGTTACATCAGCTTATTAGGGTCATCAATCAACACAAACCTCCAAACAAACTCAGAAAATTAATGACTGTGCCAGACTCCTTGAGTTGACTGTGGGTTGAGATTGTGAAGGTTGTCATGATTATATTTATATAATTAAAATCATATATTTATAATTGTAATTACCAATGTGAATATGTTATAATCATGTCTATAATCCATGTTTCTTTACCAACTCCTCAAAGTACACTCTTCATAACTAGGCTAAACTGCCTACTGTAGTAAATTGTACGTACATATTTCAAGAAAATGAGGTTATACCTAGAGGTGTCCATCAATGATATAAATTTTAAATTATTATTAGGATATCCTTAAAGTCATAAATGTTTTATCCCTAGTTTTTTATACCTATCTTTGCCCATAGGTCTGGTCAATATCAAAATTGTACTTTCTTAGTATACAGTTTAGTTGTAGGTGGTCATTATGTTTGATAGTATTGTAGGTTTCCATCAATGGGAATATTATGGTCAAATTTATTTTGAAATATAATAAATCAATTTCCATTTTTGAGATAAATCCATTCTCAGTGATGACTTAACAATTATCATTTCCAACTACATGTTAGTTCTCAAGATGCTCAGGATGACTATATCAGGTCTTCAAAACTCAAACATCCTATATGTGAACATATTTATTGAGACATTTAATCCAAAATCCTAACCTTTGGGATATTATTATACCACTCAAAATTTAAATTAGTCATCTCATATCTTGAGAAGTGAAGAATTCACCTCTTATCACCTAGTCAGTCCTTAAGGCTCTTAGTATGACTATAAGTTGTAATCACTTTAAAGGTTCTTTTTAGGTTGTTTCTCATGATAATAACTATGTTTCACTTCCTGAAATCACTTTGAGTTCATACTAGACATTATATGCATTTATTCATGCATTTAGGCCATGTTTCATCCTCGATCGCCAAAACAACTTATGCTTAGCAGTCAATTTGCATCTTCTAGGCTTCTTTTGGACTGAGTACCACCTATAGATTTCCATTCACCATTTCTTAGGTTGACACACAATTAAATATTATTCCCTATTAAACCAAACACATTATTATTATCTTGGCACATTGATACTAGGATTAGAGTGTAATGGCAATATGATTTAGCTAGCCTAGTCTCTCATATGTATCCACATGGCATGAAGTTGTGTAGGGTCAAGACTCACTTTGAAGAACTTAAATTAAAGTTTCCCTGTAGTAAATTTTATGCTTTTTATGAGGTATATGAATTGAATTGAGAGGTTTATGAAACATCATGGTTACTAGGACCTTATTCACACTCCAAAACTAGAGAGAAAGATCTCAAAAATATTCAAATCCTTCCAAGGTGCATCCCACTCTATTCCAGCTCATTGTCTATGAAGAGACATGCAACCATATTCATCATCACTCTAACCATTGATTACAATGAAGTGCATAGGGTTATAAGACCTCAATAATGGCCTTGAGTCTTTCAACCAAATGTATTAGAGTCAAATCCAGATGTTACATGCACTATGAAAATCCTCAACATATACAAGACCTACAATCAATACTTCAAAACTCTGAGACTACCTCAATCAAGTTGTAAACATGTCAAGACAAGCCTTAGATTATTTAAAATTAATTTTATTTTGTTTTATATCCTTTCCAACTAGACCAAGACCTTTCCCATGTTTATTTTGATAATATCCACCTAAGTAAATAGTCTAGAGACTTTATTCAATCCTATTAATGCTTAAATATAACAAAACACAAAGAATTATGTACCTTTAGATGACTGTGCAAGGGTTTTATGGATCTATATACATTATAAGGTTACAATCACTTTGCAATGGTCACTATCAGGGCCTTAGTGTCCTATACAATCATGATAAGTCTTAATAAACTCAATATCCATGCCACTTCTCATACTCATACACTCCTTATCTTGGACTGTGAAAACAAGTTATGAACTTGTGAAAATATGGGTCTATTTGTATTCAATATGTTCTAAAATTCAAATGGATTATTTTTGATATCTTTCCTCCACATATACAATGTCAACTAATCTAATACTCATTCAAAATTTTCAACACATATATGATCTATCTTAATACGTGACTCTATAATGACAAGGTCTTTTCTAGCGTAACAGGGTTTTATCAATAAATAATTACCTAAAAAATTCTCAACATCATCATCTCTAGACTCTAAACTTGGTTTTTGAACTTAGGTTGATTCCTTTTATCACAAGGTTCAATTTTCAACATATGTCTTACAACTTGTCTCTAGGATTTATAACCTTCATGCCAATCTTTCAATTTAGCAAATATCCTTCAATCATGTTCCAATTTATTTTAGACTCTACTTAGATCACTCATCCTCATATTTATCACATTTCATGCACTAACCCATTCTTTCCACTTTCATCATTTACTAGCCACTCCAAACAAGCTCTTCTCTTAACTAAACATACCAAATCTTGTTATAGGTTTCAAAAATACAATCTAAAATCATGGATGATATTTCATGGTCATATTATACTTGTCTTAACCTCCTTGAATCACTCAATCACACTTCACCACTCGTTTCCATACCTCAATCTTATAATGATACCCTTTGGCTAGTAGCCATTTTTTCCACATTTTCTCCTAGTTTAAATAATATATGAACTAACTTGAATATATAAGAACATTTTCCACCACCATTTATCTACTTACAAGTCTCTATAATTTTTTAAGTTCTAACTCCACAACTATCCAATACTTCTTTTGTTAGCTTCTTCCCAATTAGGCCTTTCTAGCCATTCCATACATCAACAGTATCAGTTCCATAATGTACGAACCTACCATAAAATTGGAACCTTGATAATATTCTAGAGGGAATAAAATAATAGTAGAATATGAAGTTTGAGCTAATTATACTATTACATTCAAAATTTATGGCCTTTTAAGTTTTGGAAACCCTAGTTAAGCTAGTGTGCAGGCCTACATAGGCCAAGAGGATTCAAACTATCATATTTTCCATTTGGGATCCTGTCAATCCAAACTAATACCTTTCCAAGATCATTATTCATAGTATAAAACTTACCAATTGGATTATAACCATTATTCAATCTTTTCAAAGCTTTTAATCACCAAAATAAAGAATTTTATGTTCCTAGAAGGACTATGTCAACGGGGGTTTAAAGATTTTTTGAGTTTAAAGGCTCCTTAAGATCCCTTAAAACCCTCCAAAACTTTTTTCTCATGTGCGTAGATCACACTAACTCTAATTTAGTCATTTTTATTCTTTTTTTGAGAGCCAAAATATTTCATCCCTCCTTTCAAGATGACTATCTATCTTAAGACAGGGTACAAGCAGAGTACTCGAGATTGATTAGGCTATTACAACTGAAGCATGGTCAATTTATCAAAATACTCAAATTACTCAAGTTCACCTTCCACTCACTACCAACTCAACAACCATGCATTTGAACAAACATATAAATTCTAACATTGTATAATAATTGTGTGAGAACAAGGGTTCATTGTTTATTATGGATTCTATATTTACTATTTAATATTATTGTTGCATTCAAGATAACTTAACATGTCTCCTCATCAAACATTCCTTTCTAAAAACCACCTCAATAAAAGACCATCACCTATACCTCAACACACATCATCAACTCACCTTTGTACTTTAATGTTATAGACAGGAATATGATTCCTATATAGAGGTGTCTTTTATCTAAATTTCTAATACTTTGAAACCCTCACTCAATCACTAGAGGGTTTATATGTTCCCTTATACATTAAAGATATAGAACACAGTGCTAATTCTTATTTCACTAATATAGAGTAGTTATTTAAATCCTTTAATCCTTGGCTGTCATTTGTAGTCCATTCTAAAACCTACAACTATAGACAAACCAAAAAGAAGATCATGGCCTCTAAACCTTCAAGGATAATCTGTAAACAAGAATATTTTATATTCTTATCTAAGGAGATTAAATGTAATTAAAGCATTTTTCTTTATTCATGTAAATCAACATTCATTACATGTACAGTCTATGAAAGGACTTGATCACCTTCTTGAGAGATTTTACCATCTTCTCTACATTGCTCCCCTAACTCTCCTTCTTGGATCTCTCTCTCTCCCTTCCTACCATTCACGTACAACTCTACTTCAATTTACCATAAATTTGACTATGTAACTAGAGCTTTGTCATTTATTTGCATTGAAACCACATAACCTAACATTCTATCAAATAAATTATTATATGTAGAATCATCCCAAACAAAAATCATATTATTTATTCAATAAAAAATATTAACTCACCTTCATAACTCAACTGACCCAAGTATATATCATAGTACATGGCAAATTTAACCTTTCCTAAGTTTCAACACTCCACATCAATCCATTCAGTAATGAAAGAGACAACAAGATCTCCAATGTTTATGGGATTAACATAATATAAATAGAAATATTTTATTGACTATAATTATATAATTTACTGATTTTAACTAAATACTTTTCTTCTTTTCCTTTGACTATAATTCTATAATTTATTGACTATCTCCTCCAGTCCATTGTTTGAAACTACAACTACACACATAGGGGTCTACTTAGAGATTCAAGGGATTTATTGAAAAAAAACATGAACAAGAGCAATCTATGTACCATTCAAGAGAAGATTAAACACATACAAAAGTACTTTATTATTCATTTCAATCATTCTATATTACATTTAACTATATTGATTACTACATGTTAAATAACTAAATACAGTTTGTGAATTATTTTTTAGAATTATCACTAATTAATATTTGTAATTTTGTGGAAGGTAGAATTAACACTACAAAATATGTGAAGTGTTGTGGAAACATGAGAGGAATTCCAAAAATTCATATGTAAAAAAATAAATATATTGGAGGAGCTAAATATGGAATGCAAAACATTATACCAAATCTCATGTGTGGTGGCTGGTTCCATCAACTCGAGGGGGCTTGGAAGCACTAAAAATTTCATCTATCCTAATCAATTATGATGGGTCAATGTTCTCATGAGTTAAAACATATCATATCCTTCATACCACATTCTAATGGGGAGATATGAATACATGGCATTCATATACAGGCCTGATCCTGATTTCTACATATAGTGGTCATATGAATGGCCAGGGGATGATGTCATTTTTCTCGATGTATGGGGTACTCCTGATGCCATTCTAGCCTATGTAAGGTCCTTATTAGAGAATTTATTGCAAATAAAGGTGTCTAATTATCTATATGTCTATGTGCATCTGGATTAGGTACATAATATATTCATTGGTGTGAAACTACCATTCTAAGTGCATTTCAAAATATATAGCTTTCAAAATAACCACTTTGATGCCTCTAGGCTTTGTCTAGACTAGCCATACAGAACATTGTCGAAGAGGTACACAATCTCCCAAAACACATATTTTCCTCTCATCAAACTGAGGTGAAGGATTTTAAGAATAAAACCATTATATTTTTACACACATGTTGTAGATGATGAAAGTTATGGTGCCAATAATCCATCGAATGACAATGATGGTTTGAAAAGTGAATAGAATAATTATATACAAATATCTTTTAATATTGATAAATAGTTTTTAGTCTTATAATCAGTTCTATTTGAACATGTTTAATTTATTTCTAAATAAAATAAATATTGGTTTATGTATTGCTTTAGGTTTTGATTCTGACTCATATCATTCAAATTCTACCTTCACTTTTGCATGTAACCATATTGACAAAGAATGTGCTCATATTTTACCATATATCTCTAATAGTGTTTGTTGGATGGAAAGGAGTTTATAATGTTCATTTATATATGCTTGTGTGTTTTTTTATATAAAGTGATTGCTTATATATGTTGTTGATCTCTTTTTCCATCATTATGTATGAAAATGTAGAAGTATGCAAGTAGGTCTATACAAGTATATTAATAGTATGAAGGCATATTTATGTTTTCAAGTTCCTATTGTATTCATTTTATTAGTTTATCATATTTTGATACATATTATGGTGAAATATGTAAGAATTATGTGTATTGCACAAAATGTATTCATTATTCAGCTTATTCTTTCTTAGGTCTATAATTCTTACAACTTGTACATTAGATTCTTGAAGATCATGAAAAAATCACCAAATGACGCAAAATATGTTATAAAACCATTTTACACTATTTATCCAACATTGAGACACCTTCAAAGAATATTGAGAGTCAAAAAATGAAGCAAACCTTCCTTTCACATTCCCTTTTAGGTTTATTCTATAAATAAACTTCTCCAACATTATAAAACCTCCAATCACTTAGAATTCATTATAAAACCATTGTATGGTGATCAACTATAATTAAAACACATTTATACATTTATACATTATTTGGAGTCAAAATATATTGATAAACAACCCTTTGCCATACTTTTCTAGGTCTCTTAACATGCACCTACAAAAATTCTAAACATAGTTATTCATTCATTCATAAATAACTTAAATACACAAGATGAAGTAAGCAACTACTGGAAAATAAAAATTGATTTTGTAGATTAAAATATAAATAAACATAAGTTTCAATTTATTTACATCTAAATTCATAATCATACATGTAATACCAGACACAAGTCATTTCACATAACTAATTATCATTGTTCGTGTATGGAATACCATGTGTATTGGGAGACATCATGTTGTCATGTGCAAACAAGATATCAAAATTATCTTCAAAATTTTGAAGCTGGTGCTCATATATGGAAACTATTCCTTTGTGGTTCAACTGTATGGACCATATAGTCTCCACCCTTGAATCATAGAGTGCTTTTTTTGTAGGCATGGGAAGATTGTAGATTGACATACTTTATTTCAGCATCCATCTTCTTATTCCTCAGTGTGAGAAGTGCACGATGAAACTTCTCAACCTCTTTGGTCTTCTTATCCAATTTAGTTTCTAACTTGATAACCTTTGCCCTTACACCATTAAGATGCTCAGATAAAAACTTGTTTTCCCTCTCGAGTGATTATTTTTTATAGCCGCTAGTGACAGTTGCAAACCAAGATGTTCTTATGTGCCCATTGTATTTTGGGATCTCATGCTTGTGATAATTTCTTCTGTGTCCTTTGGTAATTAGGAATACACATTCTCTTCTATAATTGGGACATTTTCTATAAAAAATACGTGTGAAAGTCAATCATAGCATTAAATATTTTCAATAAAAAAGATAGACATAAATGAGGGTCCATGAGAATATTCAAAAGCTAAGAACATCCAATTTTTTTATATTATGAATAATTTCCTTACACACATAGATTTTTCTAACTTAAATGAAAATAATTAAATCATTATGTTAGCTTAATGTTGACAAATGATAAAAGTGGGAAAGTGAAATGGATAGTATTGCATGTTACAATAGCTAATGACCAATATATAAATTACTTTGAAACACCAAAAACCAATAGATAATACCATAATTCTTTACCTATGTCATGGTTATTTTGATTTATTGGAGTATTTCCCCATTATTTCTCTCCCCTCCTCCCCTGCCTCAAATCGTGGCCCCTAGGCATCGACAATTATTGTGTTGATTTCCTTAATATACAAACACATGATATGAGGCAATAGAATGTTAGAGAGACAATCCATGCATATAAATCTTATATTACACTCCTTCCCACCATGGTTACTTTTATAGAGATGTAGAGACATGCAAACATGGGCACTTTATCACCAACATGTGAAAGTATGAAAGAAGAATAAGTTACACATGTGAAGATGATAGATCGCCTATCAAAAACATCACATACCATACACATAAAAAATATACGATGAGTAGATGGGAAAAAAATTGCATCATTAAACTATGCACCATTGTGAAATACATCAGTAAATGTAAATTGACCACTAAACCATTTCTTAAGTTGTACATAAATAAAAACTACATATTCAATATAGACCAAAAATGAAACACTTGTATTGAAATCTATTGTCCAAATAATATGTTTGACAACACATCATACATGTCAGACATATTATGCCAAAACGTATGTATATAAATAATAATGTCCAAGGTAGTATCCATAAGATAATATCAACATTCGTGCCATAGCCATTAGGCCTCTAGAAATGGACCAACAAGTGGAAGTGATCAACCACATGAATGCATGTATATGCATATGTCACCTTGGACACCTGCATTTAAAAATGTGTACTTTATAAATCTCAAAGAAAGAAAAGAATAAGACACAAACATGAAGAATAAACTTGTTAGTTTTTGTAAATAAAAATTAACTATCATACCTCCTAAACATGGTCCACCCATGCCTATGACTGTGCCAACTCATCTTCACCAAAATTCTATATGCAATAATAATATACAACACTATCAAAATATTTAATGGCAGTGTTGAAAGAAAGGTAGGGGGAATGAAGAAGAGTGCATGTAATATGTAGTCATCGTAAGAAGTAAAATATCAATTTATGAGGCAACTTTTCATGTGCACTTTCATTTGTTACACCCCCCAAACATATCTACCATTTCACAAATGCATTTCTCTTAGTGGAATGTGATCGTTGTCACTAGAATGGGCTTGAAGGTCATCTCTTTGTAATCAGAATGGTGATTGTTGCAAAAATATCAATGTTAATATTGAGTAAGTTGAATTGAACTTATCTTTAACTTCATGAAATCCAATGAATAGAATACATTTAACCTAAGGTCCATTATTGCATGCACCTTTATGTTACTCCACCCATTCTCTTTCTTGCTCCATTTGTTGATGATATTGTCTTTGCTAAATGTAGGCTTCCCTTCTCTATGAAAAGTTTTCACTCAAATCATATGAACCCATCTCATCATTGATAGACTTCAATGCTATCTCGTTGAGATAACATAACTCAGAGACATCCTCCCTAGCCATCGACTATATTTCTAGCCTTTCTCTCTTGTTGATGCTCTAGTTTTTCAAGATTCTCTCTATTGGCCTCCTTTCTGTTTGTCTTTTTCTAGTTTCTCTTCCTTTCAAATTATATTTCCCGCTTCCATAACACCCAGGGAGCCTCCTTAGGATAGGTTGTCGATCATGACTCCTATGATGGTGAGTGTGAAGTTTATCTCATGACCAAAATGGATGGCCACCATCAGCTCCAAATGTGTTACATGGACTCAAGATGCAAAGGTGCACATTCCACCTCAAAATACCCAAATCCTGGATATTATACTCTCTTCCATACTATCATTAAACTAGGAAGAGATGTGAGGTTAAAATCATAAATCAATAAATTAAATATAATGTCATCAAAAACAATAAAATGTTAAAATCATAAAATAATAAACATAAGATAACATCATCAAAGACAATCAAATGTTCTTACAACATTTGGTTCCTCCTTCACTTTAAATTATGAAGCATCCAAAATCCTGTCATCATCATTATCATCAATGTCTTCATCATCATTGTCATCAAGGTCATATGACTCCACCTCCTCCTGCCACATAAGTTGACATATATATGTGAGTTCAAACATATATAGAACAACAAACATGGGGATATGAGCATGGAAAATGAAAGAGAGAGTGAAATAAAAACACACATTTTAAGGGATGAAGTCATTATGTTGGTGACTATCAACCACATCCACATGGCTCTGCTCCACCTATTCCAACTAAAACATAAAATAAAAACAACATAGAAAAAAGTATGGTGTGTCAAAAGTATTCTAGTTTTAATTGTTGTAAGAGGGAAGAAAGAAACATTATTTAAAATGAGGAAGAATCAAACATTAAAGGAAGCCAAATGTTCCCATACATCTCTTGAGAAATAGTCATTGGGCACTTCAAGGACACCCTCTTCACATTTGATCTACTCCACCTTCTTCTCCTGTAGTATTAAAAAAGATGTAACAAATTAAAATATGGATGCATATTCATAAATATTGATCATTTTACATATGCAACAAAAATATTAAATCAAGTATTAAAAATACATAGCCCATCAATATAATTACATGTGTTATCCCTCTTTATTCAGTAAAATATTGATCTTTCACTAAGATTGCAACCATGGTTGTTCATGGACAGGGTATGGTTGTCTCATAACATTGGGAATACTATGCCCAATGGTTGATGCTCTGTATAGCTTCTTCATTCGATATCTAAGGGGCAAGGGGAAAGTTTAAACTAAGCACTTGCATGTAATGAGGACTTCTGACCAACTTCTTTCTCCTAATGCAATGCATGTCAAAATAGATTAACATCAGCGAAAAATAATTAACTCAAATTTAGCTTTGAGTGTAGCAACTAAATATGCATACCATTTATTCAGTCTCAGCATAAAGTTCTTTGAGGCAATTAGCCAATTCCCACTCATCCATCTTAAATGTGGAGTAGTTAACATTCATAGTATTAGTTGCTAATAAAAAATAACTTACATTCAAACAAGTTAAGAATACACTTTACAACAGTAACCCTTACTAATGAACTACTTATATAAATCACTGTAAAGGTCACCATGAGAGTAGAATGGTGTGTCGACAGGTACGGTAATTCAAGATGGGTACGATAATCCAAGTACTTGGAAATGTAACATAGCATTCAAAGAATAATTAGGGCAACCATTGTTCATGAAATTGACACCCTATATTGAAAGTATATATTACAATTCTCTAACAAGGAAATGTACATATGATAAGGCATTGCATTTTTTGTAGATAGTCTAAGGTTCCAAAGTAGAGATTGTCTTTTCACATTATAGAAACATAACATACCAATTCATTTGGAAAAAATCTATACAATATGACAATGCCTCATGTGTCAATTCAAAGACAAGCTAATCGAACCTTGTAAGTAGTAGATGAGATGGAGACAATGTAATGGATACATTACATTTTGAAAATTTTAAAAGAACCAAAACATGCTTGTTGTAAATTTCAAAGGTTAGAAATAATATTTTTGAAGCCTAGAATATGAAGTCCATGGATATTGTACGTAAAAAAATTAATTTCAGTTGCATCTTCTATGAAAGAGGTTGATGGCAATATTTAATAAGCTCAGTGAACATTATGAAAGAAGAGGTCAACAATAATAAGTATACTCTATATAGTACAATGGGAGTACATCAAACATGGATTCACACACTCTTACAAAGTGTAAGTCTACACGAACACATGAGATATGATAAGAGTGACACTTTCAATGTACTTAAAAGCACACATACATGATGACCCCATCACAAAGAATTATGAAGCTTCATCCATCCACACACCTTATAAACAAGAAGTATGATTTAGTATGGGTTTATAAACAAACTAACACAACCTTTGTCAAAATATAATGGTTTATGTTTTCAAATGAAGGACATTTTAGATCAAGAAATTTGAAAACACACACAAAGAATGTACTTAGAATCACACATACATGATGACCACATCATAAAGAATTATGAAGCTTCATCCATCCATACACCTCATAAACAAAAATAGAGTACATTTAGGCACTTCCAAGCATAAATACACATGAAATGATGAATAATAACACATGAATTAAAAATATAGGTCATGATATTAAAGCTTGGAAAATACTATAGAGGCTCTATACACCCTATTATACCCAATTAAGCATCATCACTTGTCAAATTTCTAGGGCATATGACGCTACATATGAGAGTTTGTCCTTATGTATACAAATAATTTATTAACATAGAAAAAATCTTGGGTGAGCTTAACCTTATGTATAGTGGGCCTCTGGCTAGAAGAAAGAAGCCCAATAAACAATAGGTATAAGTAAATTCAAGATAGATGTCCTTTTAAAGGATTTATTAGAATAATCACTAATTTTATTTGAATTTTCATCTAAATAATTATGCTCTCACACCTTCATGGAAATGAGGCTTACGAACACACTATGAATGTGCTTATCTAAAACGTTTTCCATTTTTCCCCATGTTTATTCTTGTTTCATATGTTTTGGATTTTGTTTGTGTTAATATGTTATAGATTCATTTTTTTCCCTTTTTGTAAAAATTCAGCAATTTATTTCCTTATTCAACTTATTCCTTGGTTGGTAATATTCAATGTCCACTTGCCCTTCTCAAAATATAGGCTCTGTCTCCGATGGGGTTGTAGACCTCTGTTGGTCAAATTCCTAGTGCAGGTTTATATGCACATTTAAACCATAAAATGGACCATATCAGTTGTTAATGCATTGATATTTACCTTATAACATTTACACATTTTATGCAAAGTCAAATGCACATTTTATGCATCCCTAAATTTACTATTATCACAAATATGAATGACTCTATCAAAATGATAAAACCCAACAGAATGGACCTCGACTCATTCAAAAGGATTGTTGACGTGTTTATCAAATTTTATCAAATTTGAAAACCTGGCAAAATAGACTAGTGTAAAACCTAGGATTAAACTTGGAAGTTTTTTTACCTTCTTTTGACCACCTCTGCTTGAGCTATCTCCCTCCACCTTCGATCCAGCAATGAGCGAATGGTAAATGACATTTGTTTGGCCTTTAGGCTTTAACCAGTTAATAGTAGGGCCATATGAGGTTCACGATTAATGATAAAAAGGCATGATAATCAAGGTTTATAATTATGATAATACGGGTTTACCATGGAATCATTTGCATGCCATGTTGGGTCCATGCCATGTGGCAAGATGAGTGACACCTGCATAGTCACCTTTCATAGTCTCGACATCTTCGCAGTTAGTGGAGATGATAGTGACAGTTGAAGGTGGGGGTGATTGCAATGGGATTGGTTAATGGTGATCAGTCAAACATTGGTGATGACTGGCGATGACCGGCAAAGACCAGCACACCGATGGTTACTACGTTCTAGCTAAGCTCACCCCTTATGGTCGATAATAGACCGAATAAAAAGAAGAACATAGTGAGAGAAAAAATTGATGACATACATAAAGCAGAGAAGCTAAGAGACAAAATATAGATGACATACCTTCAAGCATAGAAACTAAACATGGAAGAACTTACTCGATTGAAACAAATCTTGGTAAGCTTAGAATTTGAAGACTAAAACATTGCCTATACAAAATAAATGTTAATCATTACAATAATGAAAAACGAAACTTGAGAAAAATGGTTCTCAAGATAACCTGATGGATAAAATAAGAACCCTAGTATCAATAATTTAGTGGTGAAAAAGAGAAGTTTTGTTTCTCAGGGAGATGACACTGATCTCCTCTAGAAAGAAGATCAGTGTCACCTCCCCTATGCATCCAACACAACATGGCCTAAAATGATTCCTTGCTTATTTTTAGACAATTCTCCACCCATTTATAGAAAAAACAATACAACTAAGGATAAGTGAATTTGAGTTAATCTAATTTTGTTCCAAAGTTGTTAAATCCCATTTAACGTTCAGTGTGGATCCATGCCAATGTGGGTCAAAGGGAATAACCAGGTCATAGTCTTGGTCTTATTAGCCTTCTAGATTAGGCGACTTTGACTGACTTGTCCGATAAGTTGGTAAAATCTTCAACATGACCATAACCGGAAACAACCTTGTAAAAGTGAGCCTGAGAAAGACCTAAGACCTCAATCTTGTCTTTCATATAAGAATCCAGCCTTTAACGATGTAGAAGAAGTACAGAGGCAAGAACGTATTAATTAACTATCAATATAATACAATAAACCTGCAGTATCGCATACCTTTTGAAGCTGCAATCTATTTGCAACGTTTGATTCCATGCGTATTAGGTTTTCATCCATGAAGATTTCAATGAAGGAAAATGCGTATTGACTAACATATCGCTCTATTCATACTTAATCAATTGGCAGTGAGCCTTTGTTCTGACTCGTGCACCCAGCTGCAAATTGGATTTGCTCTTAAACTCTGTAATTTTTTAATTTATTCTATAACTATCCAAGACTAGATGTAGACTGTAGGTACTTGTTCACAAGATTGTGTTGGTAATTCTTGAATTCAATGAAACAAAATTTCACCATCATTTGATTGTGAATTTCATAATATGGTCGACATCGTGAAATAAAAGAAAACTTATTCTTTGCTCCAAAGATGTCTTTACGGGGATGTAATAAGTGTAATTTAATTTAGGGTGATATCGATAATGTATCAACCTGGGCAACATCATTTTATGTCATTGAACGTCTTTCACCTATATCACTCAAGATAAGTTTAGGGTTGGTTTTGGGTATTGGATCAATATATATAGGGATCATATTTCATTCCAACAATCATGTACACTCTATTTCTTCTGCTTTCACTCACACTTTTACCATAATTCATATTTGAAGGAGTTTTTGATCTAGAACTTTATCATGAGAAAGTTTGTCTTTTAGTATATTTGAAGTTCAATAGGAGTTACTAGGAGTTTTTAACTAAAGATATATTATATATTTATTCAAACATTTGAAGTTTTCAACCCATAACATATTTTTCAAATCATTACTTGATATAAAAGGGAGATTGATGCTCAATGGATTCATCCCAAAATAAATATTTCCAAATCTGTACTCTTCCTTTGTTTACTTAATAATAATCATTTTTTTAAATAATAAGCTTCACTTTCATAAGCGTGATCTTTTTACTTTTTAATATTATTATTATTTGTCATAGCACAAGGTTTGTAGATAGAATACAATGTGTTCGATGATAAAATCTCGGTTAATAAATTAGATTTTTTACAAAAAAAATATAAAAGGCGGTTTATTTTAAATTTTTATAAATATATATTAATATTGTAGTCATTTGATGATTCTAAAGCCATTAAATGTTGGAATTAGATAATAAGCTTCACTTTCACAAGCCTAATCTTCCCACCACCATACATAGCTATTAAATGATGTCATCTACTCAATTTTATATATATATATATATATATACTCTCTTTTGCGCACTCTAGAAACAGTCATCTTTCGTTAGTCTTATATAAATTATAAGTTCTATAAAAGAATTATCTAGATCCTTGCAGGGATTAAAATATTGGTTTTGATGAAATTCGTTAAATGTAGAATATAGTTTATTTTAAATATTTAAAAATGTATGACAATATTATTTTGCAACTGAGTGTATTTATTTGATGATTCTACACCAGTTAGATGTTGAAATTAAATAATAATCTTGCCTTTCACCAAACTGATATTCCCACTTATACATGGCCATTAAGTAATCTCAGCTACTCCATGTAAAATAGTTAATGGCGGCCCGTCCATGGAACCCAAATTTTGATCTGTTTACATCAAAGCCTAGATGTTTCCCTACTTGGATCAAGTTGTATGCTGTACTTGTAGAGTATTGAAGTTAGTTGTACTTTCCAAAGATTGGTATGTCTTTGGGTACATTCAAATTGACTCAAATGCTAAAGGGGTCCTTAGTCTAGTTTGTATTTTTCTAGATTTGGATGAAGGAATATTTGAGAACATTATCTTACATCACCAAGGGATAATTTGGCATCAAATGTTTGATGTGGAAAAAAAAGCCCTTTAAATGTTTCAAATACCACAAGTTTGGTCATATCAAGAAAGTATGGCTCCAACAATTCACAACAAGGATTTTTTTTAAACGTTCATAGTAAAAATAAATAAATAAAGGTCCTTCGTCTCAAGAGGTTCTTAAAACATTGATTGGCCTATAAAGAATCATTCTTCTCTACAATTCCTAGATATGACTTCAACATTAGATGTTAAGGATAGAATTGAATCAAGGAATTTCCATCTTACCTAACACTTTTCTCAGAAATTGTGAAATTATTACAAAATAATATGAAAAGGTGGCCTCTCTGCTCTGTAAATCTATTGATGGTCGAAAACCTTTGTTGGAATCAAAGAAATACTTTTTTTAAGAAATAAATTTAGATCATTGGAATTTTGAAGCTAAAGGAAAGGAACTGGTGGAAATTATTCTTGTTAGCGTAAGTAATTAGTTATATATTACATTGTTTTGTTTTCTTAATCGGTAGCGTACCGATCTAGAGGTTATGACAATTATGGTTATGTAACTGATATCTACTTGTATTTAATACGCTGTTGTTCATGAATAAATATCATCAAATCTTTTAAGCTCTCATCTGGTATCAGATCGATACCAAGAGGCTTTATCTTCATCTGATCATGGCGCAGCATGTTAGTAAATTCGATTAGTTAGCTTTCAGTTATGCTTCCGTTAGGTTTTAGTTGATTCCGTTAGGTTTAGTGTAGGTGATGTTAAGGGGGAGTTAATCCATTTGTAAACTTCACTAAACAGTAATGGCTTTGCTTATATGTACACTCATCTTTTGATTCATTTTAAGTGTGAACAATCTTCTTTGCTGATGCTTGGTTTTAACCCAGAGATTCTAGCAAATTTCTACATGGTCTCAGAGCAGATCTGTGTTCATTGTGTAGTTCGGTATTATTGAAGATATTTTGTAGCATGTTGTGAACTTGACAGGGCGTATTTCGCAGAGCCAAGCGTTGTTCGAAATAGTCCACCGTCATCGCTTCCGTAGCAAGGGTGGAATGCATTTTAAAGGGTGTAGGGTTTTCTCTGTTGACATAGGTATGACAGCTGTGCATGAATCTCACCTGGCTCGAACCCCAGACCTCTTCCAAAATTGGCGCTGATATTGGTTTCTCCATCTCCGTCCATGCATTGCGTAGGATGCAAATCCTAGTCATCGTGAAAGGATTATTATCCTTGCGTCACTGTACAAGGTAAAGTTTCAAATAAAAGAATATATCTCAGCGAATGAATGATAAAGTGGATGCATGTTGAAATCGCTGCACATGCATTTTTAGTTTTTTTTCCAAATAGCTCGTTCTTCATCCAAAGTACATGTGGGTGCTTGGCGCAAATGGATAGAGGCATGTGTTTGATGGCAGAGAGGTAAAAGTAAGCTTCAAAAACTGCATCAAAAATACAACACACCTCTGCTCTCCATCATTCAACGCTGCCTACCATCCGATTTTGAGGAAGCCGACGTCAATCAATTTGGTCAAATTCGGATGTGGGCTTTGGTGAATCATTTCAATCAATGTTGCAGATCTGAAGCTGTATATTCTGCTCTTTTTGCAGACCTGGAGTCTCCCATGGCGGTGCCCAAATCTACTGGACTTGCCTTCCTTCTCATGGCGTCGCATTCCTGATTTCTGTGTCTCCAATGGCAGCGAGCTTTCTACATCTATGGTGCCGTACAATTTGCTCTTCTCCTTGCTAAGTCAAAATTTAATTTGCCCTAATCATTTTCTGATAATTCTGCCGTAAAAGCTTTTAAACTTAGCTAATTTTCAGTTATTATTTTTTAAGTCGCTGTTTTATTTTGCCTTAAGTGAGTTGTTTTTCGCTAAGTGCACATAAGGGTAAGAATAAGGGCTATTTTTTTAACTTTTGTTCAAGTGGGGAGGTTCGTAAACGTATTGAGCATTTAAATTTTAAGTGCAATTTAATTAAGTAGGTCATTAATGACAAAAAAAGTTATTGAGCATTTAAATTTTAAGTGCAATTTAATTAAATAGGTCATTAATGACATAAAAAATATTTTGCTATAACTTTTGACTGGTAACTCAGAATTGAGTGCCACTTTTTTCAGAAGTACATGTTTTTTCATCCTCTTTTCATTAGTCTACTTAGTTTTGTAAAATGCACTCAAGTTATAAAGTCCCATACTCAGGGGGTTATGGGCCACACTAGTTTCTACAACGTACATCATGCATTGATTGCTCTCATCTATATGGACTCCTTTTTAGCCTAGTTTGAAGCTCATCTCTACAGCATGTACCTTTTTTTTTGCTTACTCCAGCACTGATTGCTCATTTGGATGTATTTTTGACTGTACTAGACATTTCCTTCATGAGTGTGTTTTAGTGGGTTCATTGCAAAGTATTTTTGTGCATTTGTGCACTTTTCTAGTGTCTTCTCTCGATCATATTGACCTCATTTAAGATATTCTAGATGAGGAGAGTTGTTTCATCTCTAGTGATCCTTCTTAGGAAGGACAACTATGCTTCATGGCATGCTTATATGGAACACTTGCTCACATACAAGAATCGTATACCATTTCTATGTGGATAGATTCTTGCACCCACTAATCTTGTTCAGTTTAATAAGTGATTTAATACTTGTGATAAGGTTTTTGTCACTCTATTACTTCATGTTTCCATGGATCTTCATTTCCATGTGGAACATACATAGTGGCCATGCACTGTTTGGAGCATACTAGAGAGTCTTTTTGGTGATCCTACAAAGATTTATGTCACACCTCCACTTCTTATTGTCTCTTCTGAGACTATTGTACTCTCTCCTCATGCTTTTATTTCTTGTGATGATACCTCCATAGTGGATAGTGTTTTTCCTTGTATCAAACCCTCACTATAGGATAAGATTCTGCCATACTTTAATTGTCCTATTGTAGATTCTACTTCCATCCCTATACATATTATTGCTCTTTCAGAGCCTTCACAGACTTGCATTTTTTAGGACTTTACTGATATCAGTATGAGCACCTATTGTGAGCATCGATGACTCATATCTTCCTGTGGACATTATTTTTTCAGTTGGTGAGTCATGCTCAACTCTTCACGTAGACATTCCTTTAGTGAATGTTCCATGTCTATCTTCTCTGGATTTTCTCTCTCCTTCATTGTCTACTTCTTCACTGTCATCTTCTACAGTTACTCCTATGATGTCTGATCAGACTTTGGCACATTAGAGGATTAGCAAGGAGACATTTGAGCATTTTTCAGAGATCTACATCATGATTCCTATCTACACTCCACTTGAGTGGGAATTTAATAATTTGGCAGCTCATGGTTTCCTTCTTCTGAAAATAAGATACATTATTTGTTGCAAAGGGACCTACTACAACATTCATCATGTGACATTTTGTGCATACATTCTCTCTCTTCTTTTTCGAGGCACACATCCTTCACATTTTCTAGGATACTAGGATCATCACTATATACCTGGGTACCTCATTACACCTCATTGTTGGGACCCAATTTTATAGCCCACCTAAGCTATGCTTAAGGGGGGTGTTGGAGTGGGATTTATAGTCCCAACTTATTTTCTTTGTCTCTCTTTTTGGGGGGATTTTTTTCCACTGGGTTTTCTCATTTTACTTCACTTATTGAGAGTTGCATTGTATATGGGTACCTCATTAGGCCTTGTTGCCGGGATCCATCTTTTTTTTTCGCCCACCTAAGCTACACTTAAGGGGGGGTGTTGGTGTAGTATATTAATTATTCTATTTACTTATTAAATGGATAATTCTTACACTTGTAGCTTTAGCTTACTTAGGTGTGATAAGAGGTTAAGTGGGTGAGAGGGTGAATTCCACCTAGAGTTCCATGTGGATTTCTAATGAGTACCACTTTGAGTTCACTTATGAGTTCCACAGTGAGTTACAATCAGTTCCATCTTGAGTTATTCAATGAGTTAACTCCCCTTACTCCTTTATATTCCTCTTCACCATGTTATTGTAATAGAGCTGATTAGTGCAAACCAGAAGACAATTCAATACAATATGTAATTGTAGCACATCTTCTTGTTCATTTATGAATACAAGTAGGGTCATTGATTTGTTGATGTTTGGTTTTAACCTAGAGATTCTAATGAATTTATACATCATAGAGATAGAAAGAATAGAAGTCATTAGGAGAAAGTGTAGTTGACATTGAGCATTAGAACCTGAGTTGACATAGCTAAAAATTAATTGAGCAAGTTCATAGCACAATAAATACTGGAAAAAGAGTACGACTTGGAAGCCTAAGACAATAGAAGGATAGACACAGAAGGAGGATGACAATGTGTATAGTAATGCATTTTGAAGATGTTAGACATACAACATAACCTTGATTGATGCATCAGAGTGTTTGGTATATCAAAGTGCATGGTCGATGCCTATAAAAGTGCATAAAGCATGGAGACGTGATGGAAAATATTAGCCAAATGACGTCTTGGAAAATCATTCCATTTACTTCAATATGCTACCATGACATCTACAAAAAAAGCTAAAAGAAGCCTTTAATCTATGTATGCTCAATAAATAGAAGTATTACGCTCATTCAATTTGATTAAAAGCTAGCGGAAGCATAAACCAAAGTGATTGAAGTAGAAGCTAATCAAAGCAGCCATAACATGGTAGTCTAATCGACACATGGCATAATTAGAAGACCAGAGCAAAAACATACAAAGTACATAATTTTGAAGCATTAAGAAATAATATTGGTTTGTTAGCTTTGTAAAATTTTGTATAAAATGTGTGTGTGTGTGTGTGTGTGTGTGTGTGTGTGTGTGTGTGTGTGTGTGTGTGTGTGTGTGTGTGTGTGTGTCCACCCAAAATCATCTTATCTAACACCCAACTCCTCAAAGGGCCAAATTTTGTTACATGAAAGACAATGATCCAAATGATTCTTCAATTTGGAGAATTATGGAGCATCGTCATTGGTGTAGTGACCTATCCTACCAAAGTTGATGAGTAAGTCAAATATGACAAGTAAAATGCAAAATCCCCAATGTTGATCACACTCAATGTCACTGACAAGGTTTAACCTCATATTTAGGATGCATCAACATTGAAAGAGACTTGGGACATTTTGTCCACCATATATGAGGCAAAAAATCAGATAAATATACTCCATCTCCTATCCAAGGTTCATACTCTCAATATGAAATAAGGTGAATAAGTTGAGGAATTCTTATGCCAGGTAGCAAAACTATGAGTAGAATTGATTGCATTTAGAGAAATCATCAAGGACAAGTTGTTTCCAATCATATTGAGATTTCTCCCCTCTCAATTTTGCATGTTCATTGTAATATTGAATATCACAAAGCATACAATGTCTTTCAAAGAACTCATGAATCTACTTCAACAATAAGAAGCAATACAGTCTATGTAAGAAGAGTTTGAGGATAAATCCCTAATATCCAAGTAACATGGTCCAAAATTCTAAAAAATACCACTAAAGCAAAAACAACAACATCAAAAATATGAAAAGGTAAAAAGATGTTGTCATATTTTCCACACTAATACACATGATATTGATAACTACTAGTATAATGTCTTGACATAAGGATCATCCATTAGAAGAAAAAAAATAAATTAGTAGAGCGATAAAATTAATCAATCATGAAGATGGCTAGTTTCATGTTTTCCACTATGAAGTTAGATGCACCATTCTAGGCAAAATTAGTTCAGATAGCTGTATATCTTCTCAACAAGGCACCTACAAAAATCATACAAGACAAGATGCCAAAATAGGTATGGAGAGGTCATCAGCCTTTAATCTCTCATAGTAGAGTATTTGGTTGTACATCTTATATGCATGTCCCTGCTAAAAAGAGGAAGAAGATCAATTGAAAGACTCTCCAGTGCCTTATATTGGGGTATGGTACTACCTCAAAAACATATCATCTAAAAAGATATATGGTCAAGATGTGGTTTATGACGAGTCATCATTTAACTCATTGCCACAAAATGAATCAAAATACACCACTTCTAATAGACTGTTCGCATAGTTACATGATGATAATGAAGAATCTTCTCATAAATAAGGTGCACTACTATGAGAATTATTCATTGATCTTGGATATATGGGAGATAATTTACGATTGAATCAACAAAAACATCAACATCTAAAATGGGTAGAAATCACCATTAGGGACTCATACCTAAAATCTAATCTAGATACTTCATCAGGAGTTTAAACCAGAAGATAGGTGAGATAGGAAGTTAATCTCACATTGATGAGTTTAGTAGTTGATAGCACTAAACCAAGGATAGTTTGAGAGGTTTAATGTCAACCTCTATGGAAGAAGTCTATGGATGTTGAATACAATGCCCGCATAAAAAATGGGATATGGGAACTTGTCAATATGCTTATAGCAAAGAAATCCATTTCTTACTAGTGGATTTTCAAGACAAAATACAAGGCATACAGATCTATCAACTTATTGCAAGGGGATATGCTTAGCAAGAAGGAATTGAATATGAGGAGTCCTTTGTACCCACTGTTAATATTAAGACCATCAAATTTATTTTCACACTCGCAACACAATAAGGGATGGATGCTTCAATAGATGGATGTGAAAAGTGCATTCTTGAATGGTGATCTCAAAGAAGAAGTGTACATGACCCAGCTTGAAGGCTTCATTGATGAAAAACATCCACACAAGGTATGTTGTCTAATTACATCACTTTATGGACTTAATCAAGCACTGAGGGCATGGTATAATAATATTGATGATCATCTATTGCATGATAGATTCATTTGTATCCCCATATATATAAATTTTTATATGAAGAAGGTAGGCACAAAGATTGTCATTCTTGTTTTGTATGTATATGATCTTGTCATCATAGGAAGTTCAGATAAACTTATTGAACAAGTAAATAATGACTTGAATAAATTCTTTGACATGACAGATTTGGTTGTACTTCATTATTGTCTTGTCTTGGAGATATGGCAAAAGAAGAACCATATTTTTATCTCATAGACGAAATATGTCATGACACTCATTGAGAAATATGAGATGATAGATTTTAAACCAATGTCAACTCTAATGGATAAAGGTTTGCATTTATCTTGATTTCAGGAGTCACCTCAAGTAGATGAAATTGACTGTAGGTAACTTCTTGGGTGTCTCATTTACTTGACTTATCCCAAACCAGACATATGTTTTGCTATTAGCTATCTTTAGAGATTCATGCAAGACACAAATAAGTGTCATTGGGTTGCAATGAAATATTTTTTGAGATACATCTGAGTTTTAGTTGATTATGGTCTAGAATACAAGAAGAGCTCAAATTTATTCTTGTAGGGTTACACAAAATCAGACTATGCTGGATCTATTGAGGATGGAAATCAACATCTAGATATTTATTTCATCTCAGATCTAGACGAATTATATTGATACGTAAGAAATAATCTATAATTTATTTTTCATATATAGAGGTAGAATATTGTGTTATATGAGAAGTTTTGTGCAAGGTGATTTGGCTACATCACATTATGTCTAGCATAGACATTCTTGAAGATCAACCACTAATTCTTTTTTGAGATAATCGAGGTTTTTTAAAGCTTGTCAAGAATATAGTATTTCATGAGAGGACCAAACACATTGTGGTCTAGTACCACTATATTCGAGAATAAGTCTAGAACAACCACATTCAGCTCTAGTACAACACAACAAATTCATAGGTAGAAGATTTACTCACTAAGTCACTTGGCAAGGTGAAAGTTGATATGTTTTAGGAGTACATTTGTAAAAACAATGTAATAAAGGGGGGAATTTTAGCGTATCTAATTAGTTATATATTATTTTGTTTTATTACATTAATTAGTAGTGTACTGATTTGGGGTTTTGATAGTTATGATTATGTAACTACTATCCACTTGTATTTAATATGCTATTATTCATGAATAAATATCATCAAAACTTTCAAGCTCTCATTTCTAACATGAAGAGATAAATTCTCATAATTTATCAAATAAATAGCCTCCTCCCATGCCAAACTATAAAAAAAAGGGAAGTGGGCATGTAAATTCTTGGTAGAGAGATTGGGGCTAAGGTTTCTTCTAGTAAGTAGAACACTTTAATTTTTTTTTTTAGCCTAAGATGCGGCATGTAGGGGGGAAGGTGGAATTCCACCAACACTAATATGAAGTTCATCTTATCGAGTGTTAGGTATATTCACACCTATAAAAGAGACATTAAATTAAGCATTTCTTAATGTCTTTGAAAATGGACATTTTATTTATCTAAGAAGCTAAGTTATTCAAAGAGATTGAAACTTTTTCATTAAATAGAAAGTACAAAAATTGGAACGAAATTTGTTTACCTACAATAGTATAATTTTGTGGTTTAGATTTTATGTGGTCTCCTTTTCTAGTTTCCCTAAGTATGTGTGGTGTGGCACTAAAATTTTAAAAAAAATGTGAAAATTCTATGACTCTATTACTAATCTATTTTTCTTTCATATTAACATGTATAGGCACACTTCCCCTATCCTCAAAAGGCATTACTTGATAAAAATTTATTTTTAGTTATTTATGTTCCTAGTGTTTAAATATTTTATTCTACACTTCCTACCCACCCACTAATCAAGCTTCAAAGTATAACTTCAGTCATTAAACAAGAATTTAATGTAGTAGGTTCAAATTTTAAATTTGCCAGCCGTTTAAAGTTTTTTTTATGTGGTAGGTAAGAATCCCAAGAAAAATACAAAAGGGATAAGATACAAATATAATGTAGGAGTGGCAAAAAATAGATGTAATAGTTAGAGGAAAAAGAGCATAAAGAATATAATGTAGTAGTAGTCTGCAGAAAATAGGGGAAGTGAGGAGAAAAAGATAGTTAGAAAATGAGAGTGAATGACCAATAATAATGAAAAAGGTAAAGTGAGAAGAACATAAAAACTAAAAGCAATATTATAGAATAATTATTGTTAACAACAGTCAGAGGAATTCATCAAGATAGGAGGAACATAACAACAAAGTTTAGTCTAGCGTATGAATAATTTGTAATAAGTTTAATAAAGAGTTGTAGCTATGATAGTATATGAGTTTAAATCAATTTGTAAAAGAGTGTTAAATCAATCTAATATAATATTTTATGTGATTATTCTATATATAACCTACATCCTATATTTTAAATTTTTTTTAATATGGTATTTTGTGTATTTCCAACACTATATTGTTGGCAACAACCTACTAGAAGCTTCTTCCTATAATTTTATATGTTCTCTATTTCCCTTTATTTTCCAACAACAGGTATCAGATCCCACAGGTTTTAATCCCACTTTGAAATGGTATCATGTAGTTCTAGTTCATGTAAATAACCCCAACATTTGATGGAAAAAATTATTATGTGTGGAGTATCAAGATGAAAACTACATCAAACTATGAAGAGATATGGGATTTGGTTGAAGGTGGGTATAATGAGTATGTATACTAGGCAACATTTAATGCTTTATCTCAAGCACAAAAGAATGTGTTGAAATGGAATAGGATAAAGGTTTATAAGGCTATCAGTGACATAAAAATGATATTAGCTGATTCAATCTTTTCAAGGATAGTAAAAAACTATCCATTCCAAACAAGCATTGAACATTTTGTAAACTCCCTATCAATGTAGTGACAAGGTGAAGCTTGTTGATTTGATTTGTTAAGAAGGGACTTTGAGACTTTAATGATGAATGATAATGAGTTAGTTAATGAATTTTTCACAAAGACAATTAATATTTTCAACCAAATGAAAACATGTGGTGATGTAAATGAAGAACATAGGATAATTGAGAAGGTGTTGAGGACTCTTCCAATCATATTTGACCATATAGTGGTTTAAATTGAAGATTCAAATTATTTGAGGCAAATGACAATAAATGAACTAATGTGTTCTTTGTAAACCCATGAACAAAGGTTGAATAGGTTAGCCACCTCATCCCATGAGCAAGCATTCAAGACCAATGTGAATGCGAGAGGAAGGGGGAGAGGATTAAACATAGAGGAAGATGAAGACCTTGAAATAGTCAAGAAGGTGGAAGGCATATCCATCAAGATTCACATGGAAGAGGAATAAAAAGGATTAACAACACTTTTATAGGAGCATATAAATAAATGTATGATAAATCTAATGCTCAATGATATTACTAAAAGAAGTATGGACACTATGATAGTGAGTGTAAAAAGGAGTATGAATGAATAGGCATAATCTAAATTTCTTCCATACACAATAGGATGAACCTAATAGTAATGAGAAAGGAGAAAACTTGTTCATAACATAAAACATTTCCAATCAAAGTGATAAAAAAGCATGGTACTTGGATATTGGTTGTAGCTATTGTTACCACATTGATTTTGCACATATCTTTATGTGGTAGTATGATGTTCAGTATGTGTTGCAAACTATTAGGGAATCTAATGATATGATGGCATCACCTCCAAGATGTGGGACCTTGGAAAATTGAGATAAACCTCCAAATAATGCTAGAATCCTTTCACCAAGTTTAGTGCAATTGATAAATTACCAATTCATGAAAAAATTATGCTTCTTAGTGATCTTGCTTCTAAACTAGGGTTTAACTTGTGAGGAAAAGAATCTTTTAGAAATGAATTTTGTAAAACATGAAATTTTAATTGCACCAAATAATTATAGTGGATATCAATTCTTGATTTGTATGAACATAGTATAATAATAAATAAACTGAAGTATATTGGAGCAAAAACTCATGCAAATATGAAACCAAAGGTAATATTCGACATTTATCATATAAGGAACAAAATTATTTATTTTAACCAAAAAATCTTTTCAAAAGGGTAAAATAATACCACACGTGATTTTTTTTATTTAAATAAGAAATAAACCATTCAAAAATCTGAAAAAAAGCCTTGCATACACAAAGATATCATAAACAAAGATGGAAAAACTTCAATATCTTATCATTCTATAGGTTACAGCTTGTAGATCAATTATTAAAAATGTAGAATAATCTCTCTAACATCAAAAATATAAATGGACTACACCATGGTACTCATATTAATACAAAATATTCTATTAAATGAGAGGTAGTTATCAAAATAGTACACCCAATTTTGGGAGAAAGCAAAATTAGAAAACCTCATGCAAGAATGATCTTCATCTAGAATGGCATCTCTAGCAAGGCAAATAGATGGAACAAAGAACATGAAACTACTATGAATTTCAAAAATTGTTGGAGGCATAAAGAAATCCTATTGAATATTCATGTAACATCTTCCTTGTGTTCAGTTTAGCTACTATTTATCTTCTACATGGAATGAGGTGCTTTAAATGAACTAACAATTATATCAATAGAAATATTTTAGGTTATTTTCTGCAAAACCTAACTTGTATTTTCCAATTGAGACTCTTACAACTTTTTATGTTATTCATATTTTAATAGAAATAGAAATCCACTTTACAACTTGAGTTTTTGCAAGTGAGCAACTTAGAATTTATCAAAAAGAAAAGTGCAATTTACAAGTTTGAGTTTATAACCTTTCAACCTGCAAAAAAGATACTTGAAAATTACAAGTGGCTCTTACTCAAAAAGAGATGTTAAAATTATAGTTGTAATTTACAATCTGAAACTTTACAATGTCTTTTACAATAAAGAAATGTAATATATAGAATGTATTTAATTGAAAGAATTAATTTACAACCATAACCTCAAAATATTCTTTATCCTTCTTTGCTTGTATCTTCTCAATATAAGTATCAAAACTTTTTAAGATCTCTAGGATACGATCTTCATTAGGACTAAGTGAATATAGGTTGCTTGTCTGACATTCTACAATTGTGTTAGAGAGTTCCCTAGATGAAGCCCTATATATTTGATTGTTTTTATCCATATGATCTAGTGTATTACAATACCTAATAAATTAATGGATGGAACTCAAGTTGACTTTTGTGTCCCATGTTGACTATTTCTCAACCACTCCTATTAATTTGTATTGAACTTCTTATACTAAAAGGATTTGGTCTTGATGATGGTTTACTTCACATGATAATTTATTAATCAAATATATAATGTCATAGATCATATTTGTGACCTTAATAATCATATGTAGCCTTATCCTTATTAATACTCTTAGTGAGTGTTTTTATTTTGAAATTAGTTGTCCTATGCAATTCCTCATGCTCTGCATCTTTTTTCAATATTTCCTCTGCAATGAGGGTGTCAGTTGATATTTTGGGAAGAATAGGTTCTAACTTCTAATCTCTTCCTCAAATTTACTTATTGATGCCTTCACTGTTGCCCGATCATCCTTAAGAGTTTTGTAGTAGTCCACTGCTAACTCAATTAGTTTATTTCCATTTGATATGAGCTCCTCAAGGCAGTCATTTGTATCCTTTCCCATACTACCAATATTTGTTAAGAATTAAACTATTTTATTGTCAAATAGCTAAGTAATATATTCTGGTGGTTAGGCTATGGGGTCAATAAACTTCCTCAGTACAGTTGTCAACTATTCAACTTTATTCTTTAATTTGTCCTTTGTGACCTTGTCACTCTCCATCTTCTTGAAAAAAGAGTTAATGTTTTATTGAACATTATGTTTCAATCCCTCTCTTATGGGATGACCTAGGTGCAGTCTAGATATTTGGTAATCCCCCACCACTAGATCTTATTTTTGTTTATCTAGTGGGGGGACTACAATTTTTACATATTTATCCCCTATTGAATCATATAATATTATGGATAAATTCCTAGGAGTTTCCTTTGATTTCTTTGATTCTTCTATAATTCCAAAATCTAGTGTGATAGGAGACATAGTTTATTTCCATATCTTTCCCACTAACTACACTAACTAGCTTGGACTGGCATCCTATTATCCTGGCACTGTCAACTATGAATCTATAGCTGAAGTTGTTGTATTGGTGGTTATTATGATGAGTGTTATTTCTATGACTGATATGGCCATTGAATCCTTAGTTGATTTTTTTGAAATCTCTTTTCCATCTATGGGTTGAATAGCCACATATGTATGAATGATTTCTTCTATCTCTACCTCCTTATTGGGGTTTTGGGCTATTGTGGAAATGGAAGAAATGGGTATTGTTGAAATAGATGTGCCTATCAGGGGTGTGGGATTTCTAAGTGACATAAGAGGATGAATAGAAATAGGGAGTTAAAAAATGGGAACTTGTGGGAGTATGGAATCCAGAGGCATGAATGAATAAATCAAAGTGGTGGTAACATTCAGGGTTGATGAAATGGGGAAAGTGATAGGAGATGAAAATGAAGTAGTAGTTATCGTAGTGGTTGAGATGGATAGTGGGATTTTAGTCAAGATGATTGAATCTATATCCATGTAATGTTGTGTGGTGCTATTTATTAACATAGTGGTGTTAATTACCAGGGATGAGATGGAAAGAATTATGTAAGAGGGGAGTTAAAGTGAATCATAAGTGTCCAATTGTGTTGATTGGACTATTGATAATAGACTTACTGACATAGGTGGGATGGAAGAAATATAGGGGGTAATTGTTTAAGGTGATGGTGGAGTGGAGACAGGAGGAGGAAGTATTTTAGCTAGTGAAATGATAGAAATAAGAGGAGAAACTATTTGTGCTTTAGTAGTAGCTACGTCTTTAGTTGAAATTCGTATTGGCTAATCTATTGTTACTCCTTGGCTATTGGATTGACCTATTTTATCCTTTTTCTTCTATTTTCTCTTATGTGATACCATTGGCCTATATACCTATTATATTTAGCTTCCACTGTTGGAACCTTTTGTTGTTAGTGACACACCCTTCCCTTTGACTTATCTTAACTTGTCATTGATGTTCAAAGTTTTTATGGTCACCTTGACCCATTTTCTCCTTATCTATGTTATTATCATATTTATTAGATTGGTGGTCCTATCCATTAATGATATGGACTTAGGTATCGACCACCTCATTGATGGAAGAAGTTGACCAAATATCTTATTATCATAGTAAATTCTATCCACTAGATATTCATCATGTATTAAGTTATCAAGGACTGGTGCCATGTTATAATATTTGATCTACATTAGTGTCATCCTAGAATAATCTTTTAGTCTTACTTCCTCTTCATCTTGTTAGTCTTCCCACTAATATTTTTTAAACATTTTGGCTATACAAGGCAAAATCGGTTTCCTTCTTCCCCTGTTGTTTTGGGCCAATTTAATTTCTAGTTTGCACAAGTCTTTCAACAAGAGGATGAACCATTTCAACAACATGAATGTTAAACTTGAAATTTGTACCACTACTTGGTTCAATCGCTTAGTTCAATCGGTTGGTTCAATTGGTTGGTTCAATCATTTGGTTCAATCGCTTGGTTCAATCAATTAGTTCAATCACTTGGTTTAATCAGTTGCTTCAATCGGTTGGTTCAATCACTTGGTTCAATCAGTTGGTTCAATTGGTTGGTTCAATCACTTGGTTCAATCACTTTGAACTACCACTTGGTTCAATCGCTTGGTTCAAAGTGTTTGGTTCAATGAGTCAGTTCAACGGGTTGGTTTAGGTGGTCATTTCAATGATACATCTAATTCACAAGGTAATTAAATGGATGCAACTCCTTACAGAACACAAAGTGTTGAACCATTGAACCATTAAACCGTTGAACTCCAAAAAATGGTTTAGGTTCAACTAGAAGGTTCAATGATAGAGACCCGAACAAAGGAAAGGCTGAAAGAATTGACCAAATGGTGACAGGCACGTGAACATCAACTTTACGGTAATGAAATATCCATTGATATTTAAATGAAAGATGTGAACCCAAAGGAATTTAAAGGCTTAAATCCAAAAGGAATAAACTTCCGAGAAGGGAGCCTAAAGAGCTAAGTGCAAAATTGGATAAAACAGTCCAAGTGGCAAAGGAAGGTGTTGACTCAAGGAGTTACTCTAGCAGTTGACACAGTATCTGCCAAGTGGTCATCAAGGGGTGAAAACAGTGAATGATGCGACCCATTTTTCTTCACTTTGCATTAATGAGTAGACAAACCATGTGAATGCCTTGAATGAGCAGTCTTGTTTATAGACAGATAGTGCAGCCTATGTTTTCACACATGATGTTTAATGTATTTAAAACACCTAAAGTCAAAATCAAAGTTGACACAACATTCTCTTTCAGTGGCTTCCTCTTGCCAATGCTCCCAACACACGTAGGCCACTTGTCAAAGGGTGCCAAAGTCTTTTCCAAAAGGGGCACTTTTGATTTCTTCTTCTCTATATATATTGTAACTTCTCATTTCAGAAGATATCTCTTGGCTTTTAAGGTGGAGCTCTGCCATATTTTACCTTGAATCAAGACATAGCATTTTTACCTCCATTTGTTCTTACACTTTTTCATATGTCTATGGATTTGTTTTGTGTTAAGTCATTTTTCTTTTATGCTTTCACAGAAGGATTCTAGCATGTCTAGTGTATTGCAAAGTTTCTTCTTTTGTAGGTCTACCAGAAGTGTCTACAACAGAGTATAGGTGTATGTGAATAGGCTTCCATAGTGTGCCTTAGAACACCTCTAGTAGTTCTTCCTTCCCCTATCTCCAGAGGACCCCTAGCTCACTGATGTAGAAGAATTTCTCATCTCAAATGAAGTGTATGCCAGCTTGTTCTTGGTGGAAAGTTTAGGCTCAAGCTAAGTAGATCAAACCATTTTTGTGTTAAGCACAGGATATACTAAGAGGGGGAGGTGAATCAGTATATCATATATCTTATAAATCTTTCCTTTAACCAAATTCCACTTAATCAAACATTCAATATATGCAATAAAAATCAAACAATAAACATCACACAAGATACAGAGAGACACCAGATATAATGTGGAAACCCAATGTGGGAAAAACCATGAAGAACAATCTCAAGTATATTCATGAGAACAGACCCACAAGAGCACCATACCCCTTTGCCGAGTACCAACCTTAACTACAATTCATGAGCACCAACCCATAGGAGCTTCAAACCCCTTTGCCGACACCAACCCAGCTACTATTCATGAGCACCAACCCACAGGAGCACCAACCCCTTTACCAAGCACCAACCCAGCAACAATTCATGAGCACCAACCCCTTTGTGTATACCACACACCTATCTCTCAATGTTTCTATCTCAAAAAATGATAGATTAATACAACATCTCCTTCCTCTCTCTCACCTTTTCTCTTCTAAGCTAGATATAACAAATACAAATCATATTCATCTCTCACAATTGCTCTTCTAAGCTAGATATTACAATATCAAATCAACCTCTATCTCCCATATTACAAATGGCTTCTCAAGCCTTTATTTGTAGCTTTCCAAATGACCTTTGGCCTTCCCCCTTTGTGACCCTTCAATCTTCATGGAAAATGGCACCAATCTTGGATGACCCTTCATATTCAAGCCTTTGAAAATTCATGTGGTGACCCTTCATGACCAAAAATGTCCTTCCCACTTTTGTCCTTATCTTTGGTGACTTTTCATATTCCTCAAAGTGTCCCTTCATAATAAATTGTGCCCTTACTCTTTTGTCTTCACTTGGTGACTCTTGGTATTCCCCAAGATGACTCTTCATGGAAAAATGTGTCCCATCCTCCTTTTGTCTTTATCCCATGGCTCTTCGACTTCTCCATGGGCCCTTATTTTGTCTCATATGCAACCAAAAATATATTCATTAATATTAAATAAATATTAACTCATATTAGCCAAGATAAACAATATTAAATGCAATGGGGCCTTTATTACCAATAATGCTAAACCTTTGACATCAATGACAATATTTCCAACAATCTCCCCCTCTGTCATTGATGGCAACCTCAATCCTAAAACTGCCACATCCTGTCACCTACGCATACTATCATTTGAAAACATACAGTAACTCCCCCTTATTGTAGTGACATGTACCTGTTCCCTATACCTATTTTTTTCACCTATACTTGTACCTGTACCTATTATTCTCCCCCTTTTACATCAATGGCAAGAGGTCCTACCTAGAACTAACACTTAGCTCCCCCTTAACTAATGCTGAACATCAATGGTAGGAAGTAATAGAAATTACTCCCAACTCCTCTCACCAATCTTTGAATGTGTCCTTTGATTGTGCCTTTAAGAAGATATCTTACAATACCTATACATTGTTCCCTATCCTTTGAGCATCATTTGAAGATTTTCTTCTAATCTTAAAACCTTTTGCATGAAACTTTAAGGTGTATCCTTGATCACATATTTTCCTTACACTCAATAGATTATGCTTATAAAACATTTTTAGTCTTAGCTCTACCATAATGCAAACTCAAAGTACCTTTTCTGGCTATCTTGGTAGTGGTTTTATCTCTAAATCTCACTGTACCACCATTGATCTTCTTTAGAGATATGAATTTACTTTTATCTCCTATCATATGCCTCGAACATCCACTATCAATTAACCATGGCTGATCTTTACCTCTCACATGTAGAGCTGTCTGTACCATCATAGAATCTTCATGTTGTTTCTTCTGCCATGTACATGTCTGAGCCTTCTTCCTGATGAATGGAACTTTTGAAACTCTGATCCTTCTTCATTAAATCTACATGAATATACTTCTCCTTCTTTCTGAAACTGTTAGCTCTTTTTCTAATTTCTAATTTCTTGTGACCATAATCATTTGAACCACTTTAAAACTTTAAAACACTACATATGCAAGAATCATTCTAATAGCCTGAAACCTTAATACTGATGCAAAATTTTCTTCAAAAATCTATTACCTCAAAAGATATACAAATTAATTTGCCAAGTCACCTTCTTGACATGAAACATAACTAAGACCCAATATCATCCACCATGCTTCAATTTTTAAAAGTGTCTCCTTGAAGCCTAGAAGAGACACCCCACACAATAGGGTTCTAGAAATAAATCTCAGGAGATTCCCACATCTCCTCTGTTTCTTCCTTGATCTTCTTGTGTTTTTATTTTAGAATCCGTTTAAGCATGTCTAACCATTTTTCCCTACTGAACTTATCATTTATGATGTTTTTCATCTTCTCAACTTTTGCAACTATCTTATCTTGACAAAGCTCATGCTCAAATGTAAAAATAGATTCTGCACAATCCTTCTTATCTAATTCTTTATCTACTATAGCAAGTAATTCATTTTCACTCTTGAACTCAATCTGATCAACCTTTACTATTTTAGGTCTCCAAACTATAATTTGTCTTTTCTTATATTTTCTAGGGGCTCTATTTCCTTTGACATACCTTGAATATCTCTTTACTTTATTTTTACATAATTTAGCAATATGGCCAACCTCATGACAACACAAGCAAACAATATTTCTCATACCTTTTTCTTGAATGTGACTGAGATCTCCCTTTGACTCATTACTTCTCCTCATACAATCTCTTGCCCTATGACCAACATGATGATAAATAGAACAATGGCCATGAAAAGAATTTGAAAACTTGAAAGCATTGGGCTGCCTAATTGGCTTCTTTGATTTGCTTGCAAAACTTACATCCTTCTTTCCTTGGACTAATATTTCATGATCTTTTTCAATCTTGAGTATAAGCTTCTCATGATTATCCTTTAAAGAACCTAACTCAACCTTCAACTGATTACACTCTTCTTCTTTTGATGTTAAAATTGAAGTTGCAACCTCTAACTGATTCTTAAGATCTTGAATAAATATCTTATTATCTTTTACTTCTATAGCCAACTTAGAATCCAAGATACACACCTTTTCCTTAAGAGCCTCAACCATAGATTTCAACTCTTGATTCTCCTTCTTTCGTTGCTTGGCCATCTTATGCTTTTCTTTGATCTACCTTCAAGTTGTTAAATCCTTTCTGAAGGAAATTTCTCTGATACCAATTGTTAAGCATGGGATATACTGAGAGGGGGGGTGAATCAGTATATCATATATCTTATAAATCTTTCCTTTAACCAAATTCCACTTAATCAAACATTCAAGATATGCAATAAAACTCAAACAATAAACATCACACAAGATAGAGAGAGACACCAAATATAACATGGAAACCCAATGTGGGAAAAACCATGGAGAACAATCTCAAGTATATTCATGAGAACAAACCCACAAGAGCACCATACCCCTTTGTCATGTACCAACCTCATCTACAATTCGTGAGCACCAACCCACAGGAGCTTCAAACCCCTTTACTGAGCACCAACCCAACTACTATTCGTGAGCACCAACCCACAAGAGCACCAACCCCTTTGCCGAGCACCAACCCAGCAACAATTCGTGAGCACCAAACCACAGGAGCACCAACCCCATTGTGTATACCACACACCTATCTCTCAATGTTGCTATCTCAACAAATGATAGATCAATACAACATCTCCTTCCTCTCTCTCACCTTTGCTCTTCTAAGCTAGATATAACAAATACAAGTCATATTCATGTCTCACAATTGCTCTTCTAAGCTAGATATTACAATATCAAATCAACCTCTATCTCCCATATTAAAAATGGCTTCTCAAGCCTTTATTTATAGGTTTTCAAATGACCTTTGGCTTTCCCCCTTTGTGACCCTTCAATCTTCATGGAAAATGGTGCCAATCTTGGATGACCCTTCATATTCAAGCCTTTGAAAAGTCATGTGGTGACCCTTCATGACCAAAAACGTCCTTCCCACTTTTGTCCTTATCTTTGGTGACTTTTCATATTCCTAAAAGTGTCCCTTCATGAGAAATTGCACCCTTACTCTTTTGTCTTCACTTGGTGACTCTTGGTATTCCCCAAGATGATTCTTCATGGGAAAATGCATCCCATCCTTTTTTGGTCTTTACCTCGTGGCTCTTCAACTTCTCCATGGGCCCTTCTTTTGTCTCATATGCAACCAAAAATATATTCATTAATATTAAATAAATATTAACTCATATTAGCCAAGATAAACAATATTAAATGCAATGGGGCCTTTATCACCAATAATGCTAAACCTTTGACATCAATGACAATATTTCCAACATTTTGGTGTATCACCTTTTAATTTAGGTTCTATTTTTAGCAAGCTTTCTCTATTTTAACCTCCCCCCCATTGTTAGCAGTAGAAAATCTAGGACCACAGAGATACATCAAAGGGAGTTAGCCCTTATCTAGAGATTCTCCCCTCAATTTTGCTAGACCCACAAGCAAGGAAGGAGTCTCTATTATGTCGCGTGGAAGACATGAGCTCAACCTCCTATCAAGGGTGAAATCCATAGTGTCAACAATTCTTAGCACACTTGGTGGGACCATGTTTTAACACTTAGAAAATTTTCAAGATTGGTGTTGGTCCTGTTATAGTAGAACAAACCATTAATCCAACATCTTACCTTTAATCAAGCAATTGTGGGACAAGTTTTGTCCAAACAGTTGAAGAATTTTGGTGTGTTCTTCAACCAACCAGGCTTTAGAAGATTTTTCATCAACACCAATGGTGAATATGAGTTGAATCAGCTGGTTAAGTAGTCATAGTGCCATCAAGAAATTATATTTTGGTATGTATAATTCCATTGCTCAGAACCATGGGTCTTGTGTTCCTTCATATTGTTTTGATCAAGATCATACTATTCATGGAATCACCTCAAGCAACAAGGATGAATACGGTTATGAGTTTATCCCTTTATAGGTCAAATATGACCAGTCTTAGCCCTATCAAGAGCTATATCAGTCTTATGCCCAGTCTTCTCAATGTGTCACTTCTCCTACTCAATCTAATCTTTTTTCCAATCAACCCATTTACACCTTCAAACAAGCACTACTGGGATATGAAAAGTATGTAGTGGAGCTTAACACTAGAAGGGGATGTGGCCAACAAATCCCTGGTCATGTCATCCATCAATTGAGAAATGCACTAGATTTAGTTAAGAGTGAATTGACTCCTATTGAAAGAGCTAATTGGTAAAGGCTTACAAATGAGATGCTAGATGTGAGTGGTTTGATTGCATATTTGGAAGGGAGGCTAAGTATTCATGAGAGGCAGCCTTACCAAGTCTATCAACCTGCATACCCACTTCCCTAAGTTTCATATTAGTCATACGCAGCCCCAGCTCATAAGCCAAGTCAAGCCTGTCAAAGTCTTTTCCCCAATCATGCTGAGGAGAGTTCTGAAATAGTAAATCTTGTTTATAAGGCTAATCTTGATAAGCAGATTGAATTGGAAAATCTTCAAATGTAGTAGTCTATGTTGGCAACAAGGGAAGTGGAATCCAAACCCTCACTACCCTCTCACATTGCAACCCCATCACCCCAAAAGGAGATGTCTAGTCCTAATATCATGAGTTAGCATAAAGTAGTTGAGTCATGGAATGACAAGGAGGAGAAAGACATTGTCAAAGAGTGTGAGGTAAAAAATGAGGCTAGTCCTTTTCATGTCCCCCCCCACCCTTCCTCAAGAATCTTCTTGTACTCCATGGCAGCTTTCATACACTCCCCATTTCCATGATGATTCCTATGAGCTCCAAGAATGACTCTTTCAAGAAAATCTAGCTAGGCAAATTGAGGAATTAGAGGCAAAGGTGAGACTGCTTAGTGAAGGAGAGATGGAGGTTTCAGACCTTAGAGATGAGCCTATGCCAAAAGACACCCCTTCTACCAATCCTCAGGTCTCTCAACATGATGTCAAGATTCCAAGTTGGAGGAGTGCCTATCATGAACCAACTTGGGATCTTGAAGAAGATAAAGTTGCTCCTACTCATCATGATGATGCTTGTGACCTTGAGGAAAGGCTCTCCCAATAAAATATAGCTAGGAAAATTGTAGAATTGGAATCCAGAATGAGATCCCTCAACTAGGGTGTGATGGATGGTTTAGACCAAATAGTAGATTTCATGTTTGAACACACCCCATCTACACCCCTCCAAGATAGCTATCAAGCCATGTCTGATATAGATGAAGTGCTGGCCAAATGGAAGGAGGATGATCTTTTGATTCTAGCTCAAGGACTTCCTCCTCTCCCACATGAGTTCATTCTTTAGCTTTCCACTTCATCCCTTCTCAAGGAGGAACCTATTTTGAAAGAGGTGAGTGAAGAGGAGTATACTTAGTTCATGACTGATCAGGGAGACTCCATGAATGTAGATGAGAAGGATATCACCATAGACATATTGGAGGAACATGGACAGCCTCTTGTTCATGTTTTGAATTATTTGTTTGAAGTCATTGGGGCAGGTTACACTCTTCCTCAAGGAGGCTATGACCTGGCCAAGGGTGGAGAATGTAGCATTTGGACACAAATAAGTATGCAAAGGAGCTTCAACCTTTTAGATTTACCCTTTCAAGAGATTGGTGAACCTGAGATGATATTTTTAAAGTCATCAAGGAGGAACCTATTTTGAAAGAGGCAAGTGAAGGAGAGAGGATCCAATTTGTAGTTGATCAAGAATCTCTCATGGATGTCAATGAGGAAGAAATCCTCATGGATGATACTTTTAAAGACATCATCAATAATGGAGAAGACATAGGTCATGCATACATGTGGATGTTCTAGCAATATGAAGAGGAATGTAAGCATGGTGAGCTCTCTCCTCCCGTATTTGATGAACTTCCTTGTTACTTTGATGAAGAATATGACCATGCCATGGAACTCGAGTTGGAGGAGGATAAAGAGGATGTCTTTGAACAACTGAAGACTCTAGTATTTGATCAAGAAAAGGAGAGGCATGTCTATCTTGAGGAATGCTTTGAAGGAGAGAGCCTTGAACAAGAAGGTGATGTTCTATGGGATGAGCAATCAGTCTATGATCTCATTTCAGACATCACAATAGTCACCCTTCTTTAAGAAATCCATGATGACATAGAGGATCAGTTTGATAGGGTCTTCAATGAAGCAGAAGGACACAAGCCAATCCATGGTGCATATCAAAGGGCTTATGGTGATGAGCTAGCAGCCATGGATTTCTTGCTAAAACACACTAGCATAAAGAACTAGCATGAGGCAAGCTTCCAAAAACAAGAAGAATACATATATTTAGGAAGCATATTTTCCCTTGATTCATTTGGATACGAGCCAATCAAGGTGGCAGGTAAGAAGAGCAATTCACCAAGTCTCCATTCCATTCAGCCACTTGTCTGACATCATAATTTTTCTCACTATGATGGAGACTTAAGAAGTTTTCCCTTTGACCCAGGAGGCTGTTGCTAACTCTTTCAAAGCTAAATCTCAACTTCATGCCTAATGGACTTTGAGGCTACTAGTTTCTAATCATATCAGGCATGCTTCCCCTAAGAATCACCATTTTGTTGACCATTTTAGCCCTACAAGGCAAAATCAGTCCCCTTCTTCCCCTGCTATTTTGGGCTAGTTTAATTTTTGGTTTGCACAAATCTTTCAGCAAGAGGATGAACCATTTTAACAACATGAAATTTGAACTTCAACTTTGTTCCACCACTTGGTTCAATCACTTAGTTCAATCAGTTGGTTTAATCAGTTGGTTCAATCACTCTATTTAATCCATTGGTTTAATTGCTTAGTTCAATCAATTGGTTCAATCACTTGGTTTAATTGGTTGGTTCAATCAGTTGGTTTCATCACTTGTTTCAATCACTTGGTTTAATCGGTTGGTTTAATCACTTGGTTTAATTAGTTGGTTCAATCGCTTTGAACCCCCACTTGGTTCAATTGCTTGGTTCAAAGCGTTTGGTTCAATGAGTTGGTTCAATGGGTTGGTTGAAGCATTCATTTCGATGATACATCTAATTCACAAGGGAATTTAATGGACACAACTCCTTACAAAATAGAAAGTGTTGAACCATTAAACTGTTGAACCATTGAACTCCAAAAAATGGTTTAGGTTCAACCAAAAAGTTCAATGACAGAGACCTGAACAAAGGAAAGGCCGAAGGAATTGACCAAATGGCGATGAACGCATGAACATCAACTTTATGGCAATGAAATATCTATTAATATTTAAATGAAAGGCATGAAACCGAAGGAATTCAAAGGATTAAAGCCAAAAGGAAGAAACTGCAGAGAAGGGAGCCCAAAGAGTTAAGTGTAGAAATGGACAAAAGAGTCTAAGTGGCAAAGGAAGGTGTTGACTCAAGGAGTTACTCCATCAGTTGACATAGTATCTTCCAAGTGATCATCAAGGGGTGCAAATAGTGAATGGTGTGACTCATTTTTCTTCACTTTGCATTGATGAGCAGACAAACTGCGTGAATGCCTTGAAGGAGCTATCTTATTTGTAGATAGACGGTGCAGCCTATGTTTTCACACATGAAGTTTAATGTATTTGAAACACCTAAAGTCAAAATTAGAGTCGACACAACATTCTCTTTCAGTGGCTTCCTCTTCCCAATGCTCCCAATAGACATAAGCCACTTGTTAAAGGGCACCAAAGTCTTTTCCAAAAGGTGTGCTTTTGTTTTCTTCTTCTCTCTCTATATATTGTAACTTCTCATTAGAAGATATCTCTTGGCTTGTAAGGCAGAGATCTACCATATTTTACCTTGAATTAAGACAATGTTTTTACCTCCATTTGAGCTTACACTTTTACATATGTCTATGTCTTTATTTTGTGTTAAGTCATTTTTCTTTCATGATTTCACAGAATGATTCCAGCATATCTAGTGTATTGTGAAGTTTCTTATTTTGTAGGTCTACCAGAAGTGTCTACAGTAGATTATAGGTGTATGTGAACAAGCTACCATAGTGTGTCTTAGAACACCTCTGGTAGTTCTTCCTCCCTGTATCTCCAGAGGACCCCTAACTCACTGATGTAGAAGAGTTTATCATATCTAATGAAGTGTATGCTAGCTTGTTCTTGGTGGAAAGTGTAGGCTTAAGCTAAGTAGATCAAACCATTTTTGGTGTATCACCTTTTAGTTTAGGTTCTATTTTTGGCAAGCTTTCTCTCTTTTCATCCCCCATTGTTAGCAGTAGAAAATCCAGGACCACAGAGATACATCAAAGAGAGCTATCCCTTATCTAGAGATTCTCCCCTCAATTTTGTCAGACCCACAAGCAAGAGAGGAGTCTCCATTGTGTCACATGGAAGATAGGACCTCAACCTCCTAGCAAGGGTGCAATCCACAACGTCAACAGTATTCATACTAAGGAATGTGGAAATATGTTGTGATCCCCAATATACTGGTAACACTACCATTCACATCATAAAATGTCCTTGCATCAAGATCTCTTAAGGTCATTTAAGTCATCTTGCCATATTCATAATTATCCTTTGATAAGGAAGGGCATGTATACCTCCCTATGCTAATGGGGAAATGGATTCTTGCATTATGTTTGCTTGATAACAATTTATGAGTATCTATAACCTACCTCACAAATTCCATTAACTCCCATTTGTCAATTACATACCTTGGGAGGGTGTAAATGCATCCATTAAATCCTCCTACTCTAATGTATGAGTATTTTTGGAATTGAATGAAGTATGATCCCCAATTTGTGATCTTAGAAGTAGTGGCATCAGAGAATCTCATCTTTCATAACTCTTTGTCAAACATGATTTTGATTCAATTTATGAATACATCATCTACCCTTATGAAATGATGTCTACTTGCCTCAAGGTTGAGGTCAGGGTAATAATTGAAGACCATGTTGACTTTGTCAGGCACTGTGTTCAACCTTGAAAAATGCATACCCTTTGATAGTATGTAGACTAGATATTATGTCATATAAAACTTTCTTGTATGTTGGACTTCCACCAATTATTTGTGAATGGAATCACTTATCAACTAGGCATAGTGGATGTACTAATTTTTATTGGATCACCTAGATGTATTGGTATATCTAATCTTAAAAAAAAATTATCATCTAGGTTCCCAGTGACTCTATGCAAGAGTATGATGTTGTCACCCACTTCCTCCTTGAGGTTTATTCTTGCCAGAGTTTTAGGCAATCTTGTAGATGTAGGCCTAAGGGATTTTAGCCATTGTTTATTGAGGACCCTTAGACATCCAATGTTATTATCTAGATAAAAATTATTTGATGAGTCATGAGTTATATCAAGATAACTCTCATACTCTAGAATCAGAAACACTAAGTCGAAGAAGTTAGGGTCTAGGTTCAGAATCCTTTATCCCTTATCATTCAACACTTCTCTTTTTTTACATCATAGTACTTCACTAATGTGAGCACAAGCTCAGGTCTATACATTGATAAGGGGAAATCTATTATGTGGGGTAGTCCATAGTCATAAATGTTTAAATACAGTCATTTTTGAATTCAACATTTACCTTTGTCCAAAAATCACCTATGTATGTGTGACCTAGGTCTGTATCCATGATTTCATTGGTTTTATATTCCAAGATGAGTAGGACACCAGGTCCCTTATATTTTAACTTCATTTCTTTTCCAAACATAGATTCTAGGAAATTTTATGTGAGAAAACCAACTACAAAGTTGGTAGGATTTGGGGTTACAGTTATAGGTAAAAGTTCTAGTAGGATTCGGAGTTGCAAAATGCACTTGCAAGGTATGAAGAAAACTATGATGGGTTTGAGGCTTGATATTATAGGTAAAATCCTAGATGAGGATTTGGAGTTCCAAATACAATATTATTTTCCATGGAGTCGTAGGGTAACTTTTGTAGGTGAAATCTTTGTGGGTTTTGAAGTTGCTATCATAGGTGAAATTCTGTGAGGTCTGTGTATGGGATCTTTATGACATATTCTACTAGTTTTTTTCAAACCCTAGGTTTCTCCAAAGCTATAAATTTTTTGAAAAAACTTTTACAAAAACCTTGGGAAATGTAGACAACCTTGTGAAAATATAAGTAAACAAACTAAAACCCTAGATTCACTAAGCAAAGGGAAAATCCCTAGATTCACTACAAGATAGGAAAAATGGAATGAAAATAATGTATGTTATCTTGAAAAAAAATGATGGATGGAAAATCTAGGAGGAAATAGAGGAATACCATGCAGAGGATAACAATGGCTATCATGGTTTGGGGTTACATTGATGAGGCATGGCATTGTTCAGCATCGCGGCTTGGTCACTTGGTGTAGAGTTCTAATTTTTTACTTTGTAATTTAAATAATGATTTGAAGAAAAAACTAATTTTATTAATATAATCCTAAATTTAATTCCCTTAGGTCTATGGTTGGCAGAAATGATAGGAGTTTTGGATTTGTGGTGCAATTTTGAAATTTTGTAAAACTATATTTTGTACTCCAAACTCCACTTTCCACCAAGGGGATTGGTGCATTGAAAATGGGAAAAGTAGAACGTAAGGTGCAATTTGCAAACTTTTAAGTCTCAAATTGTAACCAAATTTTTGGATAGGATGGATAGTCAGTTAGAAAGCATGACTCGAATTATAATTTAAAACTTTACAAGTTGCAAATTATAATTGGAGTTCTAGTTTATGTAGGAAGTTTGATGCATGGGAAGCAAAGTTTTGATTTCAATTTTTAAGTTTTAAAGTTTAAAAATGAAACCACATCTTTATTTTCTATGGGGAATGTGTTTGGCATATAGTGGGGCTCCGTTTGTAATTTACAAGTTTTTAAGTTGCAAATTAAAATTAGAGTTTTAGTTTTTGTCTATCATGGGGTGTGTGGGAAGCAAAAGTTGGGATGTAATTTGAAATCGTTGAAGCTATAAATTACATCCAAATCTCTTATTTATATTGTCTATGTCCAAATCAAGAAGTGGAGGTTGAGATATAATTTTTAAGTTATCAAGTTACAAATTGCATTTGAATCTCTAGTTTTCATTAGCTAGAGAAAAGTGTATCTTGGGTGACCTCAAGGCCTTTTTCCAAAAAAATTAATGGGTCTCTCTTAGGGTACTAGATGTTTTGACATTTTCTGGACAAAAATATCAGCATTTTTTGTGACCTTTGTAGGGTGATTACTTGCTAATCAATTTCTTTTCAATAACCTTCTAGTTCATTGGGCATGGAGTCATTTTAAGATTAACACACTTTTAACTAGGGAAGAACAAAACTAAGATTTGCCTAAACAAGAAAAAATAGGGAAAAAATGAAACAAACGAAGAAAACAAAAACTCCTAATGATTTTAATTGTAAAAAATAATTTATTAGGAAAAACATCTAAACCTAATATATATAATTTTTTTTGGAAGGAATTCCAATCTCAAAAGCAAGATTTGAAGTATATCTCATAGACTAGGATAGGTAGTTCTAATCCATTGAGATTGAATAGCTAGAATACAATTTCTCCCTTTCAATGAATTATAATGTATGGACCATTCCATATTACATCAAACTTTGTGTGCTTTCCTGGTTTATCTCTTTTAGCATCCCATTTCAGAACCATGTCTCCTTCACTAATTCTCCTCTTAGATGGTTTTTTGTCAAAAGTTCTCTTTGTTTGAGCTTGATTTGTTTATAGAACTTTCATTGAATATTTCTTGACTTCTTCTATCTCCATGAGTTCTACCAATTGTACTATCATTTTATCATTCTCATTCAATTCTAACTAATGATTGAGTTGTAGAGATTTTAACTCAATTGACGATGGAACTTTAGCTACCCTTCCATATACCAACATGAATGGAGAATTTACAATGTCTCTTTTGGGGGTGATCATATTAGCCTAAAGTGTTGGTGTTAACAGCATGTGCCATGTCCTTTGGTTGTCATCCATTTTCCTTTTGATATTCCTTATGATATTTTTTTTAGTAAACTCAACCAAGATATTACCTTGTCGGTAATAATTGGATGAAGTTCTAAAGTATACCTTACAACCCATTCACTCACTTGAGTGCCCAAAAAAACATTGGCATTATTTGAGATAATGGTGTAAGGAATAAAAAATCTTATGACAATGCCATCCATGAATTCTAGTATAGATGCCTCTATAGCATCTTTTATTACAATTGTTACAATCCATCTAGTGAAATAATTAGTTGCTATAAGGACCCATTTGAGGCTTGTCCTCAATGGTGGATTGATCATTCCAATCAAATCCAATCCCCATTGGGAAAATGTTTGATCAACGTGGACCAGGTTGAGAGGGAGAGCTAATAATCTTTTCTTTCCTATAAGTAAGCACACTTTTCATAGTTCCTTATCTATTTGTGGTCATATTTAAATATGTTAGGCCAATAATATCCCTTTCTCATTATTTTGATGGTAGTGGTCCCTATGTAAAATTGTCCACCTGATGGACCACCATGAAAATCCTCAAGTACCTTGGGAACTTGGTTGCATTTGATACACCTTAGCATAACTCCATTCATAACTTTCTAAACAATAGTCCATCAATAAGAACATAAGGAATAGATTGGACTTATAAATTCCTTTTCTTGCACTACTAGAAATTATATGGATGCTCGCCAGTATATAGAATAATAGTCATCTCATGGATCTAGCTATTGAATAGAGGTGGATTATTTGGTTAGGATGTATTTTTAGCATATACTACATCATATACTGACTCAATAGTGTTTATATCAAAATACATCTATTCACATAAGCCCTTTAATCTTAAAATCTTTGTAATTTTGATGTTCACATCATATTCCATGACATTTATGATCCATTCTACTCTTTTTTTATTTTTTTCTTGGCTTAAAATGAATTCCTTGAAACTTTGGTGACTAACCATCAAGTGAATTTTATTATTGAAGAGCATATGCATAAACTTTTTAAGATTTTTTATTACAACATATACTTGTTTCTCCACAAAATTGTACTTTTCCTCATAATCCTTCAAGGATTGACTGAAGAAAGAGATTGGTTGTTCTAAATGTTCTTTATTATGATAGGTTAGAATATATGATATGCTACCTTTCCCTCCAAAAGCATAGATAATGAAATCACTTTTATAGTTGGGGTTGACAATGGTAGGATCTTGAGAAATAACCTCCTTGGTGGATTTAAAACTATCATTTCCTTCTTGTGTCTAGTTTAAACTAACACCCTTCTTAATCATGGAAATAATGGGCTTGACCATGGAGGAAAAATTTGGAATGAACCTTCTTATGAAGTTGATATTTCTTAAGAAAAATTTTAACCCATTTTTAAGTCTTGCAAGTGCTAGTGAAGATATAATACTTATTCTCTTTGGGTCTATTGAAATACCCTCTTTAGAAATAATGTGTCATAATATTTTTCTTTCATGAACCATGAAAATTCACTTTTTTAGATTGAGATAAGCTCTAAAATATTTTTACTTTTAAATAACATTCCTAAGGTGATCCAAGTGTGGATCAACATGTTTTGAATAAATAGTATTGTCATCTAGGTATACTATGATCATCTCATTTGTCAAACCTCTGAAATCCATATCCATGTCTCTTTGGAACATAGAACTAATGCTAGTCAGACCAAAAGGCATATTTTTATATGAAAGTGTACCCCATTTTGTAGTGAAATTAGTCTTGAATTGGCTTGATTTTTGCACTAGGTTTTGGTTATATCTAGAATAACTATCTAGAAGGGAAAACCTTTCAGATCTTGATACAGTTTGAAGAATTTACTCCATGGGTGTAAGTGGATAATGAACTGTTAGTGATGCTTTGTTTAGGCTCCTAAAATCTACATAAACCCTAATTTCACCATTATTTTTCTTTGTAGGGACCAAGTTAGCAACCCAGGATGAGTATTTGATAGGGAAAATGATGTTAGCATCTATCAGTTTGGACACCTCACTCTTTATCAAGGGTTTTCATTTTTGGATTGATTGGTCTCTATTTATGTTTAAAAGGATTGGTATTGGGGTCAAGCTCTATTGTGTATTGGGATAAGCTAGGGTCAAACTCCCTTAGATATTTATAACTCTAAATGAAGTTATCATCAAATTCTAAACACAATTTAATAAAATCTTAATTTTTAGAAACATTACATACATTTATAATCTTCAATGTTTTCCCTTATGAAATGACTATTGGAATTTATTCTTCTTCACTAACCATGATATTCTTGTTTTCACCTTTCAACTGATCATCAGAGTTGAAAATAATCTCTAAATTAAAAATGCTCATGGGTAATGTTTGTAATTCAACTGAATGATTTGATCTCCATATTTATCTTCAAGTCTTAACTTTTTTTTATCAGAGAAATTTTCTTCTTCCCTAAAAAAACTTATGATTCCCTAATCACTATCAAAAAATTACCAGTTGATTACATTGTCAGGAACAAATGGTCCTATTATCAACTTTAAATATTATATTTTTTTCTTCTTTTTCATTAAATAAGGTTATATTGGGATCCAACTGAGACCATATGATCAACATCTTTGTTTTGTGCTCTCGTTACTACTTGAATGTTTAAAGTGGTCAAGTCTTGTAACAAGTCCCAAACCCTATGTTTGTAAGATATCAACAAGTTATTATTAATTATGATTTTGGATCTTACTTTGTGAACAATCAACTCATTGTCACTAAATACTTTTAGTGATTGTATCCCTCTTTCCTTGGCCAATTGGAGACCTTGAATCAAAGCTTCATATTTAGATACATTTTTAGTAAAACTAAACTAGAGTCTAAAATAATAGATATAACTCTTTTTGACAGAGAGATCAAAACAATACCTACTTCTTGAGCCATCGAAGAATAATTACCACATTCCTTGAAGATCCTTAGCTAGTTTTACGAGATTCAAAATGATTGCATCATTTTCATGGATGCAATAAGTATCCAACTCAATTTATTTTACATAATAATATGGATCAAATTTGATATTTGATCCCCATTTATCTAGATTAGTGTTTGGGATATATTCCATAGGTGATGCAAACTCATGATTTATCTCCTCTTCATGATCTTGTAATGTGTAATTCATATCCACTAGAATAGGAGTGTATGGCTCAATATGGTCTTTAGAAATTGGCTTATATATTATTGTTACTGTCATTCCATATCTCATCCTAACTAACATGTGGGACTGGTCAATAGATATATACCCTCTCATTTTTTTAGTGAAGTCTCAATAAAGGTAGATATTAAAATAGGGGGATGTTAATAATTGAGATATCTTGGGAAATTGACAATCTTGGGAATGCATGGATGGTAATTTTATATTATAAAATATTTGAAAAATGGTCCCATATAATTAAACCACACCTTTTTTTATAGGAATATACTTAATAGAAAGAACATAAAATATTTTTTAGGGCACAACAGAACTGTTAGCCCCTGCATCTACTATGAAGTTATGGGTGAGATGTTTCCCAACTATGAGTGAAAGATAAAAAGGGGGAGGCTTACCATTTTGATTGCTTTGGTCTCAATTTTTGGTTAACATAAATTAATTGTAGCATTAGTTCCCTTAGTTGGAACTTTGTCTCTTATTTGAATTTTTTTGAAATCTTCTTGTAGAAAGTCCCTTTGCAAAGGAATAGGTAGTTCTTTCCACATGGTAAAATTCAAATTAGTTTACTTCAATTTTTATAAAATACTAAAAGGAATGTTACCAACCTTGATTTGTTCCTTTATGGGAGCTATATCTTCCTTCATGATATTTGGGGAAAATAAAATTGACTTTGACTGGCCCATTAACACATTGGGTGGCCTCTAGAATGAATTGGTTTTTGTAGACTCTTGTAAAACTTTAGAATTTGTAGCTTTGTCCACCCTAGGGGGTTAATAAAATTTTATTGACCTCTTTTAGATCATGTATTTTTTGCGACTAAAAAACCACCATTGACTAGTGAATCCTCCTGATTTATACCACAAAAATCCTCCTCTTACCAGTTCAAAAGTGTAGATTCACTCTAAATAGGCTCTTGTGTATCTTCCTTTATTGATGTGGCTTCTTCTTATTGTCCTTGAGTGTTAGATATGCTTTTCACCATCAAGGCTTGAGTGAGGACACCATTAGGGTAACCATTTTGAATATGTGGTTGAGCACAAGAGTAACACCAGTCATACTCCTAAGATAAGATGTTCTAAATAGGTATAATAGCTTTAGATTTACTTAGTGAAACTAGAACATAGATGTTCAGAGGCTTTGATTTCATATTTTCACTTTATGTTTGTGAATTTCCTTGGTATGGATGCCTATTGGGTTGGTATGTTTGGTTAGATTACTTATAATTCATGTAGTTATGGGATTGCTTCTTTTTCATTACCACCAACTCATTACCAAAGCTTTTAATTAGTGACATAAATTCATATAAATCATCATTGGGATTAGGAGTTAAATATAGTGATTTTTTTGTAGTGGGAATTATGGAAATAAAGGCATTGGAGGTCATTGGGAATTTTTTCCATCTTAAATTACATAATTTTTTGCTCTTATTATAATTTACTAGGCATTAGGGAGTGTGGTACCATCCATTGACTAAATCATGACATCTATATCACTATTTAAAGCTCTTAATTAATATAGGAAAACATTATTTGGGGTTGATTTGACCAAAACTAGAATTCTATTCCATGTTTTTTGAAAGAAAGAATTGAAATCACTGATGAATTCATGAGGAACCCATTGAATAGTATTTAGTTGTTCAACTAGGGATAGGTGATCAATCTTGTCTTCAAATTATATGCATATTATAGTTCCTAATTCATCTCAAAAACTAATGGAATTGGGGAGCAAACATCTATACCATTATAAGGATTTACCATTAAATAGGGAGACAAGAAGTTTGATTGCCATATTTTCTTATACTATATTGTGAACTAAAAAAATATTAACAATGTCATATATATGTTCCATGGGAATGGTGGAAGTTTAACCAATAAAATACAGAAGGATTTTTAGAGCCTAGGTGGGTATATCATCATACTGGGCCAACTAAAGTGGGCTACCTCCATTGAAGGATACAAAATTTTGATTTCTCAAGGACATATTAGGAGGTATGAAACTACTATGGGAATTTGTAGGATATATTGTAATGTAAGGTATAAATGATCTTGATTTATTTTATAATTAAATGAAAATTATTTCAACTCAATTTTATTACCTTTAGTAGGTGATATTGTTTGTATCTTTTAGCATATGAAAACCTATATTTCCTAAATCTATAAGCTAGTGGAGTCACTAGGTGCTTTTGAAATGTGTACGAGATTCATAAAATTATTTCTAAGAATAACACCAATATATTAGTAATAATTTTTAAGAACAAAGAGATGTTCAACCATATTGATGAGAAAAAAATAGAGGTAAAATTTGGAAACAATGAGAAGGTTCCCATCATGTACAAATGAAGAATTTATATCCACACCAAGCAAGGTGACAAAAGGAAAACTAAAGATGTTTAATATGTGCCTGGGTTTAATAAAAACCTTATTATCATTGGTCAAATTGTTCAAAATGGGTAAAACGTCATATTTGAGAATGGAGAATGTATAATTTATTCTATGAGTGGATTCAATAGGTAGATTACAACCGTTACAATGATAACTAATTGAATGTTTCCATTAAGAATGTAAGGTGAGATCACAATAGCATTTTAAACTATGGTAGTAGATGAGTCTACTCTTTGGCACTTTAGATATGGGAATTTGAGCTTTGGATGGATGAACCTTATTCAAAATAATCAAATGGTGAGAGGGTTTCCCCTTCTATAATATCCAAACAAAGTGTGTGAAGGATGCATATTAGGAAAGCAACATAGGAGTGAATTTCCCATAGATAAAGTATGGGTAGCTCAAGCTCCTTTAGTTATGATCCATTCGGACTTGTTTGGTTTAATTAATATGCCCTCCTTATCCAATAATGTCTACTTCATGAAATTCATATATGATTTCAACTGAAAGAAATGGGTATATTTCTTAAAGAACAAATCAGATGCATTTGATACGTTTAATTAATTCAAGGCCATGGTGGAGGAGGAAAGTGGCCACCACATAAATATTTTTAGGATGGATAGAGGAAGAGAGTATATATATAATGATTTAATGAATTTTTTAAATAAAATGGGATAAAGAAGTGATTTATAGATAGGTATACACCACAATAAAATGGTGTGGCTGAGAGGAAGAATAAGACCATCGAGGATATGGAAAGGAGTATACTAAAGGTAAAAGGTTTGCTTAATAATTTCTGGTCTAAAGCTATAAAAACAATAGTATACTTTCTAAATATTTATCTAATGAATATAATTAGGGATATTATCCCTCAAGAAGCATGGAGTAATCAGAAGCCTAGAATTAAAAACTTTAAAGTGTTCAAATGTGTTGCATTTACACACGTGCCCAATAAAAGAAGAATAAAATAAAATGACAAAGGTGAGAAATATATATTTACTAGGTATAATGATTATTGAAAGTATTATATATTTTACAAAATGCTCACTAAGGATCTCATAGTCAGTCAGTATGTTTAACTCATTGAGCATGAAGTTTGGAAAGAGAGACAAGCAAAAGAACAAGTACAAATAAGGGATAATAGACCCTTTATTTAATCTAAACTAGTAGGTCATACCTATAATCATACATCAAATTACACCCATATTTCATAAATGGATGACTCATCTAGTGATAAAAACTATCAAGTATTTCAAGGAGTTATTCTTAATTTAACATCATACTCCTCCAACTCAAGTCAATGTTTATCAAGGTCAAGGAGATTGTAAGAAGTCTATGAATAGTCAAGGTGTGAACAAAATCAATATGAAACAATGAATTATGATATTTTTTATCAACTGATGCTATTTTTTATGAGGATGAAATCAAGGACAAAAAGTGGTGTGAGGCAATGGATGAATGAATTCATGCCATAGAGAGAAATGAGACATGGAAGTTAGTTGATCTTCCAAAAGGAAAAGAGGTTATAGGAGTTAATTAGGTATAAAAGACAAAAACCACTCCCGAAGATAAGATAAAAAGGCATAAGACAAGACTAGTGGTGAATGCATACAAGAAATCCATAAACATGAAACATAATGAGATGTTTGAATGTATAGAAAGGTTAGAAATAGTGAGGACAATCATAACCATTTTTTCTCAACACAAATGGAATGTATATCAAATTTATGTCAAGTCAGCCTTCTTGAATGGATTGCTAGAATAAGTTGTTTGTGTGGGCCATCCACCTGGATATGAGATTCTCGGGCATGAGAACAAGGTATATAGGATAAAAAAAGGTTTTGTATTATATCAAGAAAGCACCAATGGCATGTTAAAACTAGATAGTGAACCCCTAATCTGCATAAAAGTAAGCAAAGGTGATATCATTATTATTGTGTTATATGTGGATGATCTAATATTCACCATAAATGTAAATCAGTGAATAGAAGAGTTCAAAACAACAATGAATATAAAGTTTAAGATGACTTATTTAGGTCTATTGATGTACTTTATTGGTATACATTGAAGCAAATGGATAGTGGCATCTTTATATGCCAATATAATTATGTAAAGGAGATTTTAAAAAGTCTTAAGATGATGGATAATAAGCTACTATCTACAATAGTTGATACAATCTTGAAGTTATGCAAGGTTGATTGTAACAATAATGTAGACCCCACACGATATAAGAGCTTAGTGGGAAGTCTAATGTATTTGATAGCAACTAAGTGAGACATCATGTATGAAGTTAGCCTCATATTTATATTCATGGAAATTCCAAAGGAGACATATTAGTAAGCAAACTAAATAATCTTGAGGTATGTGATTGGCACAAGAGATTATGGAGTTTTGTATGCAATAACAAATGATTTTTGGCTAGTGGGTTATGTGAATAGTGATTGGGAAAGTAGTATTGATGATTGAAAGATCACTTTAGGGTATGCATTTCATCTTGGTTTAGGAGCCATATCTTGTGCTTCAAAGAAACAACTGATAGCATCAATTTCTAGAGATGAATTATAGTACATAGTATCCAATACAACATGCAAAGTTGTAAGGTTAACAAGGATACTTTCAAATTCAAATGAGGAGTAGAAAGGATCTTATATGGTCTACTCTGATAATATATTCTCCATTAAATTATCAAATAATCTCATATTTCATAATAGGAGTAAGTAAATTATAATAAGGTGTCACCTAATTTGAGAGTTAGTTGAAATTCATGTAATAGAGCTTAATTTTTGTATGTTAGATCAGTAGCTAGCTAGTATATTTACTAAGCCTTTACTAAATGATAGTTTTATGCACTTAAGAGAAAAGTTAGGGGTCATTGATGAAATAACATTGGGCCCAAAAATATTTATGTTGTCTTCAAAGACCTAAAACCAAGCTCCATAGTCTCATAGTTTAGCTACGGACTATAATAGTCCAGCCACATAATTTAACAACCCACCTCTAAACATGAACATAATGATTTCAAATTGATATAGGTAGGTAAAGAAAAGATATAAATATTTTTTTAAGGCTAATAAAATTTTAGTAGAACATGGTAGGAATGTCAATAATAAGGGCGAGTGTAAAATATTCTACTCTTCCATACCTACCTACCCACCCCTCAAGCTATAGACTATAACAGTAGTCACCAAACAAGAATTTAATGTAGTGGGTTCAAATTTGAAATTTCCCAGTGATTTGGAGTTTTATGAAAAAATACAAGGTAGTTGAGAATCCTAGCAATAAAATAAAAGGTAGAAAAGATGAATAGAATGTAGGAGTGGCATAAAATAGATGCAATAGTTAGAGGGAAAAGAGCCTAGAGAATATAATGTAGCAACAGTCTGTAGAAAATAGGGGAAGTGAGGAGGAAAAGATGGTCAGAGAATGGAAGTAAATAGCCAATATCAAGAAAGAAGGCAAAGTGAGTGGAAAACAAAAATACAAATAATAGTATAGAGGAATATTTTTTAACAATAGTTAGAGGATTTTATAAAGATAGGAGGAATAAAACAAAGGAGTTTAGTCTAGCATATGAATGTTCTATAATAAGTTTAGTAAACAGTTGTAGTTATGATAATATAGGATTTTAAATCAATTTGTAAAAGAGTGTTAAATAAATCTACTATAATTTTTTTACGTGTTTATTATGTATTTAACCTACCTCCTCTATATTAGAGTTATTTTAGCATGGTATTTTGTCAATTTACAACTTTATATTGTTAGTTATAACATATCCCAAAAGCTTCTTCCTATAATTGTATATCTTCTCCCTTTCCATTTATTTTCTAGCACCCAGGAAAAAAAATTATAATTGGGATGGATTTCAATGTTATTTTATCTATTTATAACAAAACACATGGTAATCCTCTTCCTTCATAGTCTCAAATAGTTTTAATTGTTTCATTTCTTCTAGTTTTTTTTATTGGATGTTGCTCCAAAAAATGATCTATTCTTGTGGTTGAATAAAACATTGGGTTTTAGAAGCATTTTTGAATGATTGGGTAGGTTTTTTGTTAGCTCCTCTTAGCTAGATATTATTTTGATGGTGGAAAGCAAGAATCTATCAGTCTGATGTTTGGACCATGTTCACATCAAATGGAAAGTTATAAAGAATGGTGAAATAAGAATGTAAATAGGAAAGTAAATATGCCTTCTGAGATCGAATCCCCAAAATTGACTTTAGAACCTCCATTTTATATTCAAAATGTCCCTGAGACTCATGATTAGATGCCTATTTATACAAATATCAAGAATGAAAATACTATGGTGACAAAACATGAGGTAGAAAGATCCTTTGAGGAATAAAATGCTAAAATGTATAGCAACTATTGTTTCAATTAATAGTTTACACCCCATAAAAGTGAATGAAGTAACTAACACTCTCTGCTTAGAATTAAGTTATTTTAGAGATCAAGAGGATTGGACCATAGTGCAAAAGAAGAAAAAACATAAATAATAAATTCCCTATATAATATAATATGATATATAATTCAAAAATAAAGATGGTGTAGGAGGGACATAGTCATTTGTGGGGTTTGACACATAAGGTCAATATGTTTTTTTGTATTTTCCATAATTATTCCTAATGTACCACTAGAAGAGGTGCTTCATTAGAGCTATTATTTCCATATTTTTTAATACATTATTCAAGGTTTTGGTTCCTTTTAAAAACCCTTACTTTTACCCCTATATAAAAAAATTAATTAAAACATAGGACTTAATATGCAAGATATAATCTACACACACCATGTTTTTTAGAATCTAAAATTATGAAGGATTTTTAAAAATAAGTTCCAGTTTACCCAATCACAAGATTTGCTTAGATATAAAGTTTGATTATCGTATTAGATTCCTTATTTAATTTATCTAAGTGAATTAGATTATGGAAAATAACAACACCATCTAATATTTGTATATTTATGCCAAAAAGTGAATGCAAAAAGTTGGGAGACAAAAAAGGTGACACAATGAATAAAACAAAACTTTTTTTTTAAAGGGCGTATGCCTTTTTTTTAATAAAACAATGCAAATCCCATATGGTTCAGTCCCAACACTAAATGGTGTACACCCTTTGTACTATAAAGAATGTATGCCCTTTGCAAAGACATGTATATATATTTTTTTTGTTTTGTGTAGTTTGACCTAGTTATTTTTACATTTAAAGGCATTTATGTGTTTTTGGTTGTGTTTTTGTTTCTGTGTCAATTCTGAGGTGACTTTTTTTGTTGTGATGTTTTTTGTTTATGTGTGCAAGGATATATTTATTAAAATAAATTTAATGCACCATATTCTAATACATGTATGTATATATATATATTTTTGTGTGTGTGTGTGTGTGTGTGTGTGTGTAGTTTGAGCTAGTTATTTTTTTTATTTTAAATATGTGTATGTGTTTTTTGTTCTTTTTTTTTCTTTATGTAGACTGAGATTTTTGTTTTTTAGTTTGTGTGTACAAGAATATATTTATTAAAATAAATGTAAGAATTATAATTTTGCATTTAATTTTATATTACATTTTATATTTCATACTTTAAAATTATTTTACTAAATATAAAAAATTAGGGCCAGTCCACATCTTTTGAAATTGATTACAGAATTGTAGAAGTTATCATTTAGAAGTCAATTTTTCAAATTCCATTCAGGTTGTTACTTTAATTTTAGAATTTCAAGATTAGAAGATAGATTGAGAAATGAGGTTTAAAATCTTATTACATATGTAATATATCTATACCATTGAGTATTGCATGCATACATTACCTACTTAAGTATTACCTACCTACTTTATCTACTTTAGTATGCCTTACCTAATTAAATAGCTAAGCCATATATCGATCTCAATGAGTGTTCCCTACCCAAATAATAAACCCTAAATTAAAAAACTAGGACCTACACCCTAAACCCAAATTTGTAGACCCTAAAACCCTAACTTTTAACCCAAAATCCCAAAAAAATATGCCCTAAACCTTTAACACCTAACCCTAAATTCTAAATTTGAAATCCTAAACTCCAAACCTAAACCCTAAACCTTACACTTAATCCCTAAAATCTTAACCGCAAAACTAAAACCATAAGTCATAAACCCTAAAAATTAACTCCTAAATCAAAAATTCCAAACCCAAATAGAAAATAAAAAACACTAAACCTTAAACACTAAACCTAAATCCATAAACCGTTAACCCTTAACCCTAAACTTAAAACCATAAAACCCAAACTGTAAACTCTAAACCATAAACACTATACCCAAAATCTTAAACCTTAAGCCCTAATCTCCAAACATTAATCCCAAACCCTAATTAATCAAATCTAATTTACAAATCCCAAATGCTCAAATAAATCCACAAGACTAAAACCCTGAACCTTACACCCTAAACACTAAACCTTAAGTGTCAAACAAAAAACATAAAACCCTAACCCAAAACACTAAAACCTAAACCCTAAAAGTTAAAACCTTGGTCCCTAAATACACAACCCATAATTTTAAAACATTTAATCATAAAATAAAAATTATAATCCCTGAATCCTAGTTCTTAATCAATAACACTAAAACTTGAACCCTAAATACTAATCCCCATACCCTAAACTCTAAACTATAAATCCTGAACCATCAACCTTAAACCTAAAATTTATAAATCATAAACCTCTAACCATAAACAATAATATTAATTTATCACCTATATAGAGAAATGAGAGGGGGTTTTGGATAAGCCATATCTTGAAATTATAGGGGTCACTCTCACCTATATAGAGAAAGGAGTGACTACAAAAATTTGTGTAAAATAATTGAAGTTGGATTTAGGATGAATTCCTAAATAATTCTATGGGTTTTTACATCAATGGGTCTATCAATATGCATAAATGGATAACCTGTAGCATGTAACATATAACATACATATAGTAATGATATAGTCATTCATACATTACATCTACCCCATACCTAGTACTACATATATTTATGTTGTCACTTATACATACAATACTCCTATATTCATGATACAATCACTCATACCAGGCATAAATGTAGTGAATCACCCTGGTACACTCTTTTTCCACATAAACCATTCACCTTAAACCCCAAACCCTAAACACCATAAAATTTGAATGTTGAACCCTAAACCTAAAAATTAAATGCCATAAACCTTCAATGTTTAACACTAATACATTAGATCTAAACCAAAAGAAATAATACCTAAACCCTAAAACCTAGAATCTAAACATAGAACCTTAAACCTTAGACTTTATACCTTAGACCCTAAGCCTTAAAACCTAAAATTTAAACCCTTAACCCTAAATCCCAAACCATAAACAAAAAATATTAAATCTTAAACACTAAGCCATATAACCTTAACCCTATAATCTCAATATTAAACACTGAACCATAAAAACAAAATATAATATCATGATCCTTAAACTCTAAATATTAAACCCCAAACCATAAACCCAAAACCTAAAACTTTGACCCTTAAAATCTTAACACTAAACCCTAATCTTAAAACCCTAAAAAATAAACCCTAAAACTTGAAATTTGAACTCTAAACAAAAAACACAAAACCATGAAAACTCAAACCCAAAACAATAGACCCTAAATCCTTAAATTAGATAAACCCTAAACCTTAAAACCTAAATGCCAGAACCCAAATAATCAACCCCAAACATTGAACTATAAACTTTGAACCATAAACCCTTGACCTGATACCCTAAAAATGAAACCTAAGTGAAAACACTAAACCTAAATGATAAACACTAAACCCAAATAATAAACTCTACACATACATTTTAGAGAGCCACACCATAGAGGAATGATGCAAGCATTGGTCATTATTATCAACCCCTTCTTTACTTTCCTATCATAATTTCATACATGAATCACACTTAATTTTAAATATACATCATTATAAATGTAATTCATGATACTAATGGAACTTTGGCTTTCAATGCAACTTGGGTTCTTAGTACAGATTAAGATGGTAATGCAACTTGGGCATGCAATGTAACTCAAACTCATAATGCAACTCAACATGTTAATGTGACTCAAGATCTAATGCATCTTAGGCTCCCATTGAAACTTAGGATGTAAATACAACCTGGTCTTATAATAAACTTAGGCTCAAAATGCAACATGGGTTAGAAATGAAACTCAAGCTTGAAATGCAACTCAGGATCGCAATGCAATGTGGGGTCACAATGCAACTTAGGAACATAATGTAACTTGAGCTCACAATGCAACCTATTTTCACCTAAAAATATTTTATTAAGTTATCATTGAATAGGAATATAGTTTTCATCATATTAACTCTTTTTCTAAGCCACATATACATCCCCAGATCTAAAGAGCATACCAATATAATTTTTTTGCACTAAGGAGGAAACATACATTCCTTTTTTATAACTCATTTTCCAAATAAAATGATATGAAGCAATTGAAAAGAGGAAATATTTTATCTACCATCATTTTCATCATCCCTCATCATTCAAAATGAATTTTTTTCATGCAAGTGTAAAGAGGATATTATTGTATTTCCAACATGGAAATAATTCAACAATCTCCCTAGAGTAATCCATCATGACCCTACCTAATGTATCATACATGAATGAGAATAATCAACCTGGTACACTTCTATAAGAATTTTTTTTTTTTTTTTTAAAAACATTCAAAATTCATCTGAAAAAGATATTATTCAGTCTAAAATAAATTTTTATTAACTACTAGATTGGAACACACTCTAATAGATGAGGGAGTGACTAAGAATGATGAGGGAGTGATTAGGTAAAATGAGGGATGAGGATAGATGGGGAGGGGTTATTTAAGATGATAAACTATTATGGGTGTTAATGAGGGACTGATTAGGGATAATAAATCATGGTGAATGATTGACTAAGGGAGATAAGAAATGATGGTGGTTAATGAGGGATGATGAGGGATGATGAGACAATGATTAGTTATGATTAGGTATGATGAGGGTTAATAAGGATGTGTTTAGGTATGATCAAGTATAATGAGGGATGATTAGGGATGATGAGAGAGTGAATAGGGATGATGAGAGTTGATGAGGAAGTGACTAGCAACAATGAAAGATGATGAAAACCAATGAAGGAGTGATCAAGGATAATGAAGGATAACAAGAATCGATGAGGGAGTGAATAAGGATAATAAGTGAATATGAGGGTCAATGAGGGAGTGATTAGGAATGATTAGGATCAATTAGGGAGTGTCCTATGTGAATTTTGAGTGCTAGAATATGACTTTATTCTATGTGACTTTAGAATAATGCATGAGATTATAATTGAAGAATGTATGGATTGACTATCTGTTTAACATTTATTTTAGAGTGAATGGTATATTTTTAGAATTAATTTTTAATGGTGGTGATATTTATTCTATTATTAATGTATTTTATTATGTTGACTAACTACATTCATGCCTGGTATAAGTTTTCATGTCATGACTATTTAAGTAGATCATGTATGAGCGACTACAAACATATATGTTGTAATATGTGTGTGGTATATGTCATGTATGAATGATAATATAATTAATATAGGTATGTTACAAGTTAAATGTTATAGGGTAGTCATTTATGTATATTAACAAACCCAATGATTGAAAATCACACAAATTATTTATGAATCCACCATCAAGCTTAAGTATTCAATCCGGTAGGACATACTCAAGTAGGTAAAGTAGGTAGGGCATATTCAATTATTTAAAATAGGGGCATTATCAATGTTATATATCTATTACATACGTAACATGATTTTAAACCTTGTATCATAAATTAAATCATTTTTTAGAAAAATGACCAACCTATTATCATAAATTCATCTACTTCGCATACTTTTATCATCTAGGTATTAAAAAAATTATATATTTAGAAACTAAATTTAAAATTTCAAAATTCATGTTCATATGTCATTGTGAAATTATTTTTCAAAGTGTGACTAGCATTCTCTTCAAGTTAAGTTATTGTTATTTTAAGAAATAAGTGTCACTTTATATCTCCCCTTTTGTCCCCCATTATCCTTCATCTACCATAAATACATCTTGTTATTTTAAGATAAAAATAGGAAGGAAGATTTGGAGATCATTAGATAATTATTTTTAGATAATATTGTATATGGTGTTATAAATTACAATGAGTCTTAAGTTATCCAAGGATTTCACATTAACATTCTTGGGGATCAGAGTTACAAAAGTGCAATTAAAATCCTTTAATTTTTTTCTCACAGATCCAGATTCATTGGTATCTTTAGGAATATCATTTTTACAATTTCCAAAAATTATTTGAAAAATACCAGAGTAAATCCATCAGGTCTTAAGTATTTGTCATTGTCCATGCTACAAAGGACATACTATATTTCTTCTTCCATAATATATATTTTTCATAGTTTAGTTTTTTTAAGCCTAAATATTCTATGAGAGTTTGGGAGTGACCTTGATTTTGGGTGAGATTTGAGATCTTTTTTACCCTTGATTATTTGACTTTGATCCCTCAACACTGGTGGTTTCCAAAATACTATTTTGGGTTAGGCTCCCAAACCTCCCTCTTCCCTTCTATCACCCTTCAATAGGTGAAGACATTGGTAACTCATTAGGAAAATTTATCAAAATGGATATTGAATAGTCTATACAAAGGATGTTTTCTTATACTTATGTTTTTTTGGAGGTGGACTTTAGTAAAAGTCTCTCAAATAGAGTCTATATGAAACACAAAAACCTTCTCCGAATCCAAACCTTAGTTTATAAAAACATTACCCTTAGATGTTATTTTCCCACCAATTTGGCCATCTCCAGGTGGCTGTCCTCATGTAAACAAACCAAAAAATAAAAAATATTAGTGTTCTCAACCTAAAACCTAGAAACCATATGAGCACACTTTTTCGAACAAGGACACAAAAAATTCTAAAGATGGCATAGGAAATAAATAATATTCAAAGGCTATTGGAAAACTGATTATGTCAAATTAATCTCACCAAATGGCATTTATAATTAATTATATAGGGGGATGTATCAAGAAATAACATTAATATAAAACTTTTTAATCTTATAAGGATCAACCCCTTTTGATCTTCACCATAATCTTGTGCTTCAAATGGTTATTTCGAGTCCACTGGATATTGGTCATTCAGAGAGCAGGACTGAGTTTCAAAAGAAAAAGGGGGAAGAAGGTTGTATAGTGGATACAATATTCAAACATCTATGATTTTTTACTTTTATTTTATTTTATTGTCTTGTCTTATCTAATGTGGCTTTTATTTTGGGTGTGACTTTTTCACCGATTGTTTTTTGTATAACTAGAATTTTACTATAGATTTTGCTATCAATCAAAATACACTTTTCAATTAAAAAATATTTTTTACAAGTCTAATGGTATTGAAGTAAGAAAATTGAATAATTGGAATCTCATCATGCACAAAGTGGAAGGATATCAAGACTTTAGTTGAATAAATGATATAAAAAACATTAGGCATGGAGTAAATATACACTTGTTAGCAAATGTATCTATTCTTATAAATCCATTAGAGCAAGTATAGGCTTGTGTTGGATTATACAAGAAGCCATGTATTTATTTTATAACAATTCTCCCTGGTATATAGTAGTCATGATTAAGTAACTTGTTAATTTTTAAAATGTATTATGTTATTATGGTTACTTTTAAGTTGTAATATTAATATATGAGATGAATTATAATGTAATGTTACATGTTATTTAATATGCAAACTACTATCATATATTGACATTATTATGGATAAATAAGTTAAATGACTATTAGATTCATATGCTGATATTATTAAATGGTTAATATTTTTGTTAAAATAAAATATTATTTCCCTTCACCTACCCTTTCCCAACTCCACAATGAACCATTATGAGCATTAAATGAATTTATTAGAGTAGGTTAAAATTTGAATTTTGGGAGTTATTTGTAGTTTTGGGTGGAATGACGGTGATAGGTAAAAATCCCATCAAGGGGAAAAGGAGATATGATAAAAAAAAGTGAAGGTAAGGCAAAAAAATAAGTGCAATAATAGTGGAAAATAGATGCAGTAGCAGGAAGAGATAAGCTAAAGAATATTAAAAAATAATAGATAGAAGAAAATCATAAAAATAGATTGTGTATGTTAGACAAGAATAAAAAGACATAGTAGGAAGGAGATATAGATGTCGTAGGGAGTGAATAGAAACTAGAAAATGTAGTAGTATACTGTGGAGAACTGAGTAGCCAATAAAAGAAGAAAGTAGAAAACAAAAGTGATGTTTTTTCTGAGTTTACATGAATAATTGTAGCTAAATTAGTTTATGATTTGTAGTTAGTTTGTAATAGGAGTTTCTAAATGAATTTAATATAATAATTTATGTGTTTTTCTATACACCTCTACCTCCCTTGTTTTGTTGTTTTTAGCATGTGCTTTAGTGCATTTATAACACTCTACTAAAAGCTTTAGGATTAGTTAGGAGATTAGTAATTCATGGGTTTAAGCTACCTATTTAACCCACTTGGGCATGTACATTATATATATTTTATACCAAAAATTAGTATAATATCCCTTAGGTTGTAATCTCATTTAGAGATGGTAATAGGCAGTTATATTTCATGATAGTATCTCCTACATTTGATTGAAATAACTATGATGTGTGGAGCATCAAAATTAAGACCATATTCAACTCTAAATAGCTATGGGAGTTGGTCAAAGGTGGATATAATGAGGTTTTATACATACCATAGTTAAATTCATTAACCCTAGCACAAAGGAATGCATTAAAATATAATATGAAAAAGGATGTCAGAGCACTTAGCTACATATAAATGCCACTAGCTGATTCAATATTTCTTAGGATCACAATAGCTATCCATTATAAATAAGCATGGGATATTATTAAAAATTCCTATCAAAGGAGTTATGAGGTGAATATTTTCAAGTTACATGTCTTAATATGGGGCTTTGATACCCTAAAAATGAATGACAAAGAGTCCATCGATGAATTATTCACAAGGATAGCAAATATTGTCAATAAAATGAAGACATGTGGTGATACCCTTGAAGATCATAGAATCATAGAGAAGGTTTTGATGATCCTTGCAATTAGATTTGACCCTATAGTGGCTAAAATTGAATAATTAATGGATTTAAGGAAAATGACAATAGATGAGCAAATGGGTTCTGTTGATGTAATTTTAGTGCTTCTTGTGTCACTAGGGAACATGGGTAATGTAAGAGACTCAATTTAAAGTCCTAGAATGACTTGGGGATTGAATTTTTATACAATTATTGCTTGGAATATCAAAAATAGTATAAATTTGATCACTACTTCAAAGTCTTCAAGTAAACCCTTTTGTAGGGATAGCAAATGTTATGTAGTGACATAGTTTATAGATAATCTCTATGAATTATCTTAATATTTGGTAATTATTGCCTGAAATGTAAATGAAAAATGGATATGTATATAACATGATTTAATATAATTTTATTCATGGGTGGATCTCAAAGAGAGTAGGGTATGCTAGAAAAGAGATTGTGCTTAAGATGAACAAAGATGCCACTTTTGCTAACTTATAAGATAAATTCATGAAACTAACATCGACCAGCCCTAGCGTAGTGTTCAAAGCTAACTAAATTTATTTTGATCTTGAAGGGAATGGAATCCATGTATATAAAAACATACTTTGAATAAATATAACTCATTGTTGATGTAGTGGATTGCACCCTGGATAGGAGGCCGAGTTCCTGCCTTCCACACACAACAATAGAAACTCCCCTCTTGCCTGTGGGCCTGTCAAAACTAGGGGGAGAGTCTCTAGATAAAGGCTAGATCCCTTTGATGTATCTTTCATGTCCTATATTTCCTACTGCTAAAAAATAAATTAAAAAGGGAGAAGAATTCTAAAAATAGAACCTAAACCTAAACTAAAAGGTGATACACCGAAAAAGTTGATCCACTCATCCTGAACATACACACTTCACCAAGAAGAAGCTCCCGTACACTTCATCTAATGTGAGAAAATCTTCTATATTAGTGAGTTAGGGGTCCGTAGAGATACAGGGAGGAAGAACTATCAAAGGTGTTCTGAAACACACTTTGGCAGCCTATTCACATGTGCCTATATTCCTGCTGTAGACACTTCTGGTAGACCTACAGAAGGAGAAGCTTCACAATGCACTAGACATGCTAGAATCATTCTATGAAAGAATAAAATAAAGTGACTTAACACAAAATAAAAACATAGACATATGTGTGAGTGCAAGTTCAAATGGAGGTAAGAATTACTAAGTCTTGATTCAAGGTGAAAATTTGGCAGAGTCCTACCTTACAAACCCAGAGATTTTTGGGCAGAGCTTTGCATTACAGGCTGAGAGATGGATCCCCCTAAAAATTATAAGTTTACAATATATATAAAGAGGAGAATAAGTAAATTCGCCCCTTTGGAAAAGATTTTGGCACTCTTCACAAGCTAGCCTATGTGCGTTTGTGAGCATCAGGAAGAGGAAGTCACTGTCGTTGATGTCATTATTCTAGAAGAGGCCTACTAGTACCATGTTGTGTAATCACTAGTCTTGAATTTGGCATTCAAACATTAATGTGAAAGCATGGGTTGCACCTCTTTTCTATAGACAAGACTACTCCTTCTAGATATTCACATGGTTTGTTTACTTATAAATGCAAAATAGAGAAAATAGGCCATGCCGCTTACTGTTCACACCATTTGATGACCATTTGGCAAGCACTATTCCAACTATAGGAATAAATCCCTGAGTTGACACCTCTTATTTTTCACCTACACTATTTGTCCACTTATGCACTTTATCTCTTCCTGGTTTTGTCTCTTTCTAGCTCCTTCAGCCCTCAAGGCTATCTTCTTGGTGGGTCACTGAGTTCCTTGGGCTCTTCTTTAAGATTTTCAAAATCAACAGCTATTTCACGAGCATTAAATTTGATGTTTTTGGGCCTATCACTATTTGAAAACCAATAGCTAGTTTGTCGTGCTTGATTTTGATGTCTTCAGGCCCATCACCCCTTGGAATTTCTTCGGCCTTTTCCTTTTTTTTGGCTTCTTATTGCTTCCCTTTCCTTCAAGCTTCTTGTTTTGGGCCCTCTCGAAGGGAAGATGAACCTTTAGATTTTGGAGAAGTGTCATTCATTTTGGCTGAGAGTGCCCCGCAAGGGCACCTGCCCTTTGGGGTCCTTCAGTGGCCTTTTCTCCATGGACATTTTCCTTTGGCTACTTTTCCCACGGACAAAAAGTCTGTGAGAATTGTCTTGCTCGTTCCTTCAGAGACTTTCTTTGGGTTTTTTCCCGTGGCTACTTTTCCCATGGAATTTCTCTTGGCCACTTTTCCTATGGACAAAAAGTCTGGAAGAATTGTCTTCGACCACTTTTCTTGACCTTCAAAATTTTATTTTGGGATTTTCTCTAGTGACTATTTTTCTTCTAAGTTTATTTGGACTTTTTGTCCAAAGGAATTCCTTTAGACAAAAAGTCTGAAAGAAATCACTTCTTGCTTTTGTCTTGATCTTTCTTGCTCATAGCCCTTCTGAATTCTTTCAAATTTTTTGTCTGAAAGAATTCCTTCAGACAAAAAGTCTGAAGGAATTATGCCTTTGTCTTTTCTCTTGATTGCCTTTAAAAAGTGCCCTTCCGGAAAATTGGAAATGACCCTTCCAAAGGGTACTTCCTTTGCCTTAAACAAATTTTTGAAAGAAACTTACCTTTTTGGCTTTTCTCTATGGCCTCTTTGCAAATGTTCCCTACCCTTTGCAAGGGCAAATGAGTCCCAAAATGCCCTTCGTGAGGGCACCTAAAATGGTCCATTTTGCACCTAAGTGTTGGGAACTCGTCTCTACCTGTAGAGTCTATAGAAATGGACCTATAGAGTCTATAGAAACCCTCTATAGAGTTCATAGAAATAGACCTATAGAGTTTTTAGAAATAGGCCTACAGAGTTTGTAGAAAACATCCCTGTAGAGTCCATAGAAAACATGCCTGCAGAGTCTGTAAAAAATTCTAGACTTGTGCAAAATCAAAAAATGAACTAGCTCAGAACAATAGGGAGAGAAGAGGACCAAATTGGCTTGTTCGACCAAAAATGGTCAACAAATTGGTGACTCCTAAGGGAAGCATGGCTACTATGCTTAGAAACTAGTTGCCTTAAAGTCCATTGGGCATGGAGTTAGAATGCAACTTGAAAGGTTAGAAACAACCTTGATAGATCCAAGAATTAATCATAAGCTTTTACTCCAGACACAAGGGAAAACACACACAAGGCTAGAAACACTACTTGTGCAAACAACACTTAGGGAAAGTAGGAAAGAAAACTGAAAGCAAACTACTATGTACAACTAACTAGGTATATTTGCCTCCCTCCTAGATCAAAGGGAAAATTTCTTAAGTCCCCTTCCTGGAAAGGAAACTTATGGTGCTAGACAAGTGGCTGAATAGAATGGAGACTTGGTGACTTGCTCCTCTTGCCTGCCACCTTTATTGGCTTGCATCTGAGTGGACCAAAATTGAACATGCTTCCAACACATACGTACTCTTTTTGTTCTTGGAAGCTTGTTGAATGCTAGATATTCATGCTGGTGCATTCTATCTAGAAATTAATGGTTGTTGGCTCATCACCATAAGCCCTATATTGTGCATGGTCCCTTTGCAATGCATGATGAATTGGCTTGTCTCCTTCTACCTCATCAAAGACTCTGTTAGACTTATCCTCTGCTTCATCTTAGCCTCCTTGAAGAAGGGTGACTATTGTGATGTCTGAAATGGAATCACAAATTGATTGTTCATCCCATAGAACATCACCCTTTTGTTCAAAGCTCTCTTCTTCAAGGCTTTACTCAAGGTGAATCATCATCTCCTTTTCCTGCTCAAGGATCAGAGCCTCTAGTTGTTCAAAGACATCCATATGATCCTCCTCCAACTCAGGCTCCTTGGCATAGTCATCCTCCTCATCGAAGCAACAAGGAAGTTCATCAAACAAAGGAGGAGAGAACTCACCATGCTTACATTCCTCTTCATATTGTTGGAACATCTACATGTATGCATGCCCTGAGTCTTCTCCATTGCTGATGATGTCTTCAAAAGAAGCCTCGATGATGATTTCATCTTCTTTGACAATCATGATAGCCTCTTGGGAAATTATAGATTGGATCTTATGCTCCTCACTTGCCTCCTACAAAATAGGTTCCTCCTTGAGAAGAGGTGAAGTGGAAAAACCATGTGGAAGAGTAGGCAGTCCTTGAGCTAGAATCAAATGATTCTCCTCTTTCCATTTGGCCAACACTTCATCTATATTAGGTGTGTCTTGATAGCTCTCTTGGAGGTGTGTAGATGGAGTGTTTTTAGATAGGTCCATCACACGTTGGTTGAGGAATCTCACTTTGGATTCCAACTTTGTAACTCTCCTAGCTAGATCTTCTTGGAAGAGCCTTTCTTTGAGGTCACCAACATCATCATGATGAGTAGGAGCAACTTCAAGAAGGATGTGTTGGTTCATGATGTTCCCTCCAAAGGAAGATTCACAATCTAAGGAATTTAAAAGGTTCATCTCCATGGAGGGTTGCTCTAGTTCCCTTTGATGTTTAAAAGCTAGGTGCAAGGGGTTAAGAGCAAGAGTGATCAATACATTAGATGAGCAAGTGTTATCTAATAGAAAGGATTTGGTGCATAAGAGGGGGCTTTCTTTAGAATAGGAGGTGGTGCACAAGGCTGAATACCTTACATGAATGGATTCCTCCATTTTACTACCTCCTCCTCCATAAATTGTAAGGCCTGAGCTTTCCTGAACAAACACTCCTCTTTTTACATCAGCTCCTGCTGATATCCATACTGCTCATCTAGTCTATCAATCTCCATTACCTGCTTCTCAAAATCCACACGCAATAATGGAAACTCCCCTCTTGACTGTGGGCTTGGCAAAATTAGGGGGAGAGTCTTCGGATAAGGGCTAAATCCCTTTGATGTATCTTTTAGGTCATAGATTTCCTACTACTAATAAATAAATGAAAAAGGGGGGGTTGAAAAGGGAGAAGAATGCTGAAAATAGAACCTAAACCTAAACTAAAAGGTGATACACTAAAAAATTTGATCTACTCAACCCGAACATACACTCTTCACTAAGAAGAAGCTTCCCTACACTTCATCTGATATGGGAAACTCTTATATATTAGTGAGTCAGGTGTCCATAGAGATGAAGGGAGGAAGAACTATCAAAGGTGTTCTAAGACACACTTTGGTAGCCTATTCACATGCGCCTATATTCCTGTTGTAGACACTTCTAGTAGACCTGCAGAAGGAAAAACTTCACAATGCACTAGACATGCTGGAATCATTCTATGAAAACATAAAATAAAATGACTTAACACAAAAGACAAACATAGACATATGCGTGAGTGCAAGTTCAAATGGAGGTAAGAATTGCTATGTCTTGATTCAAGGTAAAAATTTGGTGGAGTCCTGCCTTACAAACCTAGAGATTTTTGGGCAGAGCTTTGCCTTACAGGCTAAGAGATGCATCCCCCTCAAAATGAGAATTTAACAATATATACAAAGAGGAGAAGAAGCAAAGTTACCCCTTTGGAAATGACTTTGGCGCTCTTGACAAGTTGGCTTATATGCATTTATGAGCATCGAGAAGAGGAAGTTACTGTCACTGATGTAATTTTTCTAGAAGAGGCCTGCTAGAACCATGTTGTGTAATCACCAATCTTGAATTTGGCATTCAAACATTAATGTGAAAGCATGGGCTACACCTCTTTTCTACAGACAAGACTGCTCCTTTTAGATATTCACATGGTTTGTCTACTTATAAATGCAAAATGGAGAAAACAAGCCATGTGCTTACTATTCGCACCATTTGATGACCAATTGGAAAGCACTGTTCCAACTATAGGATTAAATCCTTGAGTTGACACCTGTTCTTTGCCACCTAGACTATTTGTCTACTTCTACACTTTGTCTCTTCCTAGTGTTATCTCTTTCTGGCTCCTTCAGCCATTGGGGCTATCTTCTTGGTGGGTCGCTGAGTTCCTTGGGCTCTTCTTTAAGATTTTCAAAATCAATGGCTATTTCATGAGCCTTAAATTTGATGTTCATGGGCCTGTCACTATTTGAAAACCAATGGCTAGTTTGTCATGCTTGATTTTGATGTCTTCAGGCCCATCACCCCTTGGAATTTCTTTGGCCTTTTCCTTTCTTTTGCCTTCTTATTGCTTCCCTTTCCTTCAGGCTTCTTATTTTGGGCTCTCCCAAAGGGAAGATGACCCTTCGGCTTTTGGAGATGTGTCCTTCATTTTGGCTAAGAGTCCCCCACAAGGGCACCTGCCCTTCAGGGTCCTTTGGCGGCCTTTTCTCTGTGGACATTTTCCTTCAGCTACTTTTCCAATGGACAAAAAGTCCACAAGAATTTTCTTGCTCATTCCTTCAAAGACTTTATTTGGGTTTTTTCCCATGGCCACTTTTCCCAAGGAATTTCTCCCAGCCACTTTTCCTATGAACAAAAAGTCTGCAAGAATTGTCTTCGACCACTTTGCTTGACCTTCAAAATTTTCTTTCGATCTTTTCTCCCATGGCTATTTTTCATCTAAATTTCTTTAAACTCTTTGTCCGAAGGAATTCCTTCAGATAAAAAGTCTGAAAGAAATCACTTCTTTCTTTTGTCTCGATCTTTTTTGCACATAGCCCTTCTGAATTCCTTCAGACATTTTGTTCGAAAGAATTCCTTTGAAAAAAAATTCTGAAGGAATTATGCCTTTGTCTTTTCTCTCGATTGCCTTCAAAAAGTTCCCTTTGGGAAAAATGGAAATGGCCCTTCCAAATGGTACTTCCTTTGCCTTAAACAAATTTTTGAAAGAAACTTAACTTTTCAGCTTTTCTCTGTGACCTCTTTGCAAATGTTCCCTGCCCTTCACAAGGGCACCTGAGTCCCGAAATGCCCTCTACGAGGACACCTAAAATTGACCATTTGGCACCTAAGTGTCAGGAACTCATCTCTACCTATAGAGTTTGTAGAAATGGACCTGTGGAGTCTATAGAAACTCTCTACAGAGTTCATAGAAATAGACCTGTAGAGTCTGTAGAAATAGGCCTATAGAGTCCATAGAAAACATGCCTGCAGAGTCTGTAGAAAATTCCAGACTTGTGAAAAATCAAAAAATGAACTGACTCAGAATAGTAGGGAGAGAAAGGGAGAAATTTTGGCTTGTTGGACCAAAAATGGTGAACACTCACTTAGTAAATTATACAACACATCAAATTGTAAATGAGAGAAAATAGAGTAAATATATTATCTAATTAGTCAACCTAGAATTAAGCTCAAAATAACAGATGCATGTATAAAATATAATTGCCAAATTAATCTATATAAATTAAATAATCATACATCAAAATATTGATGAACAACAACACAAAAAAAAAATTAAGCACTACAAATAATCTCATGAATTCTTTAGCTGTCTTGTATTGATTCTTAAAAATAATTGTTTCTAGTTTAAAAATGAGCGGAAAACCCCTATGTATAGGCTTTAAAATGCTTAATAATTATTCAAGTAGACCCATAAGTGATGCCCAAATACAACCAAGTGGATAGAATGTTTACATTTCAAAGGAATATTCCTAATTCAAAATTATAATACATAACTAAATATTCATAAGGGCCTGGAGGTGGCTACTGGCTTGCTTGTTACTACATCTACTTCTTTTTAGCCTCTTCCTTAGTCTATAGTTTATTACATGTCTGGTAGTCTTTATATATTTGAGTAAATTCTATGATCATGGGCCTGAACAAATTAGGTTTTGTCTTAGACTAGCTTGTCATGCTCTATGAGTATTGGCATGAGTGTTTCTTCTATTTCCTCTACCTTATGCAACCTTTGATTGGAAAATGCCACAATGTCTATTAAATTGACAACTATCTTAGATATAGCTACATATTATCTGAATTGTGCAACAAAGAATTTAATTTTTTCCCTAAACTCTTGGTTCATCCATGAAGGAGCCATCTGGCTTGGCCACTCTAGTGATCATGGCTTCTTTCAGTAAGTGGGCTATCTTAAATTAAATTTTCTCAATGGATGTATATGCATCTTTAAGTTGGTCCAGCCATTTCTTCAAAATCCTCCTCATATTCATAAGTATGGTTTGTGTATGTGCAATATCTTTAAGAGAAACACCTTTAGGTTAGGAAACTTATGGCTTCTTCCCACTCTTGCCAAGTTTGCTAACTTGGTGTCATAGACGGATAGACTTTAGTCAAGTTTAATGACTCATTTGGCTTGCTTGATCCCTCCCTCTTGCCTTTTATTCATCACTTTGTAAAGATTAAAGGCATTGATAATAGCATTTATTATTGAAATCAATGTTTACTATGGCACTATGGGTAGTGTTCACTCTTTCAACCTCTTCAATTCTTATTGCATCCCTTTCATTAAGGCAATAATTGATTATTTTTGTGCTTGTAGTTGTTTGTTTTATTTCTTCTAACCCCCTTGTGCCACAAGATTTAGTGTGTACTAGATTAGATTTTGTTTTCTTGCTATTAGAATATGTTATGAACCCATGATATCTCTTCTCTTTACTTTGTTAGTTTAGTAGTTTTTATGGATGCATATACTTTATAATTCATTTCGTGAGCATTTTTTTTATCCCACATTCATGGGAAGTAGTAGTTTCATAGATTACAATTCATATATAAATGGGAGAGTACCAATCAAAGTTGTGAATGAGGAGAGAGGACTGAGGACTGAGTAGTTCCAATAGAAAGGGAATACAATGAGAATAATGTTGTGCAAGAGAAGTGTGTGAGAAATTGCAAGGTGGAATAAGTATGCCATTTTGGAGTCATCTAGGTAAAGAAGAGGTGAAGATGCATAAATTTATTTATGTAAGGAATGTGTCTACTACCTAATATAATAATAACGAAGATAATTCAGTATGGAGCTCAAGATTTTTCCCTTAGAAAATTGTGCATCACACCAAATATAGGACACACACAAATAAAGAAGAGAGATGAGAAGTGTTGGATAATACCAGCCAAATCATAGAAACGTGGGTTTTTTTACAAAATAATAGACATGCACATAGAAATTTATTTGATGGTGAATGTTAAGGTAATAATATATGGGTATGTAGAGGAGATAGTAGCCTTACACATAGAGGTATACAATTAATTACACATGAATATGGTGGTATTAGTGCGTATAAAGATTAGATTCAATAGAGAGAAGAAAAGAGGAGAGAATAAAAATATAAGAATGTGGGAACTATTTATTCTAGTAAGGATGAATATTATTGCATAACATAAAAATAGATGAGATAGAAGATAAAAAGTCCTTTCTCAGTGGTGTGTGATGGATGGAGGGAAAGAATAAAATAAATAATATGATGAGCCATTTTACCTCAAGGAAAATGAGGAAGTAAATCATGTGGATGAAACTCCACCAAATGCATATAAAGATTCATGAGGTGAATAATATTTAGGAACAACCTAAATCAATGTAGAGGAGGAGACTCTTATGAGTCATGAAGGAGATAAGATGTAAAATGTATGTGTGTGTAACACATTGTACATGTTGAAGAGTGGAGGAGAAGTAAGAGGAAATGAGCTCATAATTGAGGATGACAGGGAAATCTTTATCGTGTACAAAGTAAGGAATCCAATGAAGCAAGAAGGAATAAAGAGTGATCAAGGAAAGGAGGATTAGTGGGTAAGTGAATGATAAAATGAAACCAATGTGATAAATTGGTCAAAAATCATGATTATAAATCTATTACAATATAGAGGTGGAAGAAGAAAGATGATATGTAACTCACTAAACCCCATGATGTTTTAAGTCAAAAGTGAAAGACGGGTTTTAGAAACACATATGGGAGGAAGTAAAATTTAATGAAAACCTTTGGTGGAGGTAGATGGATGATGATGGGAACAAACCATAATGGAAATATGAAGAGAAGATAAATAGTGCTTAAAGATAGAGTTTTATGGTACACATGAATACAAGAGGATTAAAAATGTTTCAAAAACTTGGTGGAGCTATATAATTAGAGGTGAATATTGGCCCATAATAATTAATAATAAAAGGATCAAATCTAGGAGGAAGTGGATGGAATATGACCTAGACAAGCATAGGTCAAGATGGGGTGAAGGCATTAGAGCTAGAAAAATAAGGATAGTTTATGACCTATAAATGGTTTAAAAGAGGAAGAATCAAAAATAAAGATTGGTTATGAAATACATCATATGGAAGGTAAAAGCATGGCCTTGGTATCATGAAAAAATAGTGGTTCCACCACTCATATCCTACTTATGTGTAAGATCTCATATTTTAATTAGGCTATAGGTTAAGATCATGTTTGTGTAAAGGCATTATACATACAAAAAATAAGATTTCTTGATGGCACCAAAGCTACTTAACTAGTTGATTCAACTCAAAGTCACCATTGGTGTTGATGAAAAATCCTCTAAAGGTTGGTTGATTGAACAACATACCAAAATTCTTCAACTCTTTAGACACAACTTGTCCTAGTTGGTCCCACCAGGCATGCCAAAAACTGTTGGCGTAGTGGATTACACCCTGAACAGGAGGCTGAGCTCCTGCCTTCCACACGCAATAATGGAAACTCCCCTCTTGACTGTGGGCTTGGCAAAATTAGGGGGAGAGTCTTCGGATAAGGGCTAAATCCCTTTGATGTATCTTTTAGGTCATAGATTTCCTACTACTAATAAATAAATGAAAAAGGGGGGGTTGAAAAGGGAGAAGAATGCTGAAAATAGAACCTAAACCTAAACTAAAAGGTGATACACTAAAAAATTTGATCTACTCAACCCGAACATACACTCTTCACTAAGAAGAAGCTTCCCTACACTTCATCTGATATGGGAAACTCTTATATATTAGTGAGTCAGGTGTCCATAGAGATGAAGGGAGGAAGAACTATCAAAGGTGTTCTAAGACACACTTTGGTAGCCTATTCACATGCGCCTATATTCCTGTTGTAGACACTTCTAGTAGACCTGCAGAAGGAAAAACTTCACAATGCACTAGACATGCTGGAATCATTCTATGAAAACATAAAATAAAATGACTTAACACAAAAGACAAACATAGACATATGCGTGAGTGCAAGTTCAAATGGAGGTAAGAATTGCTATGTCTTGATTCAAGGTAAAAATTTGGTGGAGTCCTGCCTTACAAACCTAGAGATTTTTGGGCAGAGCTTTGCCTTACAGGCTAAGAGATGCATCCCCCTCAAAATGAGAATTTAACAATATATACAAAGAGGAGAAGAAGCAAAGTTACCCCTTTGGAAATGACTTTGGCGCTCTTGACAAGTTGGCTTATATGCATTTATGAGCATCGAGAAGAGGAAGTTACTGTCACTGATGTAATTTTTCTAGAAGAGGCCTGCTAGAACCATGTTGTGTAATCACCAATCTTGACTTTGGCATTCAAACATTAATGTGAAAGCATGGGCTACACCTCTTTTCTACAGACAAGACTGCTCCTTTTAGATATTCACATGGTTTGTCTACTTATAAATGCAAAATGGAGAAAACAAGCCATGTGCTTACTATTCGCACCATTTGATGACCAATTGGAAAGCACTGTTCCAACTATAGGATTAAATCCTTGAGTTGACACCTGTTCTTTGCCACCTAGACTATTTGTCTACTTCTACACTTTGTCTCTTCCTAGTGTTATCTCTTTCTGGCTCCTTCAGCCATTGGGGCTATCTTCTTGGTGGGTCGCTGAGTTCCTTGGGCTCTTCTTTAAGATTTTCAAAATCAATGGCTATTTCATGAGCCTTAAATTTGATGTTCATGGGCCTGTCACTATTTGAAAACCAATGGCTAGTTTGTCATGCTTGATTTTGATGTCTTCAGGCCCATCACCCCTTGGAATTTCTTTGGCCTTTTCCTTTCTTTTGCCTTCTTATTGCTTCCCTTTCCTTCAGGCTTCTTATTTTGGACTCTCCCAAAGGGAAGATGACCCTTCGGCTTTTGGAGATGTGTCCTTCATTTTGGCTAAGAGTCCCCCACAAGGGCACCTGCCCTTCAGGGTCCTTTGGCGGCCTTTTCTCTGTGGACATTTTCCTTCAGCTACTTTTCCAATGGACAAAAAGTCCACAAGAATTTTCTTGCTCATTCCTTCAAAGACTTTATTTGGGTTTTTTCCCATGGCCACTTTTCCCAAGGAATTTCTCCCAGCCACTTTTCCTATGAACAAAAAGTCTGCAAGAATTGTCTTCGACCACTTTGCTTGACCTTCAAAATTTTCTTTCGATCTTTTCTCCCATGGCTATTTTTCATCTAAATTTCTTTAAACTCTTTGTCCGAAGGAATTCCTTCAGATAAAAAGTCTGAAAGAAATCACTTCTTTCTTTTGTCTCGATCTTTTTTGCACATAGCCCTTCTGAATTCCTTCAGACATTTTGTTCGAAAGAATTCCTTTGAAAAAAAATTCTGAAGGAATTATGCCTTTGTCTTTTCTCTCGATTGCCTTCAAAAAGTTCCCTTTGGGAAAAATGGAAATGGCCCTTCCAAATGGTACTTCCTTTGCCTTAAACAAATTTTTGAAAGAAACTTAACTTTTCAGCTTTTCTCTGTGACCTCTTTGCAAATGTTCCCTGCCCTTCACAAGGGCACCTGAGTCCCGAAATGCCCTCTACGAGGACACCTAAAATTGACCATTTGGCACCTAAGTGTCAGGAACTCATCTCTACCTATAGAGTTTGTAGAAATGGACCTGTGGAGTCTATAGAAACTCTCTACAGAGTTCATAGAAATAGACCTGTAGAGTCTGTAGAAATAGGCCTATAGAGTCCATAGAAAACATGCCTGCAGAGTCTGTAGAAAATTCCAGACTTGTGAAAAATCAAAAAATGAACTGACTCAGAATAGTAGGGAGAGAAAGGGAGAAATTTTGGCTTGTTGGACCAAAAATGGTGAACACTCACTTAGTAAATTATACAACACATCAAATTGTAAATGAGAGAAAATAGAGTAAATATATTATCTAATTAGTCAACCTAGAATTAAGCTCAAAATAACAGATGCATGTATAAAATATAATTGCCAAATTAATCTATATAAATTAAATAATCATACATCAAAATATTGATGAACAACAACACAAAAAAAAAATTAAGCACTACAAATAATCTCATGAATTCTTTAGCTGTCTTGTATTGATTCTTAAAAATAATTGTTTCTAGTTTAAAAATGAGCGGAAAACCCCTATGTATAGGCTTTAAAATGCTTAATAATTATTCAAGTAGACCCATAAGTGATGCCCAAATACAACCAAGTGGATAGAATGTTTACATTTCAAAGGAATATTCCTAATTCAAAATTATAATACATAACTAAATATTCATAAGGGCCTGGAGGTGGCTACTGGCTTGCTTGTTACTACATCTACTTCTTTTTAGCCTCTTCCTTAGTCTATAGTTTATTACATGTCTGGTAGTCTTTATATATTTGAGTAAATTCTATGATCATGGGCCTGAACAAATTAGGTTTTGTCTTAGACTAGCTTGTCATGCTCTATGAGTATTGGCATGAGTGTTTCTTCTATTTCCTCTACCTTATGCAACCTTTGATTGGAAAATGCCACAATGTCTATTAAATTGACAACTATCTTAGATATAGCTACATATTATCTGAATTGTGCAACAAAGAATTTAATTTTTTCCCTAAACTCTTGGTTCATCCATGAAGGAGCCATCTGGCTTGGCCACTCTAGTGATCATGGCTTCTTTCAGTAAGTGGGCTATCTTAAATTAAATTTTCTCAATGGATGTATATGCATCTTTAAGTTGGTCCAGCCATTTCTTCAAAATCCTCCTCATATTCATAAGTATGGTTTGTGTATGTGCAATATCTTTAAGAGAAACACCTTTAGGTTAGGAAACTTATGGCTTCTTCCCACTCTTGCCAAGTTTGCTAACTTGGTGTCATAGACGGATAGACTTTAGTCAAGTTTAATGACTCATTTGGCTTGCTTGATCCCTCCCTCTTGCCTTTTATTCATCACTTTGTAAAGATTAAAGGCATTGATAATAGCATTTATTATTGAAATCAATGTTTACTATGGCACTATGGGTAGTGTTCACTCTTTCAACCTCTTCAATTCTTATTGCATCCCTTTCATTAAGGCAATAATTGATTATTTTTGTGCTTGCACCAAGGATATATGATTCTCTACATACTCTTGCACCTCTCTAGGGACAACCTTCTTATTCTTTGTCAAATCGAAGAGTGGATCTCCACTCTTATATATCATAGTCAAGCCTGACTATGGTTACTCGACATGTCTCTGAACTACCCTCTTCATGGTGTCAGTGGTGGGGTCAAACTTCATCCCAATTTAGGATGGAGCTTGGCTTGCTTAAGGCCTCCCTTGATTTATTGTTTGCATCATGTTTCTCACCTAATTTGGGGTGGTTTTAGATACTAACTATGATGGAGGTGGTTGCAATGGTAGTGCCTTAAAAGGGGAAGAATCTAGGGTTGAAGCTAAGATATATAAATTGGTAGGATCAAATTAGCCAAGTGGATCAAAAAAGGACTTGGTAGGGCCCATGTTGAGTATAAATGAGGGTAATGTTAAGGGCCCAATCACTTTGGTTGTTATGGTTGGGTGAAGTGGCCTCTACCAGGTGAACTATTTTGGAATGGGTTTGAGTGGCTTAATGGATGAAAGGGAGCCAAGGGCAAGTGATGCACTAGTAGTGTTATCTTGAGAAGGGGTAGAACCCATAACTTCACTAACACTAGTGTTTTAAGAGCTCCGTGGAGGTGGAGTGTTGGTAGTGGCATGGGAGATGAATTGGGGAATGGTGCCTTTAAAAGAAGTAGTGGTGGGGAATGTGAACATGGGAGTGTGGGAAGTAATAGAAGTAGGATCAGTTTTAAATATACTAGTGACTAGAAAATAAGACAATGATATGTTAATTACAAAGGGAGATTGGGAGGCTACTATAGGAGATATTTCTCTTGTTTTTCTAGTCCTGGGGGATCTCTTCATTGTGTATACTTTCTCAATAGTTATCCCAACTAGTTCTTGGAGTCAGTCTGATGAGATATCAACTCCTTATTACCCTTCTAGATCAAATAAATTGGGACCTGGCTAACCCAAGTTTTCTATGGTAGTTTCCTCACCAAATATAATGACTATTTTAGGTTCCCATGAGGGACTATGATGGCTGCCTGACTTTCCTTGATTAGAGATTATAGGCATGTCTTTTTGACTTGGATTATCTTGAAGTGGGGGCTTATAGGGTCTATTTTTTATGAGAAGAGTATCATACTCTTCTTCTTAGTTTTCCTCATAATCTGCATTAAACATTCTCCCATGAATTGGTGGGATCTGAGGCTTTACTATGTCTTCTTTCTTCCTTTCTCGAATCGATACTTATTTCAAGAGGTATATTATTCTTTGAAGTGTTTCTCAAGACTAGCTCATCATTTATTGCATCAAGGTATATCCAATCATGTACCTCATCATGATGCGTGTATTCTAAAGCCACATCTCTTTTGAACTTTGTGAAGTGTTTATAAATGAATTTTTTTAGATACCACATTCTATAGTCATCCTTGGGTAATAGGTACGAGTCTCCATGCCTCGATGTAACTATTACTTCTTGCCATTGTTTTACCTTGGCTCTTCCCAATTGATAAGGAGCTTTGAGGGGGGTATCTTCTTCTTGCCCTTAAAGAGGCAATCAATTCCATGAAGCATTTGGTATGTTATTTCATCTTATTCCAACTTAATTAGCACATACCTTGGTAGCCTAAGGGGAAATATAGTTACCCCTTCTACTCGAATGACTTTACCATCAGGGTAGATCCAAAAGCCACCTATGTTTCTTAGTGCCTGATTAACTTTTGACGGTACCTTTTCATTTTGCATTATATTATTGACTTGTATATATGGGGATATAAATCTTTTTCTATTATCTTGATATTCCACCTAAAATGGTGGATGAGTAATAGAGAGAATGATTGGGGCACAACTTTTTGCCTCTTAGGGGATGAAGTATTTGGACCCAATTATGTAGTTAATCCAATTTGCATCCAAGATATAGATCATCATATATAATGGAGGTCCATTTTTGCATGTGTCATCCATAGTAGTAACCAAATTCTCACCAATAACATCCCCAAGTGGGAGAATCTATTGATCATCCAAAATTAGTTACAATAGTGGGATAGTCCTTATGTCTGCATATTCAATATGTGCATTGCCAAATACCCTATTTAGTAAGGTTAGGTCAATCCTTACTACTTTCTTGAACTACTATATAGGTAGATCCCCATGTTCATTCATGTAGACAATCCCCTTTGTGTCAGTCACCCATGAGGCTAGGACTTTATCTAAAGAGTGCATCTCATACTAGTTTTTAATGATACTCAAGTTATACTCCACCTATGGCAGCAGTATGTCAAAGTATTTTTTGAAATTAGGCCCAATGATGAAGGCAATTAGGAACCCTTTGTATACACATAATATTTTTAAACTTTTATTGATTAATGAAACTTTATATCTTCAAAGAACTCATCGACTCTCAATCTCTTTGAGTACATGTCTTAAGGGGTGCATCGAGAAAGGGTGGGAAGACCATCAGTCCTTCATAATATTTTTGTCCCTTTTTCCACTTACCATATACACACTTGTCTCCTAAAACCATTTAACCTAAGCTTGTTCTTCTCAATCCTACCTCCTCTAGTCTTTTCTCTCTTTACATCCTCCTTTTCTTACCTTAACATAATTTTTGATTGTTGGTTATACTAGTTCAACTGGATTGACCTAGTACAATTTAGGGGCATTCTTTACTTTGTTTGTTATCCTTTCAGTTGACCTAGTATAAACTTATTAAGTTATCCCCAAAAACACATTAGGTCAATCGAGTTAACCATATACAACTAACATTCATGAAATGATTTAGGGTAAGATACTCCTATATATACAAGGTCATTTTCTAGCATTTCATAAGATAATAATTATTAGTGAAGAAGTACGAATGAACATCTACTTATTAACCATTCTACTTGAGGAATAAATCTTAGGGTCCTATACTTTATTTAGAGATACAAATCTTATCTTGTGGATAAGTCCTTTGGATTTTTAGATAGGTTGTGTAGCCTAGATATGATTTATTTTGGTTATCCTTATATACATAACACAACAATTTCTTGTGAATCACCTTGACCAAGAGAGATATTAAGGCTCAACCTATTCATCTTCAAACGTAAGTATTCCTAACTTTATTTCTCCTTTGTAAGAGTAGATAGATAAATAATTTGTATTCTTCTATACATGTATTTGGGATTTATTATAAATTGACGTGAGTATATGTCTTTTAAGACATGTTTAGTTTAGTTTTTTATTTTATTGCTTCTAAGCCCCACATTGTGCCACAAGCTTTGGTGAACACCATTTATATTTTGCTTTATTTTTATTATAATAGAGTGAACATTTTAAACCTTAGGAATCCATTGGGTTTGTTGTGAGATTGTGTTAGACTATAGGCTTTGGAACCTTTCCTAGCATGATATGTTATGATAAGTGATATAAGTGATCCCCTAATTGGGTCTAGTATATCCCCATATTGGTTATACTCCTGCTTAACTAGAAGTGTAGGTGTGATCTATATTATCCGATCTAAGATTAATTCATAGACATGATGCATTTCCAATTGCATAAATTACAGTAAAACTTAGTTGAAATAACCTTTTCATGATTTTTTCACTTTTAATTCATTTATTTCATGCACTTTATCATCATTTATATCACATATTTTTGACATTTTAGATCAATTCTGTCAGCCCAACTATTTTTATCTATGCACAAGTTTCCAAGAACTGGAAAATGGATCGACCAAGTCAACCAAATATAGGTTTCCAACCTATCAAACATTTTTTTAACTTACTAGGTTGACCTGGTTGACCCTTTATAGTTTCATCACTTTTCATTAGGTTCATCTACAACTTGATCGATACTGTCAACCCAATTTCAAGGATTCTAAATTATACTTCTAGGTTATAGACCATAAATATTATTTATTAAATCTATGATCCACCAAGGTTCCCTTTGACTTCTCTATTTCTCTTTTTTACTGTCTTTCCTTTCACAGTATGTAGTCTTCAAAACTGCCCTTGCACAATCAACTAGATCAACAATGTCAACCCAGTTCTATGTTTTTTTGCTATTTAAAATAAATAGATCGACATTGCCAACCCAGTTCATTTTCAAACCTTGCTTCCATACTAAAATTTTGACCCTGTCAACCATGGTATATATTTTATGCATATAGTGTCAACACTATACCTTGTCTCAAAGCTGGAATTAACTTCATATGTACTATAATTAACTCACACATTTATTTTCTTGTTGTTTGCATGCTTAGAATAGTTCACATAGTTTAATTAGGGTATTTTCAATTAATCACTTAGTTTCACTATTTCTAATTTATGCACACAATACCAAATCACATTAACATAAAAAAACACTTTAACATTTATTTACCCTAAGCCAACCAACTTGGATTTTATCACCAAGGGGGAAGTTGACTTGATGCTCTAGTTAAGTATAAAGTGTGGTTAATGGTATATTCTAGCTAAGCACTAACACCCTTATCATTATGATGTGTGAAGTGAGGGGGTAGGCCATAATACCAAGCTTGTATCATTTTCACTATAGTCCCTTTCAACCTAAACTACTTGAAACCATCCTTAGATTGCTATATATTACCTTGCTTATAGCTAACTTCCAATTACATTTAAAAACCATTATAAATAATTTAATAAAACATTTTAGGTTGAAAAATTAGTTAGCTTTACTTTTCAAGTTATTTGCTTACTATTTGCTCAATTGTGTGTGAAAAAACTTGCATTAGCAAATTTTGGTGCAATATTTTCTTAATGTGTTTCAATCAGATTGGCTAACATCAATCCAATTGGTTATTTATTTCCTCTTAGTATTTACTACTTTTTCATTACTCACAAAGTTATCTTGTTTCATTTTGCAATCTATTTTTAGGATTCTTAAGTTCCATAATTTCTATTTTGGATTGACCTAGTCAACCCAATGATTTTTTGACCTTCTATACACTATACTAGATCAATCCACTCAACCCTATATAGTCTTATAGTCCCTATTTTATATTCATTTGACCCAATCGACCATTTACTATTTTTAGTCACCTCTTTTTACCTTTGATTTATCATCTTTATTCTTTCTCCATCATGGAATTTCTATTTGTTGATGATATTGAGTCATAGTCAATAGACATGATGAGATTAACCAATCCTAATAGAGTCTTCCATAGACAGAGTGGGGATCCTATTTTGGATGCTAGTAACGTTCATATTTCCACTTACACAATTAACTATGGTACCCCTCCAAATACCTCTTTGTAACCTAATTATCCTCTTTTCTTAGAGGATCAACTTGAGTTAGAGTATACTCCTAAAACTCTCTTCTTTATTTTTGAATTTTCTCAACATAGAGGAAAGGATCATTCTACCATTTATAGCCTCATGATTAGTGATCAAACCAAAGAGCCTCATTCACCTACTCCTACATTCTCAATAGGATTTAGAGGTACCACTTTATTTGGTTCTTAACCTCTTCCTTTAATATTGATTCCTTCTTATGCCATGACTTATTCTCTAACCTCTTCTACCTCCATGCCTAGTATCTCAACTAACATGATAGGTTATACCTCTATTAGGCCTCTCATAAGATCCACTATCCTTTATCATTCCACTAGTTCATCAATTTCTACCCAAGGCAATCATGCTTCTTGTGTTTCTTCTTCTCAACCATTCACTAGTCCATCTTTTGATTTACAAGAAAATTTTGCCACTAGTGCTTCTCATTCTCATAGTTCATCTAAAGCCCCTATCAACACTAATAGTGGTACCCAAGCCTCTAATATCAATAAAAACACCAATTTTAATGCTTCTAATGTTAATCAAACACACCAAATTTTATTATAAACTCTCAATCAAATGAATACCTTTCAAGTACATAACATGAATCAAATTATAAGAATGTAAAACCACCTTCTTAACTTTCAATCCCATCCACAACCAATGGCTTAGGGAACAAATAACTAAAATTTCCCCCCTCCTATTCAATATTGTAAAACTAATCTCATTCCTTAACCTCATTTAGTCAATAAAACCATCAATCATCTACAAAATGAACCTCTCACTACTCAAATTGCCAACATTGATATAGGAAGCATAATGCCTACAATTTCATATAATGGGTTAACTGATCCTACCCTTCACCTCAAAATAGTTGGAAATCATTAAAAGGATTGGGTCAAATTAAACACTTTTTCCACTATCAAGCTCCTAGCTAAAACCCTCATGGGTGATGCCTTGGATTGGTATAATCAACTTAGAACTCATTCCATTTCTAGTTTGGAAGATTTAATAAATGCGTTAGTGCAAGAATTCCAAACTAATTATTTTCCTAAAAACACTTCAGCCCATTTCATTAATTGCAAATAACATGAGAATGAAATTTCCCAAGCCTTTGTTAAGAGATGGGAGACTTTGTCAAAAAAATTGAACATAACATGGTAGATGATATTTTTCTTCATCTCTTTACAAATTCTCTCTTTCCTAAATTACAATGTCAAGTCTGCACTCTCTATTCATGTAGATTGGAGTCTATTGGCCAAGATAAACATCAATATTTCCTAATGTGTCAATTCAAGCAACCCCAACCTTATATGAGTCCTCATTTATTACTAAAGATCAAAAACTACAATATCACTAATGATTGTGTTACTAATTCTTATGACACTATTCATAATGTTCAAGTTGTCATTCCTAACCCTCTTCAAAACCAGCACCTTCTTCTCAACAATTTACTAATCCTCATTTCTCTTCACCCAATACCATCAATGTTCATAAACCTTTATCATGAACTTAATTAATTAAGCATTTGCCTAGGCTTCTTCTATGAGAACTTGACCCTAATGATCCTATGAAATCCTTATATGATCCTAACAAGTTTTTTTGGTTTCATGATAGTTGGGGTCTTTCTAATGAGACCTATAGACAACTTCAAAATTCAGCTATGGATTTTCTTCTTGGACCTAATTTTGATCATGATTCCATTACCCATAAGCATCAACAGGCCTATGAGATTGCTTTCAATAACTATCAATCAAATGACAAAACTCAAGCCTTGAATCAATAAAATTATCATTTATCTATTTATAAATATCCTTTACCTAATCATCAACTGATTCAAGATACTCAAGACAAGCCCACCGCTTCCCCTAATAATGTAGAAAGACTTGTTGAACCAAAGTTTGAATAACATATGGTTAGCATGACTAGTATGTGAAGGGTGGTCACTTTCATTTATTCTCAACCTATCTACACTCCTTCCCATAGGACATGTCATGTTATCCAAGATTCTTCTCCTACTCATTTAACTGAGTTGGGGAAAGAAGTTCTTATCACTTTTGTTGATCCAATTTATTATTCTCCCTTAGCTAACACATCCCAATTTATTTCTATCACTCTTCCATCATCTTCCAATGCTAATGATAATCAATCTTCTTCTAAAACTTTTTTTCTAACTCTCAAAATCAACTTAAACTAACTAGTTTATCATCTAAACATGATTTACCACCTTGTTTTAAATCTTTTCCTTCTTCCTATCAACAAAAATTCCAAGGCCCTTTAGCTCCTCCTTTTGAGGACCTTCTTGACCATTACACACCTTTATCTAACAACCTTATTATGGGTTATGATGAGTGGGATCCCATTGCGAAGCTCACTAATCCCCCATCCCAAATTTCATTCCTTGAGCTTATGAGGAATTCTACATGTCATAGAAATTACCTCATTCAACTCCTATTTGAGATGAATGTCCCTCATCCTCCCCTCTCAGGGTATGATGTAGCTTTATCTGGTTCTAAAGATAGTATTTCACAACAATGTGAAGAGATGTCTATTAACATTGATTAAACCTTAAACACTTCTCTTTATATATAATTTCTCATATCTTCTAAGATTCCCAATGAGATTTTACTTTGTGTGGATGATCCTCATTTATTCATTAGCATCTAAATAGGTGATATTCAAGTTAAGTGTGCCTTTATTGATGAGGGTTCTATCAAATGAAAATTATTTTGATTTCACTAAGATCCTTGGTTATTTCAAATTCAATCTCAAGTCTACATGAAACACATGCCAAAGATACGATGGAATGAAAATTCCTCCTTTAGGTTGTGTGTAGCTTCCAATTACCATCCCACCTGTCACCATTCATGTGAAGGTGATTATATTTAATTTCCCGCTTTCATATAGCATCTTTCTTGGTAGGCTATGGACTCATCACATGTGAGCTATTACTTTTTCCACTTACCAATACATTAAATTTCTGCACAATGGAGCCATTTACTGGATTCAAGGTAATACGAACCCTTGGAATTTTGAATAATTATAAGATCATGGTATCTTCAAGATTCTTACTCTTGATCCTTTGCCAAATATTCCATTTTGTGAGTCTTAGAATCTTAACATTCCTATCAATTCAATCTAAGGTTACATTGGGAGTCTTGAGCTCATTAATAACATTCCTCCCAACCTTTAGATTTTGATTATGATGATCATGATGAGATTAACTTAAAGATCAAAAATTTTGATCTCTCACCTAACCTCATCTCACATCATCCTAATTCCTTAAAACCTTGTTCTCACAAGACCCCTTGTGATGAAATTCTCGTAGTCTTGACCAAGACTAGCCACTCTATTCACTATGCTTCATCGGATGACAAGGTTATCCTAGCCTATGTCATTAATCTTCATACCTTGAATTATGTTGATGGTTATTCCTTAAATGATCTATTGTTAGGAAGTCTTGTATAGGCCTCTGATGCCAAGATTATATGATATCACTCATCTTTACTAGAGTCTTTTCATGCATCTCATCATTTTATTTTCACTTATAGTTCTTAATTTTTGCATTTTTTCCCTTTATCATAGGGTAAAGATGGCACTGACACCTTCAATTTTTGAGGAGCCATGTAAGACTATGCTCATGGATCATGATATGATCAAACCTTACCACTTTTATAGGTTCCTTAACTCCCATCATTAGTTTATCCATGAGGCTAGTGTAACCCTCCTTAGACCTTCTATAGATCCTACTTCTCCCTTAATAGAGCCTGTTATAATTGAGCCTCTTGTTGAACCTGTTATAGTTGATCTTGTTTCCACTCCTATTATTGTTGATCCTACCATTATTTATGATACTATCACTCATTTTTTTAATCCTAGTTCCATTCCTTCTTCATCATCACCTCCCCTTGGTGATGGTTTGCTTCCCTTGCCTAAGATGGCTCCTCTACTCACCAAATGGGCTAATGACTATTATCTAGTTTTTTCCATTCCTATTTTACCTCCTTCTATGATTGCTTCTCCTAAAACCACTCATTGTATATTTGTTACTTTCATGGGATAGATAACCATTCTTCCACGTATTTTAACAAGTTGCAACAATATATTGATACTTTGCATCTTTCTTCCCCATCATTAAAAAAAGCCATACCTCCCCTAAAGGTACTTCCTAAATACATGCCTAAGTATGGTGAGGTATATTGTCTATGGCATGTATACAACACCCATCACACTAATCATTATTGCATCCCTCAAAAATATCTCAAAGATCATCTTATAACCATTATCAATCATTTTATTATCAACATAGGTCATTCCTACAAGAAGGCTTATCTTTCTTCACCCACGACTCTATTTCGAAAGGTTTCGTTGCCTCCTGTGGTCCCTTAACTACCTTCTATGCCTCCACATGTGATTCCTTCACCTATGGACCTTCTCCCACCTATGGATCCTTCTCCACTTTTGAGTCCTTAACACATGGATACTTCTCCATTAGTGATTCCTTTTACTCCTATAAATCCTATTTCCATGCATTCTTCTGACTAGCCTTTGCCTAGCTTTCCTCCTCAGCATGACCCTGTAAGTATTCCTAATTTTTTAGTTAAGGAGATCAGAAAATATGTATTTTCCTATTATCCATTTAAGATTGATGAAACCTTAGGAGTAGTTTGACTACAACTTCATAGAGATTTATCCAATATATTTGATAATATGTGGGGATATATTTACTAGTATTTATGAGCATATGCATGGTGCTTTCACATTTATATTTTGGATTGAACATGTGTTCTAATCTTATTTTTATCTATTATATCATTTGACATTGTTTCAAATCTTTGATTCTCTTATATCATGATTTCTTACTTATTGTATTATATCTTCTCTATCTTATCATTTATTTTCGCATATGATTGTCTTTTATTTTATCATTGTTTTCCACTTTTTCCCTACCTTTTTTTTATCAAAAATATCTTTCTTGTATATTTATTATTGTTTTGTTTTCTTATCCTTATTTTCATATATAATTTATCATGGTGATTTGGTTATGAAAACCTTGTTCCCCTTGTTTTTATCTCCCTTTACCATATGATCAGCTAGCAGATAATCTATCTCATTAGTATCTTCTTTTACCAGTCCACTTTGGATCTCCTTTTTCCCTCTTCCATTTTTTTGAAAACTAATAATATACACAATTGAGACTTTAGATCACATTGTAGTTCATTGTCAAGCCTAAGTGTCTTATTCAGTCTTTGTCTTTAGTTACTTAGTTTCCTTTAGCCTTAGCCTACAAATCATTCATGTGTACCAATCTCTATTGGTCATTCCAAATACATATGGACGAGGAATCTTAAAAATAATTCAAAATAAAGTTAAAATTCAAATCATTTTATCATTTAAACAAAATTCAATGATATCAAAAGGCAAAAATATTCTTAAAAGTTTAATCACACTAAAAGACATGATTCAAAGCACATCTATTTCTTCTAGTTGAAGATAAAACTCCATAGTAGGCTTCAAATAGATCCAAAGTCGTTTGGGATGTGGTAGGCTAGTAGATTAGAAGAGGAGAATTAAAAAAATATTTTAGTACTACCTACTTTCTCATGTAAGTACCCAATCTTTGGAGTAGATCAATGATTCTATGAGGGGTCCTGAAGAGTGGGGAATATGTCACAAGAAGGGAGGTCCATTTTACATTTCTTTGTATCAATATACCTTCATGAATTGATCCTAGTAGCATTCCTATTTTCCTACAAATATTTGTGTCTATACCAAATAGGTTTCCTTTGTACATAGATGACCACTAGTCACTTAGTGTCTTCTCATGTCCTTAGTATGCCTCTTGCCTCCTAAGGTATTCTCATAAGAGACCTAAGTATTTATTTTCACACTCCATTTTTCCCTCCTTTTATCCTTTATATTTCCTCTTCATATTTTTTGTTTGGTGTATTGATCATATCCCATTTTGGGTTTCATTTTTAAGTTGTATTGTAAAACTACAAATAGAACCTGACCATCCTCACAAATTACCATCTTTTTCCTTCCTATTACCCACATCATTTTATTACCCAATTTTATTTTTTTATTCCACCCCAGTGGTGTTTTCTTTGTGTATTTGCATTGTAATACTATGGATAGGACCCATCCCTCCTCATAAAATTGTCCAATACCTAAGTCACCATCCAAATTACATGTGTCAAATTTGAGATAAGATTCAATCGATTATAAACTTACATGTCATTTTACATAATTTCCACCTTGATATATAGTATGTTTTATGCTTACTTCATTTTTAATTCACCTTTTTATCTTCTTATTTTCTAAGTGCATTCAAGATTTTAACCATTTTATTGAATTTTTCATACTTCCCAACTTGAATTAGTATGACAAATTTAAGACCAAATTTTTACAATTTTGTTTTTCTTTCATACTTCCCGACATGATTTAGTATGATTGATTGACTTAATTAATTTGTTTTTATACCATTTATTCCCTTTTACATAAATTTCATTTTATTACATTTTGGTCATACATCCCAATGTGATATTTAGTATGATTTTACTTATTTTAATTTGGTGCAAAAATCTTTCATATTAATTTGAGAACAAATTTCTTTTTACCATCCTGTTTTGCCAATTCTTGGTTCTTTATACTTACTCATTTCTTGTTATTACACATTTCCCATCTTGAAATAGTGTGTAGTAAATTTTATTGATTGATTAAAGTTTTCCAAGTCCTATTGCCTATTTATTTTTAACCATGCATGTGTTTTTTCATACTATGAGAAAAGAAACCACATCTCATATATTTACTATGGCATATATAACAAATATAAATACATGTGATAGAAATAAATATATCCAAAGCATCCAAAACTATAACCGTAATGAACAACCAAAATCAACCATAAAGACAACATACACATCCAATAACAAATATCTCAAAATGATCCATTATATATATATATATATCGTGACTTTTATACAACCATATAAAATTCTCTAGCTATAGGGCTAGGCTTCATCTTCTCTATCTCATGGCCTAGCCATGATACCTACTAAGGCCTTGATCTCACTCCTTTAAATGGTATGTTGTAAGGAGGCCATCTGGATCTCAATCCCTATAACTATCCTGATATGTGTGATACCTACATCTGTGACTCCATCAACTGGGTCCATATCTCTATCATCTATTTAATTCTATCTAGATGCACAAATCTCTCATCTACTAAGGCCTAACATGCATATATCTCCCCAACACCCATCACTGCTAGTGGTTGGATCCTCTCCCTCTATGCTCGTATCTACCTCACTACCTCTCTAACTAATCTGAACCATCTTGCCTGAGTTGGGATAGATAGTACACTCAGATCTTCCAGTGTCATTGGGTCATATGGATGTAGAGTCTCATCTAGGATGTCATATAGTGTTTCCCTCACTAGGGACCCCCATATATCCTCATCCTCTCCTCACCTACACCTAAAAAATAACACAAGATGGATATTATATCATTGTCATATCTCATAATAACTATCTATCTCTCTTTACTTTCAAATGAAAACTCAAGAAAAAAATTAACCATCTTTTTACATATTTATGTCTTAGATACTATGGTTTCACCATTTGTATAACCACCTAGCATAGTCTACCCATATACATGGCCTCCTAGTACCTCCTCTGTAGTTCACCTCCTCAACTCAAATTTGGATGCCATGGCTCATGTCAGTCACAACCTTTATCTGAGTGATCTCTTTATCATCTTCTCTTGCTCACCTATAGGGTCATATGGGATGGTAATAGTCTCCACTCTCTCCTCTACCTCCCACCTCTATTAACATCATGTCCTTAGTGGTAGTTTCTTAGCTTGAAGTGGAGCTATTAGTGGTATATTTCTATCTCTATCTCTACATCCCTATCCTCTTGCTTAGCTCCTCACCATGCCTAACTAGTACATGGTCACTCTCAGCATAGCCTCAGTGTCAGGCTCACTACTAGTGGTCTAACTCTTCTCCTCCCCCTCCCTCACATTTCAAAATCACTTCTTGGGCATCACTATCAGTGTTTCTAAATGTATTATAACCATTTGTCTTGGCACTCATGCTATCAAAAGTAATGTTTGACCACTTCTATCCTCTTTATTACTAGTATAACTATGTGCCAACTTGCCCATGTACCTTTCATGTGTTGTTACATATTCTACATGATGCCTGCACATCTCACTGATTTTAGTGCTAGTACATGGGGCACAACTCATGCTACCTAGTCCTCCCTCTATCTCCTCACTTGAGGTGACCTATCATTGACCACATGGGTTAACATAGCTAGCTGATACATGAGATACATCTCATAGATCCAAGTTTTCAACAATATAATTAGACCCAGGGTTTTCTACCCTCTGACTAGCATTTCATACATATCATGTACCATTTGGACATAGATGACTAAGCTTAGGTCATATAGAACTCACTCCTCTAATATTGTCCTACTCAAGGCTACCATGAATAGTGATACCTTGCCATCTTACTTGTGACATAACACCTACTATGTCATAGGGACTATCACAACCTTTCGAATATCCATAATCTATGATGTTTATACATCAAACATACCCTTTTTATTTGAAATATCATATCTGATCTTATATCCCACATGGCTAAGGCTCTCCAGTCCTCTAAAAATTTTGGAATCCCTACAGTCACCTATGATCCTACTATAGGTAGCCCTAGGATGGCATGGACATCCTCTAGAATGATACTTATCTCTACTATATCTCCATCTACCTCCCATATAAAGGTGTTATTTAATCATTCCAAAAAATTTGGGAACATGACTAACAAGTCAACACTGACCCACCTAGACATATGGCTCCTATTATCTCCATTTGATAGCACAACTCTACTATCCCACCTAGACATATGGCTCCTATTATCTCCATTTGATAGCAAAACTATACTATCCCTATCTCCATTTGATAGCATATCTAGCAAATTTGGTAACCATATCACATTCACAAGTCACCAAAATATCCATCATCCCTACACCCAAGAAACAACAAAGGATGTATCAGTTCTTCCATGTTATGTATAGTCAAAATACATTCTTTTTACATTTATACATTAAAAACAAGCCTATATTACCTTATTTTCTTTGTTTTTATCCTTGTCAGTCCTTCTTGACCTTAATTAGTCATTACAGGCCATTATAGCCCTCTTTTGGCCTTTTATACACTTTTTCTTATCTTTCTAGCTCTTTGGTCAAACTAGTTTGATAAAAAAAATTCCTATCTTTTTTCTTGGTTGACTAAACACTATAAGTCACCCCCCTTATTTTTCCCTTAGTGTTGAGTTCCCATTTTGGACCTTTTATACCACCTAACAATTCCAAACCAAGATTTTAGCTTGTAGAATGTATAGGGTCAATCCATACCTACGAGGTTAGCACTGTGGATTCTACCTATTTTCTAGCCTACTAGGTTGACTGGGTTGACCCAGTCTTTTTTGCCTATTGACCCCTTGTATTTTTTGAAAAAAGTGCAAATTTATTATTATTTTCCTAAATCCCTTAAACCCATTTCCCATCTTCCTATTTTCTACACCTAAAATTTTAATTTGATTTATTATGACATCTAGAATTTCTTAAAATCATAAATTATTGAAAATACACTTAATTTAATATAAATTTCAAAAATTGGTTTGTGATTCTTAGCTACATACCTGTAGTGCACCTGTTACCACCTTTGGAGCTCCTCCTCACCTAGCATGTTGTCTCCTCACCATTTTTGCTTGTTTTCTCTCCAGAGGTCTTTTTTCTCTCCTTCATAAGTCAAAATAATATATGACTTCTCTTTTTCCTTATTTAAAATCACTTTTCAAAATTCAAATATTTCAATTATTATCATGTAGATTCCTTGTTTTACCTATATCTTTGTTTCTACTCATCTATTTTACAAACCATAAAATGCATTAGATTCATGATGATGTAGAGATTATTTTCCACTATCATATGCATATTTTTAAAAAAAAAGTTTTTTGGCTATTTTTTTCACTAACTTCTAAAAGTTCATCAAGTGTTCTCTACATTAGACACCTTCACATTTCTTATAGTATACTTCTTTATCTATAGCACTAAGGTAGGCTAAAGGTTTGTATTTTTAAATTTAGTGCTTTCATTATCTTATTTTTTACTTATTTCACCTTACTTAGCATCAATGTTGTGTGTTATCATGTTTTATCTAAAAACACCATCTCGTGTTGCACTTACATGATACATGATGAGATTCAAGTGGGGAATATGTATACACATAATATTTTCAAACTTTTATTGATTATTGACACTTTGTATCTTGCATGAACCTATCAAGTCTCAATCTCTCTGAGCACATGCCTTAATAGGTGCATCAAGAAAGGGGTGGGTAGAGCATTGGTGCTTCATAAGATTATTGTTCACTTTTCCACTTACCATCTACACACTTGTCTCCTAAAACCATTTAACCTAAGCTTATTATTCTCAGTCCTACCTCCTCTAGTATTTTCTCTCTTTCCATACTCCTTTTCTTACCTTATCATCCTTTTTGACTATCGATTGTATTGGGTCAACTGGGTTGACTAGTATATTTTAAGGGCATTCTTTACATTCTTAGTTTGTTATCCTTTCAACTGACCTAGCACAAACCTAGTAAATTATCCCAAAAAACATACTAGGTTAACTAGGTCAACCCTATACAACTAAAATTCATGAAAGGATTTAGGGAAAGATACTCCTATATATACAAGGTCATTTCCCACCATTTCATAAGATAAAAATTACTAGTGAAGAAGTGTAAATGAACATCTACTTATTGAATATTCTACTTGAGGAATAAAGCTTAGGGTTCCATACTTTGCTTAGAGATATGAATCTTGTCTTATGGATAAGTCTTTTGGATGCTTAGATAGGTTTTGTTGCCTAGAGCTAATTTATCTTGGTTATCCTTACATACCATAAAAATTTCTTGAAAATAACCTTGACCAATGGAGAGATTGAGACTTGGTGGGTTCATCTTCAAAGGTAAGTATTCCAAACTTTATTATCCTTTGTAGGAGTAGATAGATAAAGAATTTATATTCTTGTCTCTATGTATTTAGGATTCCATATACATTGATGTGAGTATATATCTTCTAATACATTTTTATTTTAGTTGTTTACTTTTTTGCTTCTAACCCTAACTTTATGTTACAAGCTTTGGTGAGTACTAGATTATATTTTGCTTTCTTATTATTAGAATATAGTGAACATTTTAAACCTTCAGAATCTATTGGGGTTGTTTTGTGATTGTGTTAGACTATTGGATTTGGAACCCTTCCTATCATGATATGTTAGGACAAGTGATACAAGTGATCTCCTAATTAGGTCTAGTGGATCCCCATATTGGTCATGTTCTCACTTAACAAGTGTATCCCAATTGGAAGTGTAGGTGTGATATGTCTTACCTGATATAGGATTAATTCATAGA